>SSNP01000026.1:1763458-1815518 GCA_006937955.1 Pachypanchax playfairii
GGGGGGGGGGGGGGGGGGGGGGGGGGGGGGGGGGGGGGTTGAGAGTGTTTTATCTATCCCTCAGTGTGTGTTCTTGGAAAGAACCAAGCATTTCGTTTGTGGCCTTTTTTCATGTGACTCTTATTTACTTTCTACATTTTGGCTGAATCACTCTTCTCTTCTTTTTCTTTAAGGTGTTTATATAGTGAACATATTGAATTTGTTAGTGGGCCTGAGCCTTATTTCCCCTTGGCTCCGGGTAAATAAAAGGATAGACTCTATATTAAAACATTTTTTAAATTATGAAATAATTAACCCAATTACAATCTGTTTATTGGCCCATGTGAGGGTTATGGCCACTTTGGGCACGCCATCGAACAATGTGGATCTTGTTTGGCTGCCATTTAAAGCGGTTTGGCTGTTTGGAGGGTTAAAAAGTTCCTTTTGAAGCCATATTGTGCACTCAGCCTAAACCCCGAGCTCCTGAAAACCCAAGGGAAGCATTATCAAATTTAACACAAAAACACACATTCTGGTTCTTATTTTGTCAACCATATCCTCCGTAACAGCCCACCCACAAAAAGATAATGCAGTTTTTTCTGCAAGAGCTCCATCTACTGTATTCAAGTTTCTTTATGCTTGTTTCTCTGTGTTCATATGCAGGGGAGGTTCTAACCTTGAGTGAGGTCACAGGTGCACACAGACCTGTGCTGTTTCTCAGCTCCAGAAAGCACCGGTTCAGGATTCCCTGTCTTGTTCAGTTATTCTGATTGCTTCAGTGACAGTCTGCAGAAATGTACTGAGTTTATTTGTGATGTCATAGTTTCTGTGTAATGGATTTTGTGACACGTTTAGCAGTTTAATTGACATGAAACAAAATCTATGATGAAGATTTGCTTCTTTTATCGCAACCACAGCAACTTTAGTAAGCAGCACTGATTTATGAAAAACAGTCAAAATATGGGAAAATGAGTCAATTTGTGTGTTGAGAAAAAAAAACTTTTGCCAGTTTCCCTCATTTGTGACACCTTCTAAGCAATGAGTGGACTGCTTGCAAAACCCCTATTTTAGATTGACTGGACATGCAAAGAGATGGAAAACTCCTCTGAGGCACAAAAGACAGATATTTTTGTTTGGTTGGTTCTTTCTTTTTTGAGAGAGAGTTTGTGCATCTCTGTGCGGTAAACCATTTTGTCCATGTATAAAACTTTCACGGTTCATTTGCCTGAAACTCCCTGTAAAAGTTCTAATGTGAGTCCTGTTGCTCTGCACTTCCCTCCATCTCGAACATTTGCTGCATTCAAAATTTCTTATTTTACTTTGAAAAGGCCCCTCCTACCACCACCACCACAATCTTGCCCCTTAAAAACAGCAAAGACGACAAGAAGCTGCACATCCGAGCTTTTCCTTTCACTCATTTCAGAGAGAAGGCTTTCACAAACCACTGGTAAAAATGTTTGTCTCAAGTTAATGGTCCTCTCCTCACACTTGAGACCAAACAGAACAAACAAAAAGCACTTATGTCAAACGGCATCCTTCATTACATAGGAAAAAGAATGTTTTATTAACTCTAAATAAGCCCCACACCTATCGTAAACACCTATATTACTGTAATGCTATCATTAAATGAGTATGAGGAAGCTTTCAGTCTGATAAACAGCAAACAGCTCTCCATTTGCCTCCAACTAAAATGATTTAATGGCCGAACTGAATCAGGGAAATTAAGTTGTTGTTTCAGTTGCAAAGTATAAGCAGCCAAACCTCAGACTTACTGTACATTCCTCTAACTTCAGGTAACTAAAACTTTTGAAAGCAGCAGCAGATAAAAATAGCAAAATACATGTCAACATGACTAAAAAAAAACATAATATAATACAGCTATTATTTTTTGCCCCTTCATTTAGGAGTATCTTCAATATTACTGAAAAGTAAGAAAAATAAAAACTTGCATCTTAAATTGAACTATCTTTGAATACTTCACTTATAAATAGAAGTAATAGCTATTTAATGTTAGTAGTTTCCAGATCAGTTAGAGAGCAGATCAGGTTTTTGTGTATAACCACAGTAATAAACTAAACATAATTAGAACTATTTTTTTAAATAATCTTGTTTTGGACCATATTTTTAACATAATATGCATTAAAGATAAATGCATGTACGCAGACAACAAGGAGCCAGTTCAGCTCAGAGAAGCGTCTCTTCTAAATAACACGTCATCCTTTTAAAATAAAAATTGCAAAATGTTAGTCTCCTTGGAATATTAATAATATGTGTATTTTCTTTATGTTTCAGCATTTTATTTTTAGATCGTGCATAAAAAAAAACAAAAAAAGAGAAGCAAAAACAGCCTCTCATGAATTAAAGCACACAACAGTTTGTTTGTTGACTCCATCATTTATATTTTTACTCTGAGCTAAATCTGTCCATCTGAAAGGATTATTTTCTAATGGGTCTGGTGGCAACATGCAGAATATTCCCTTTAACTTCTTTATTAAACAGACAAATGGACAAACAAAACTCTTAACCTCAGAGCAAAAAGAGCTGCTGTCTCAACACACCTTTCTGTGCTGGACTTGTATTATAATTACAGATAGTCCAGGACAATAAATCTGTGTTTGTGCATGAAGCACTGAGAAATTTTAAATGAATACTGAGAATAAGAGAACAAATCAGTGGCTAGCTGTGCATCACAAGATCGAAGGCATGGCACAGAGATAAAGGCTGTATTTGACACTTAAAAATATAAAACAGCAAAAATATCATGTTGTCACTTTTTAATGGTTCCTTGAGAAATGTCTCAAATCTTGTCTGCAGGGGAGATGATGTTTGAACATGTTTTGTATCCAAGAAACCAGGATTTGTGTCATCTTCTGTGATCTTGCTCTATAGTTCTCCACATTGCAGATGTTTGTGGTGAATATTAAAAAGGATTTTCTGAACTGAAATAAGTGCTCCAACATAATGCTTTACATTGTAAATTTTGGTAAGTCACATAAAATAGACAACCAAACAGCAAAAAAAAAATTTTTTAAAAGCCAATAATTAAGAATAAAATACTGACAAATACAATACAAGCACAACAAATTTAAAATGGTAGTGTTCTTGGGAGAAAAGTGTAGAAGGATATAAGTTGGAATCATGTTGGAACAATAATCACAACATATCAACTTTGTATTTCAATCTTGATCTTGAAACACTTCAGAAAAAAAGTCTAAAAACTTAATAAAATTAATTATTTTAAAGTCAAATGACTGGGACCTTTTTGTTTATTTGCAGTTAAATTACAGGCAATAAAATAACCTATAAAATCCTTTTATGCATCAACATGTATACAATTATTTTAATGCAAGTTTAGTCTTGTGCATCTATAAATCTGTCTACTGCTGCTAATATTCCTGCAGACTCTGTTTCACACACTGCACAATGAGGTTTAATTTTAGAATATCAAACAACTAAAGGAACCTCACATGCCTTTATGTCTGCTGGCACTCCCAGACCTGCTCCCAAGCCTCTGGTTAAACATTATTGAACATCAGGTTTAGCATGCAAGGCTGCATGAGCAGATCAATCTTGACAAAAAGCGGTTGCTGTGAAGAGCGCGCGGCGCAGGACGGCTCCAGTTAATTAGCAGCAGCGGCGATTCTGCTTGGAGAACGTCTTTGTAACTGTCGGCACTAAATGCTTCATTCAGCCGGAGCTCAGCTCCCCCACCCACAATCACAACCTCAACCAGAATACCTTCACTTCTGTGTACATAGAACCACAGGCCGGCTCGCCAGCAGTTTACACAAGCACACACACACAGACATGCACACATACTTAAAAACACAAATATGCAACTGGCTTTCTTTGCTACATTACACAAACTAACAAACAGATACAGATCACATCTATATAAACTCGGTCTCCATGAAAACATATTTATGTTTGCAAATCTAACACACAAACAGGCTCTTCTGCACATGCTGATATGTGATTCTGCCCGTCCGGGCCTGTTCCAGTGCACAGCAAACAGTGCCCACACATGGAGCAGCCGCCCAGCGCTCAGGCTGGTATCACACACAGTACCGTGGAGGAATGCAGACTCATCTTTAAAAATAAATACTGTGGCAATAAAACACTTTCTTTCTCACCTTCTGTCTCACTCGCCTTTTGTTAGATTGTGGCGATAACACTTGATGCGACAAGATATCTTTGAGCCTCAGCCAGAGGAGCAATTAATCACTTTGGTTAGACAGTTTTATGACTTTTAATGAATTTCTCCCACGCCACCACCAATGCCAGGCATTCACTTATAGCCAGAAGATGTTTTTGTCTCTGGGCTGAAGTATTCAGGCATTTCTTTAAAGTTATGTCACGTCTACTGTGACTTTTTGTCATGTCATGTTAGATAGCATGGTTTTCCCAGATTTAATGCATGTTTGCACCATTTTCAACCATTTCTCCATCTTTGAAAGTCCGCTCAGTGCTAATGAATGAACGAGAGAGGAGTTTGTGGCTGAGCTGCTCTGTATTTTTAGAGCTGTGTGCCTGTGGTCTATGTGGCCTGTCCCAGTCAGAGGAGCCATGGGGGGATATTTTTGGCCACAGGCTGAGCTGAGTCCAGGCCCACACAGAATCGCTGACAGACTCAGGCAAAGAGGGAAAAAAGGATGTTTTTCCTTTTGGGAGGAAGTGAGAAACCGAGAGAAAAGACAGAAAACTTTAACCCCAAAAGTTTGCCACACTTTTTCTCTTTTATGTCTTTAAATTGACACTTGCATCTAATTAGGAAAGAGTTTTTGTTAATGTTGGCTGCTGATGCTCAAGGTCAAAGCAACCACACTCCAATGTGTTCTCATGCAAAATAATGATAATTATAGTAATTGCTTAGCAGTTTTTTATTATTTTTTCCCTCTGCAGTTGATTTAGTCCATATTAATGATATTAAAGATAACCATAGTTTTATTTATACAACTCTCCAGATGCTATTTCAGTTGGCTCACTGATTGGAGCGATTTGCATGCCCCATGTAATGTGGATACAGCTCTCAGGCTATGATTTACCATATTAATATTTAATTGCCATCAAAGTGTGTTTTCAAAGTATTGGGTGACACTCTGGTCTCTCAGCCCAGTCATGATAGAGCTGATTCCAGAGCGAGACCAGGAGCATGGTGCGGTTCCAAAGAGACGAGTTTTCGGTCATCTTATCCCCCCTCCTCACGCGCTGGCACCTGTAGCGCCTCCTCAGCAACAGTAAATCACGTGACCATTTCCTCACGAAGAAATCCTAATCCTTGTGCCAGATCCGTCCGGGCGCAAGCAGCTGCCTCGGCCCAAGACATGCTGAAACCCGAGGCTTCAGCATTAAGAATTAAAAACGCTAGAAAGTGGTCCCTGTGCGCGCCTTGTTTTGTCATCAGTGTTCCATTAGTGTCACTTTATTCTGCGTCTCCCCTCCTTCTCCCCTTTGTGTGTTTGAGTCAATATCGGGAAAGCCTGCCTGTTTCTGCCCAAATGGTTACAATATACCTTCTTCACGCCTAAAGAGCTGACAAAGGTTGTTACTCTGACCTGGCTTCTGAGTAGCGGAAAGAGCTAAACAGATAAATCAGAGCTGCAACAGATACGTAATCTCAAGCTCTGGGAATTAGCCCTGAGAGTCAAAGTGTAAGGGAGCATATTGAAGCCCATTAATTATTATAAAGCTTGTAGTGAAATCATCTTAAATCCTAGAGAAAACATTTTTAAAAGTAATTTTTTCTGGAGTTCCTACATCCTCACGTTGATGTGTCTGACTTCCTGGACAGTGGCCTTGGTGTTTACAGGCCGGTCCTGCAGCAGGAAGTCCCATGGATATAATACCTATGTGTGGCTCCAGGCATGTGGCCAGTGTGGTGATGTTGATACAGAAGCAGACTTGACACACAGCTGTTGTTTATGATGTGGCTAGCCCAGGTGGACGGGCCCCAGCCACAAACCAACCCAACCTCGAATCCACCGATCTATAGTACTGACCAGAGTTGTTCTGGGGGGGTGAAGTCAAGACGGGTCTGACCCAGCAAGTAAAATTCAAACTCCCATAAAGCAAGTGTGATGCAGAGGTTTTTATCATGTCGCATATAACAGGTTTAAACAATCTGTTTTACATGTTGTTTTTAGAAGATAATTGGAGTTCTAAAGTCATTCTGATGGAAAATGTTTATTTGTTAGAGTAAAAATAAAATGATTAAAATTTGACTATAGGAGCAAATTCTGCAATGAAATGGATACAAAATCTCTTGCTAGTTTTCTGTTTTCAGAATATTGTTTGATATTATATTTTTTATGATGAAAGTTTGGTAAAATGTAGCAGTTACAATCTATGAAGGCCCCTTGGTTTTTTATCCTTCTTGGAGAACATTTAGTAAATCTGAGACTGTTTTGTAGTTATTTAAGAATAGAAAAGATCAGTTTGAGCTGTTAATGTCTGTTTTTGAAACAATGTAGATTTATGTGGGTTTATGGTAAGTAGAGAGTGAACTTTAATAAATTAGCTCAGTTAAAGTCTGGGAGATATGATGGAAAATGTTTTGTTACTTTCACCTCTGCACCAGATTTAGAATTAAAATATTAGATTTGAAGATTTATATCACCCTCATATCTGTATTGCAAAGGTACGGCTACACCCTGGGGACAAACAGCCTTGCATTTTGAAAGATTAGTGTTGNGCAACAATGGGAAATTGTTTGAATCGGTTTGGTAAGTTTTATAACAGATCAAATAAAATTGATAACATCTATTTTTATTTCCATTTGAAAGTCTCTTTTCCACAAAGCTACTAATTGGCTGTTGCAAATGTCTCAACTCTTTTTTTGGTGTAAAGTACCACTGACTCATTTGGATTCTGTTTATATTGATTCTTATGTGGAACTCAATATTGAACTGACTTATCAGAATTGGTCCTGTAGGTGTGGCTGTTCATCTCTATGTGATGGTAACCCCGCCTCTCATTCAGTGACCGCCAACCCTGCACAGGAGCAAGCAGGTAAAGGACATGGATGGGTGGGTGGGTTTCTTCTACCAGATGGCGGGAGATTAAATAGTCCATGAGGGAAGTGTGAGGGGAGATTTTTCTTCTGTCATTCCTAATTAAAAATGATCTCTAGGTTTTTTCTCAGCCATCGTCTCCACTAGTCTGTATTTTCTGTCAGTCACTCTGCAGTCAACATATCAAAATGTTATGCAACTTGCGCAACTTCATCCAAACATAGCTTTATTGAGTGTTTTTCCTTCTCTGTAATATTCCGTGTTCCCTTCTCCACTTCAAAGTTACACACACATGCTCAAGCCAGCTCCTGACAACAACTCTACAGTTGTAGCTGGGTGTTGGATGTCAATTTTGCAGAGTGCTACTTTTCTTTTTTCTTCCTTTTTTTTTTTTTTACTTGCACAAGCTGGCAATGTAAGAAAGACACAGCAGGGGAATTTTCAAAAACACTGTATATGGTTTGTGCACAAAAAAGCCCTGCAACATTTAGAAAAAAAAAAGCATCATTTGTCTTCATTAACTGGCAGGTAAATGAAAGAAGTCTTACAGACTGATGCAACACTGACCTCACTCACAGCTACTGTAGCAAAAACTAAAATAAGGTGCTAACTATGCTTGAAAACTGTAATAATAAAGTCATGTATATTTTAATCTTCATGTAAGTCTGCTTCGAAAAAACATATTTCCTCTGTGGATTATTTGAAAACTAAAAGCTTGTAACTTCTTTTCAACCTTTTACTTCAGTTTTTCTGCGACAACCATTTACACTTATAGCTCTTATCTTGAACATATGGACAAAATACTCAAAATGTTCTTTTGTCCATGATATGCCGAACCAGTTCTTATTTGCTTGCACATTCTTTTTTAAGCACATTCTAATAAACATAAACTCTGAATGGAAAGATGTTTATCGGCTGTTTCAGAGCTTAAGGCATCGCTCTTTTTGTGCATAACATTTACGATCTCTGTGTGGTTTTCCTCTTGTGATTTACAACATTGACCTGTAAGTTGCAAATACTCACAGATTCTGCTAAAAACTGATGTGGTTCATGCACTGAGCAACGCTGATATGCATCTACACAAACACAAAGGCAGTAACTGAACTCTTTGCTTCCCCAGCCTTCGCATCATCTTTCTACATCAATAAATTCAGCAAAATAGCATTAGCAATAGCTTCAACTATATGACCAGGCTCTAATATGATAGAATTAGTATCAGTGTTTTAAGGTTTGGCCATTTAGGTGAAATTCTAAGCCGGGCAGGGAGTAATTTGGACACAGAGAAAATTGATTTTGACCATCAGCACTTTCTCATTTTCAAACAGCGCCTGCGGCTAAATGGGTTAGCCTGTTAAGCACATTACACAGGTAGCCTCTCCTTTCCTCCCCAATGATTATGTGTCCGCCTTGAGCAATTGATATTTCTTGCAAATAAGAAAATTATCATATTCCATGACTGGAAAGAGAAATTAGGGTGTCCAGTTATGAAGCAGAGTCTCTGAACTTAGAAAGGGAGGTACATTTTTCCTTTTTAATTTTTTGTTTTTAAGGGTGGGGTGCATGTATCAAATGTCCCAAGCTATACTGGAATTGGGGCTCTGTCAAGTCTCATTAATAAAAATATACAGTAGAAGACTGCAAGCAGTGAAGGGGGGAGTGGGACAAGGAAGGATTGACAGGCATTGAGGAAGAAAACATTGGCTCTGATTCAAGCACGAGCTGGGAATATATTCAGTCCTGGAGGGTGTGTCACAATAACCCTGTAATTTCATCACCAATCTGTACACTGGTCCATAAATCATAACTTCAACAAAGTTTCCTCTAAATTTTCTGATTCTCAAGAGTCCAGTAGTTTTTGGCAGTTTTTAAAGTGACCACATGGATTTTTTTTTTTTGCTCTGTCAGACCTGGCTTTTCCTGCCATTAATCGTAAACAGAGCAGTTCAGTAATAATCAGAGGATAAAAACCAATCAAGAGGCAGCAGTGAGGTGTGTGTGGATTAGTGAGTCTCCTGCAGTCACTTGGGGTGTTTGGTTGTGGCCTGAGAGGTTTCATTCAGCGGGATAGTAGGACTTCATGATCAGAAATCTGAGCCGCTTTACGGCTGTGAGATAAATGGTCAATGCTGACCTTCAGCATTCACATTAAAACAATATGATAAAGTGGTTTCATTAAGAAAACACTAATGTATACCTAAATACACTTTCTCACTTGGACGTCTCATCCATCCTGTAGCCTCTCGTGGGTTTCTGTGGCTGCAGTGCCCAACCAATAGGCAGCATTTACCGGACGGCCAATCGGCACGTGAGCAACACCAAACACACTAATGGGAAGGAGACAAAGCCACAGGCCACAGACATCCAGTAAACAGCAGACCACAGTCCATGTAACGTGTGCTCTTTCCTCCATCTGACCATGCAGGTACACCAGTCAGAGTTGTGACTTCCTGAACTCCTTTGTGTGTTTTACCACTTGTGGTAACTTGAGTAACTTTAGCTAACTGTCACACAAAAGTTCTGCTACATAATGAAAACGGTGGCCTTAGATTTGTTCTCTGTTGCACCTCTAAAGATATTTAGCTTAATAGGAAAAATAAATCTCTCCCTGTCTATCTAATGTGCTCTGCACCATGTGCTTCCAGTTAAACTGGTGCGCAGCGTTGAGCAGAGGTTAAGTGAAACTACCTGCTCCTCTGTGTCTGGTGATTATTTGCTGTGTCTGCGACGCTGCCACATCATAAAACACTTGCGTCTATTTTCCTCTTGCCCTCCAGCCCCTACTGGGTTTCATTACTGTTACGCCTGGATGTGTAGCTGTACAAGGCTGCCACCGCAACATCCCTCTGAGAATTTCACCAACAACACACACAACAGGCCAGAAAGATGTTCACCCTACTTTATTTTCACTGTATTAATAATCTTTATTCTAGAAGTGATACAGTAAATAATGAAAAATGAGGTTTCTTCAGGCAAATGGGATGAAACATGAAAGCAGAACGGAGCGCTGGCTCTGGTTTCCTCTCTGAACGGCTGTTAATTAATGGAGCAGACGAAGGCCATAACTCTTTACCGGCCGGAGACGGTCACAGTGCCAGGCACTTCAGCAATCACAGTCATCTACAAGCATATAACATCTCAACCCTGTGATTCTTTCACCCCAATTTAAAACTGTTTGAACTATTCATCTTTAAGAAAACTCAAGCTCATCTTTCTTTTCCCTCTGACACGCTTGCAGTTATAAAGAGATAAGTAATCTGAAGCAGTAATGATGGAACAAAGATCAAGCCTTTTTGCCCCCTTCGGAGTAGATAGTCAGTCTTTTCTAAAGGAATTTCCAAAACCGCCAGTGATTTGTCTCTGTCCATCCCCTTTGACTTCATTTGGAGTTTTCAAAGGATCAAAAGGACCTGCTGCTTTTCGAAGATGAGCTTTAAGTGCTTCAACTCTGTCATTAAATACAGTATAGATCTCTCTGCTCCACCAGTAACTAAACTCAGAAGACTGTAAAGTGTTGCTCTCTTTAGGAGACTCTATGGGGAATCATGTGTTCAAAGTAAATTAATGAAATAAGATACTAGAAAACTGAAATGATTAGTCATGAGCCGCTGAGGATTTCTAAGGTATGAAATCAATTGAGGATTGTCTGCTTCTCACTTCTTTCTCTCTAGGGCCAAACAAATGTAACGTCAAATGTAGAATGGGTCATGTTGTTTTATTGTATCTGGTAATATGATCATATAATATGACTCTTTCCTTTATGTTTTTGTTTCTTGACTTCTTGACCTTGTTTTGCACAGACAGTTTCACACTGTACGGCAGTATTTCTTATTTTATTTGTGTACGTTTACATCTTGGTCGTCCCCTGTCTTTAAGTGTGGGTGTAAAAGGGACCGCATTCCCAAAAGGGACAGTTAAGTCCCTCACAAGGGGAAGCAATCAGACCCAAACCTCCAAATGATGACTGTCGTCCTCTTTCCTCCCCATCCGACCAGAGGCTGTGAGTGGTGGTTAGCTTGTCCCATCCTCACTGCCGCACTCTGGGCTGGGGTTCTCCTCTTCTAACCCACACGTCTGAGCTGGAATTACTGCAATAATGAGATACTGAGAGGACAACAAAGGCATCCTCCCCTTCTCTTAGTCACATTGCAAGTGCGTATGTAAAATTCCCAACCTCAAATATAGAATGCAGCATCAGAGTTTGGATAGTGGCGCTGTTTACTGACAAATTGCAGACTGTGGTCATGATAAAAAATGGTGCAAATCATAAAATATGTTTTGCAAGTGCCTATGGGGTAAAAAAAACATGCCAGAAAATATAAATACTTTATACAATGTTAAATTGGCTTTTCATCTATAGTTGAACTGAAACATACTGCTGCATGTAGGAAATAAGAATAAACAGGAAACGTCTGCATTTAACGTTCTTATAATTGTTTTCCAGAATCTAATAACATTTTGCCTTCATTCACTTATCACCTCTCTCACCTTTCACTAAATCTCCACTGATTGATTCAAGGTTTGTGCAACGCCCCTCCCTCCTGGCATAAGAAGAAAGGCTGCCACTGAACTCAAGACTGAGTGTGCTGATGCCAGCAGGCATTTCACCATGCATACATTTCCACATTCTCTCATTCTGTGTTATCCTCTCCAGAAGTCATGCGTGAGCCGCTGCTGGGCCTTCGCCTTGTCCTGCCCAGCTCCTTTCTGCTTCACAACATGACTACAAAGCTACAGGCTCAATGACGACACAACAGACGATGCATAGCGTGACGGAAAAGGCAGAGAGGAGAAGGATATTAAATAGGTTGTATTGAAAACTGTTCAAAAGAAATAAGGGCACAGTGAAAAGCTGCATCAGTGAAACTGAGGGAGGCTGTAGTTGTTATGGCTGATTGCCAAGCTGGAAGCTTCTGGCCTTCCAAGTAGTACACAAATTGTCACATGCACCAGTGGCCAAATCCAAACCACCATGACCAACAGTGGAAGTGACATCATTCTCTAAGGCTTGGCAGGCAAGAATGATGGCATTATAATAGTGATGGTGTCGCTCAGTGGGAAACTGGTTAACCACCAGGAAAAGTCATCAGGGCACAATAAATGATAAGAACAGAATGATAAGTGTGTCAGGTGAATTTAACCCCACTTGTTGCATGATTGTAGTTCAGGTGTTAAAGTGGCTACATGGAGTTGTTACTAACAAACAGTATCTTACCTACAGGCAGTGAGATAATGACTTTTGCACAAGATGGTGTAAGCTAACATTTTTATTGCTACAGTACATTTTTGATTTTTTTTATATTTTTGCACTGAATTTTTTGAATGCATCCTGCAGCAGTTCATCCATGACTCACTGTTCTGTGAGTCTAGTTCTAAAACAGCAACAAGGAAACAGTCAAACTGAGTGATCACTAATGGAAAGACAGCATATCTTTAAAAAAATACCTAAATGAGGTGGATTAAACAAAAGTAGCACTTTTGTTTCAAGACACAAAACAACTTCTGTTGGACTCGGTAGTCTGTTAGCAGAGCAACACAAACATTTTTCAGCTGAGAAAATAATGAAAACAGGAACATCTGTCTCTTTAAAAAGTGACAAATAACTAACAAAGTGTCTCCACAATGAGAATTTCTCCCTGATTCTCCAAACTGAGTTTGCTCTGACTGCTGTCTTCTGCAGGTAAGTCCTATACATCATTCATATGTTGCTCTCAGGGCTTTAAACTTCTCAAGCAAATAATTCTGAATCTGTTTATAAACAAGACTCAATATTATTATGATGTCTGAGCTGAATTCAATAGATTCCTCTGCTGTTAGTTGTGCTATTGTTGCAATCTGATCCAAAATTACCTTCAGCAGCAACTGGAGATGCTTCAGTCTGTCTGTGCCATAGTACTCTCTAACTTCATCATAGGGGCCTGTGAGGGGCCATGGGAGTCTGAAAACGCCCCGGTCCATTATTTAGAAACTAACCTGGAGTTAGTGTGTCTTGACAATCTCCATCAGAGTCCCATGTCTCTCTAGAAGCATTCCCTTCGAGACTTTTGGCTTAATGGACTCTGCTAAACTCGTTTTCTCTACATGTTAGCTTCAGGATTGCCTCCTATCTGGTTTCTTTATCGTGTGTTTACACACAGCTGAAGCTCATTCTGTTTATTGCCTCTTTTTTCCTTTTCATCCATTTATTTCTGCAAACATCAGTTCAATCTTCTGCATGCTTCTGTTTGTTCTTGGTGGACACACACCTGCAGATTTCTCTCGCATTTCTGAATATTTTCCGCAGCTCCTCCCGTGAGGGTCAGATTATAGTCTACGTTAAGGGAAACACCTCATTCATTCATACACATAACCCTGCAGATTGTCTGCTGAGACTGTCCATTGACTGTGGAATATCTGTGGAGTTTTCCTTCATGTTCAACGTCTGGCTTTAATGTCCACTTAGTGCCAACAGCACATTGGAAAGTTTTACACTTAAAGAATGAATTTATTTCTTCCTTTTTTTTAAGAGGTGTTGCTTTTGTCATTAATTGTGTTTGGTTGTCATGGTTTAGTTGTCTGCCGAGGCTTTGTTGCTGTTTTCCTCCTCTGCTTTTAGTTCTGAGTCATGACTTTATTTTTGAATTTGACTCTAATCTAACCAGCTCTCATTATTTCCTCGTACAGCTCACTCACTTTTCTTCCCAGCTGCACGACTTCTTTCCAGAGTAAGTATTTATAAAAACATCTTTATGTCAGAACAGCCCACGTTCTTGAGGGTAAAGTAGCGCAGAGCTGCACAACACAAAAAACATAAAAAATATTTTAAAAAATATATAAAATAAGTCAAATCTATAGTCACTGGAAACTGTATTGTTTTGTTTTTTTATTACTTCCCGTATTTTCTGGTTTTTGTTTGTCAGATTTTTTCTTGTGGAGCAGTTTTGAAAATGCCTGCATTAGTTTTAAATTAATTATCAGATATAATTTTTAAGACAGTTCATAAACTGAACATAATACAAGTTTTCATCAGTGAGCTATGCAGTTTACACTCATCAAAATATCATGACTTCTCACTCTGCAAACTCTAGTTTTATTTGATTCCCAAGGGAACACAATCTCCTCTTTAGAATTAACTAAATTAAAAGGCTTTTTTTTTTTTTGCTTCACAAAATAAGTTTGTTCTTGAAAATAAAAGACCTTTTTAATGACCAGATAGTTCAGGGAACAACCCATAGTGTCCACAAAGAAAGAGATCATTTATCACTCAGCAGTTCACAGGACTGTTGTTGTTGACACTTGTTTTAGTGATTTGGCTTTTATTTGTTCATCATCAGATTTTAAATTAGATCACTGGGGCCTTGAACTAAAGATGAAAGAAGCCACTGCAGTTTAAATAGATTTTTTCAGTTCCCAGAGCGAAAAAAAATGGTTGGAAATGGGATTCACTGTTTGTATGTGTGTGTATGCATTTAGGCAGCGTCATGCCTTTTGACACGTGTGTGTGAGTCTGTGTGAAGTTATCTTATCTGGAGTGTCACGCTGGGGACAAACAGGGAAGACTGTTCGCCTACACAGCTGCATGTCCACAGGCTGTTGAGTGGCCACCTCTTATCACGGCTGTACACAACCGTTTATTGTTTGACCAGATGAGAGCTTTACTCTCTCGTTAAGGTCACTGGGTAAGAGGATGGGAACTCAGAAGCGGAAACCCATGATGCTTTCAGGCCCCGCTCAAGGGGAGACACTTGTGTTGAACTCTTGTGTGGGTAAGGTGGTGAATAAACACTTCACAGCTGATAAACGAGCTTCTGGTGAGCGTGGCGGTGGGAAACAGAGGTCAGGTAAAATAGGCATGAAAATGTGGCCTTTTATTCAGGATTATCGCTGGGAATCTGGTGGAATATCAGAAAAATGGCTCCCTCTTGTGTTTGACACAGTTACTTCAGACATGCCTCACTAACGCTCTCATGGTCCCACTTGGCCCCACTTACAGGAATTGCTCAAGCTTTTTTTGATTATTACTTTTAATTATTCCAGTCCTCTGCGTTTATATTGTTGTTGCACTTCAATTTTGATCAGTAATTATGATCGTAAAGTTTGTGGATCAGTCAGAGTTTCTTTGGATGACAACACAGGAGACATCTGTGCGCCCGCAGTGTACGGGCCGTGGAGCTCCTCTCCCTGCGGTTGCTGCTAGTGGAAAACCCATAATGGCCTTTAATTGGGACTTTAATTGTGTGCGGTGGAGCAAAAGCATTGACTACAAAACTGGTGGTATTTGAGTGCATACATGAATCTTTTTGTGTAAGTATATGTGTGGCTCACCAAATCCTCTTCCTTTTTTGGCCTTTGAATGGCTTCAGTTGAAATCAAAGCATTCAACTGTGTCAAATCATATACATCATGATCTATATGGTATTAATATTGTTTAGCCCAGAGGGGGGAAATGTAACGGGTTAGTTGAGTCCAAATAAAGGACAAAGTGATAATTGTGCAAATATAAAGACTCTTAATGTATAAGGACTAAGATCCAATAAGATTTCCATAGATTTTATTCATGCTTTTTGGATATAATGCATGTCCAATAGGATCAGTGGCTTTCACATCAATGGGAAGTCTTTCATTGCAAATCATGGTTTACAAGAACTGGCTTTAAAAATATGCCACAGAATCCTGAGTTTATCTTTAATAAGGCTACTAGACTTAGTTTCCTTTTTTTCATCCGAAAGGCTTCTTCAGTTTGAAACGAAGTTGGAAGTTTCAGGTTTAAAAGTTGCTGTTGAGACAAAGACATGTCACCAGGACTGCTGACACACCCGTCTATCCTGAGAGGAGTTTTTCTACATCTCAGATAGAAACAAAGATGGTTTCTGTGGTCAGGCAACTGTTGTCTTTGTCTCGACAATGACATTTAAACCTGAAACTTCCAACTTTAATCAAACCGAAGAAGCTTTTTGGATGAAAGGTGAAACATCTACTGAATAAGAAGAAAAGTTTAGTTGTGAGAGAGAATTTGTTAGATTGTAAGATGACCTATGACCCTGTGAAACTGCTTTTTTTAGAGAGTGTATAATAGTGGTATTTACAGACAGACACTTTTTGAACTCACATTGAACAATAACTCAGCTGTTCAACATGTCCCAAGTACGGAAGAAAAAGATAAATGTGGTGGAGAACAGGGTGTCAAACACATGGTGAAGCTGCAAAACAAGAGCAGGACAGATGAGAGGAAGAGGAGGAGGAGGAGGAGGATATGAAACAGGACTGTTCCTGCCTGGCACCAGAGGGGACATTTGGATGCGATGGAAAACAAGACGGCATCATGTCTGTGTCTTTCTGCCAGTGACGGCGAGCCGTAGTCAGGGTGGCGACACTTCACAAGCAGCTCCTCGTTCTGGAGAAGCGTGTTTGTGTTGGCCCAGAATTAATAACTTTTCATTTACTGCGGAAATGACAGGAATAGTAATTAAGGAAATGGAATGATTTTATTGGCCATGATGTTTATATTAAGTTCCAGATGTGTAGCAGCTGCCTGGACAGCGAGAGGCCCTGCCCCCATGTGCGCTATCTGGAGTAACTCTTATAGGAGCAAGATAACTGCAACAGTCAAGCTCACGCCTGTGCATGAAAAAAAAAAAAAAAACCTAAAGTGTCTCATTCACAGCATGTAGCAAACCGAAGTGAAATTGCGTCTTGTTTGATTAATAGGAGGCCATCACAAATCACCATGAGGTCTGCTTCAAGTTTATAAATCTCCCCCCTAAGTGCAATTTATTTGCAGATATAAAGTTACTGTATTTCAGGGCTGATTTGCTTGACTGGAAAAGTTAATATTAAGGAGTGGCTGTTCAGCATTTTTGGGTGGCCTCAACACATGTGAGATTCATGTAGCACTGAGGTTCAGTATTCTTTTAAATGGTTATGACAGCGTCACTGAGATCCTTACTTTTGCCTGTCAAACTTTTGGTCTGGATTTCAAATTAAAAGCAATCAGTGTCTAGTGTAATGAAACTGCTGTGAGCACGTCTGATCAAAGAAATGACAATTCTGTTTCACTTAGAAAAATATTCACTTGCTTTATTTTGGTTCTTGTTGTGCAGCTTTTAACTAAGGTTTGGTTCTGTTAATGGATAGAACAGATTTCAAATTAATATTATGGAAAAAATGAGGAGCAAATGTTCTGATTGATGGATGTTCCTATTTAGGTCATTAGTTTACAATGAATTAACCTCTCTGTAATAATTGGTTAGTTTAATTAATTGTTGACTGAGTAATTATGGACTCAAACTGGTTAAAGAGTCACACGGTGCTGCAGTTGTTACCATCGTTGCTTTGCAGCAAGAAGATAACAGGTTTGATTCCTGACTGGGATCCTCTTAATGAAACATTAAAGATGTGATGAGCTGTCACAGACTGGAAGATTTTGAAACATTAGTAGGGATATCTGTGAATTGATCCCATTTACTACTTATTCAAGGATTTGTTCTTAACTAAAACCGATATTTGTGCCCTTATTGTGAAGTATTGTGAAGCTTCCTGCTTCTTGGCTCCATTTTGTTCCCCTCGAACTGAACATAGTGTTGAAACTTCCAGGAAAGTGAATTAAAGCACCCTGAGGGACATTAACATATGAGAATACTTGGGAATGTTGAATAATACATGGATGAGTTGAACAAAAAACATTAAGAGTAACAACTCACCCATAAGACGTTTTGTAAACTCTCAGGCTTGTTCTGTGTTTATGTCCAAAGATTTAAAAGTCATAAACTTCATTTACAACTGTGGCACAAATCACTGTAGTGGATGTGAATTTAAATACACAGGAAATGCTCATTTTCTTCATCCTCTTTCTTATACCAGTTACTTTTCTTTTACTTACTCGAGAGTCATTCATTATGAAGATGTTTTCTTTTTGCAGGGTAATAGCTACTGCACCCAGTGATGTTTTGCTCTGTTGTGATGTGCTCCCATCTGGTTTCTAGTGAAAATGCATCACTCCATTAACATTGCCTGTGATCTAGAGGATGCTTTAATCTAAGACTATAAACTCCACTTAATTACATCCTCCAAAAGAGCTCTATTAGTATAATGCAATCAAACGAGGAGAACATCCATTTTGGCAAGTCAAACACGCTCAGATGGCTCTTGAAAATGTTTACTTGAGTCTCTGATCAGATAATAGAATCATATTCTGAAAGTTCTGACTTCAAAGTTTTGATTGATACTTGTGTGTTTATGGGTAAAATAAAATGCATTTGTGATGCATTTAAAATTTGGTTGCTTTGCAGCAAAAACAACCGTAACAAATAAATTTAGGAGAGTCTAAACAGACTCTCTGTGTGGTACACTGATGACTTTATGCTTGACCTTTCATGCATCTCTTTTATAACCTCCAGTCATATTCATAATTGCTGCCTGTGTGTTTCATTCCAGTTTCCAACAAACTCTCTGGCAAGATTTTTCAATGAATTTAAACTTCAAAATGAAGCAAGATGCTGTGGTTTAAAACTGTATACAAAGCCATTTCTATAAAACTCAGCGTGCCTGGCAGTTACTTTCAACTTTGTGGCAAAATAAAAAAGTAAATTTATAGTTGAGACACAAAGGCTTTCAGACTTTTTATGTATTTGATGACACAAATATGCAGTTTTTAGACAGAGTCTATGAAAATCACTAAATTTATGGATAATTACCTTGAAGAAAACAATCCACGAGATGTGTAGCAGAAAATCCTTCAGATGATAAAAAACACCATTCTGTATATTCAATAAATAAATGTGAATCAGTCATTCCAGTTCTTCTTCAGGTAAGGCACTAACAGTAATAACAGTATTTGTGTTAATGCAGATCTTCCTATGATTTCTATTCAATATGTAATGATATGTTAAAATCTTCAGTTATTCTGTTACATTTAAACTTCAGTACAGATGCAAACTTATTTTTATCTCTATCTTATTGGTGGAATGAAAAAGACATTCTGTTTTCTATTTTTTGACTCAAACTTATTTTTCAGAAACACTTGGAAGGGATTTATTACATCTGGTGCAAACATTAACAAAAATGACATAATTAAAACTTAAAACTATATTTTAGCTGTAATTCAAAATTCCCAGAGTTATTTATAACTAAACGGAACACAAACATTTAACAGAACCAAATTACTGATACAATTCTTCCTAGGATATTTTTCTGGGTACCCCACCCCCCCAACTCTATGACTTTAGAGAAGAAATTAACATAGTGTCCACACCACAAACAGTTAGTGACAGCATTCTTAAGTTATTGGAAATAGAAATTTGGCATCTGTCACAAGTAAGAGATTTGCACATTTATATAGTCTGAACCTTCATGTTTAGTTCCTTAACTCAGAGTCACTTACTTTGGTGGCCCATTGTGTCGGCTTGATGTGCAAAATTTGAGGAAACATAACAAAGGAGGACAAACAAGGACTTGAAGTTTTAAAAACATTCTGCAGTGCATGAAAAGTATTTGAAAGAAATATATGTATAAAAAATAAAATCCAGAATAGACTTCACACTGGAACTGAGTATTTAAGAATCTGTAACACATCATACCCTCACAACAGCCCCTGGTTTCTATTTGCAAGTTAAAAATATCCTTAATTTGAAACAAGCACAATTATCAGCTGCAGCAGATCAGTTAAAAGGGATAAAATGTGTCACAAAGACTGTTGTTGTCCAAATAGTTCTGTGTTACAGAAAGTAACTCACATTGATAATCACATCTTTTACACTTTTGTTGTCTTATTATTTATACCTAGATTGTTTTTTTGTTTTTGCTTTTCATTTATTTTTACTTATTTTAATTTATTTTATTTTTTGCTTTACTAATGTTGTTTTATGTTGTGCTCTTTGTGTTATGTGGTGGAGAAAGCAAAGAAAATAATTTCATTGTACAGGGAAACCTGCTTCTTACTGTTCGTATGACTATAACCCGTTTGATTTGATTATATCATATCAGCCATTAAAACAATAGTTAGATTATTTTGCAATTAATTGATTTTTACAATGTTGTTTTACCCTTTACAATGTGTGCTTTTATTTTGTAAATCTACATATTATTTGCAATGTTTTCTGTAATATCCGGTGTAGATGACGTATTTCCGATCTGCTCCCCGAGGTTAGCACAACAATGGCGTCGTGTAGCCAGGTTGGTAATCTGTTTATTTACTAAACCTTTACTTTTATGAAGCTGATGAAAATTTGTTTATTATAAATCTTGTTATAAATATGTTTTGTTGATTTAGGATATGTTATGTAAGTTCTCTTGTTTATTAAACTCGCGTTTTGTCATTCCAAGCTAACGGCCAGCTAGCATGTGTGCTAACAAATGTACGATATGTCAAATGTTTTTGGTTTTTTGGAACGTAGCGGATTCCTGCCGAGCACGAACTGTATTAAATCATATATACAAGCTGTTATGGAATATGGATGAATGGATAACTTGTTCTTTCCTTTAGGAGACTGTCACCGAAGAGCCGAACGAAACTTTGGCTTCCCAGAAGAGAGAATCAAGACTCCGTAAATTCAGAGAGCTTCATTTCAAACGGGTTTGTATTTTAATCAAATCCAGTGAAATGCACCACATAAATGGAGGTTTAAGTGATGTTGACAAGCTTGTCTGACGCTTAAACCACAGATTTAACTTAAAGAAACCTGTTCATGTGCATTTTCAGAGCCACTTGCATCTGATTGTTTGTATTTTTTCATTTTTCACTGCAGAATGAAGCACGTAAACTGAACCACCAGGAAGTTGTGGAGGAGGATAAAAGACTGAAGCTTCCTACCAACTGGGAAGCTAAAAAAGCCCGACTGGAGTGGGAGCTCGCAGAAGATGAAAAGAAAAAGGTACATCTTATAACAGGGCTGTCTCGATTCAACCTTCTTTAATTGTGTTTTATTTCCAATAAGACAGGATTTTATCTACAGTAGATTTTAAGAGATCACAAACTGTTTTCAAGCTTTCTGAAATCCTTTTATCTTTAAGCACAGTCTGTGTCAGTAATGCAGGGATTTTGAAGGAATGTATTGGGTATGAGACACTGTCCCTTCTTATTGCAGCAGCAGATGAAAATGTCAGAAATAGCAGACAAACATTTTTGAGCCCAGTTATGACTTGCAAATAGATGCTTACAAGATGCACAAAGATGTTTACTGTATATGAAATATAATTTTATATTCATACAGTTAAAGACAAAAATTATTGCAGCTAAGAACAATGGAACAGGACTCCAGTCCTATTTTGTGGGTTTTCTTCTGAACTAGTACCGTGATTAAGAGGGACGGCTGGGGACGCTCATATTGTATTACTAAAGGTGAAATTCTTTAACCGGTGCAAGACGGATAAAAGTGAAAGCATTTGACAAGAATGTTTTTATTAATGAAATGTGAATTAACCAGATAAATCACTCCACCGATTAGGAACATGCACCACAAGCAGAATCATGAAAGAGCTTTCACTCTGTCAATCGTTTCTGTCAGGTTTACATGTGTGCCACTTGTCTCATCACCCGGGTGATTTGATGCACCACTTAGTGCATATGGTGTATATTGCAGAGTACTGTGCATGTGGTCCGGCTTCCTGTTCCATTAAAACATATTTTTTTTAGGAATGCGTGGCTCGTGGTGAGAATTATGACAGAGTGAAGCTGCTGGAAGTCACAGCTGATGAAGCAGAGCGATGGGAGAGGAAGAAGAAGAAGAAGAATCCAGACACAGGATTTGCAGGTTTGGAGCTTTACTGGAGATTAAAGTGTGCAGCATGTTACTCGTTCACCTGTTACACAGGGCATGAGACAGGTATTCAGAAGGAGGCGTATTATGACCTTTTTTTACCTCGTGTTGATCATGTCAAAGTTCTGAATGAAATTGATGTGACATGCTTTGATCCTCCCTGAAGCTGGAGCTAATGTCAGATACCAGAGTTCAAAACTTCATGTAGTCTGTCTTGTACTGCTATAGAAATATAAAGATGGATACATATTATACACAAAGCAGATAGAGATCACACCACCCACCACTATACTTTTATTTTCTGGTACTTCCTGGAAGGATTTTGCTGTTACACTCAAAGTAAATGAGCCATTTCAGAAATAAATAAAAAAATCAAGGTGTCAGTTCACTGATGTCATCATCATGAGTGTCTAAATAAAGTCACAATGTACATCTAAATCTCATCAGAATCAGACTGTTTCAGCAGATTGAAACAAATCAGATGTTTAATTACTTGTTTATTTGTATCACTGTGCTCGATTTGACAGGTGATCTCCATCTATCAACTTCTTAACTGATTTCTTATTTGAATTTGTACAGCTAAATTGTACACTGTGTAAAAGTTGCAGGTTGCCTCTCCATCTGCCAATATTTATGATGTAGTGACCGAGTCAAGCACGACAGACTTACCAAGATAATGTTTTTGTAAACAGGTTTTTAACGTGAGGTAAAATGCGGCTGAAATCAAACGAAGAAGAGTGTTTTCACTCAATTGGATTTGAAACAGATTCACACACATATGCAGCTCATGAGCCACGCGGTGCCAGTTCTGATGACACAAGTCACCACCCACATATTAAATTAACTATTTATTTTCTGTGTGATTCACTTTAGTTTGAAGCACAGACAACTGACGGCAGCCCTATTTAGCTTCAGCTGATTCAGATCTAATCTGATTGAAGATCTCTGTCCCCCCAAGATCTTTCATTACTAAACGTCATTACTAAACATCATGAAACAATGAAATAGTTGTTCATTAATGATTATATTCACTTTGAGATCCTTTTCTAAGTGATTTTAGGTGTGTTAGGAAGTAAAATTGAAGCAAACTGCAGTCACATCAAGCTGTTTTATGTTGGACATGGAGAGTTTTCTCACGCCGCAGAACCTCAGTCTGTTTATTTAGAGAAATAAATAACTTTAATACAGTTGGCTGTTGAGGAAGGTGATGCACAGAGTCTGTTTTTCGTTTGAGAAATTTCCTAATTCTTTACAACACAAAATTAAACTGCTTCACTTTTACATCTTTTTAGAGTAAAAAGCTACACTGGCTTCATGTAGGCACATGAATACAAATCATTTAATCTTCTGAATGTGGCTGCCATCTGTTGCATCAAACCTTCTCCTGAATTAAAACCTTTGGAGGAACATGATCACCACAGGGGCCGGAGAGAAGACGGGAGGCAGAGAGGTGCCTCCTTAACTAGCCGCAGGATTTGTTGCTGAACCTCGTGCCTGCTTGTTGTTTGTTCCACTAATTATGACTTTCCCCTCACACAAAAACTCTACAGGTTACGCAGAAGCCCAGTTCCGACAGTACCAGAGACTCACCAAGCAAATCAGACCTGACCTGGAAAGCTACCAGAAACAAAGGGAGGAAAGGTGAACTGATTCTCTCTCTTCTTTTTGTTTTAATTCTGCATTAAGCGTGAGTTCTAAAAACACGTGTCCAAAATCCCAAAGTATTAGTAGTAGTAAACTTGATCCATGGAAACGTCTTATTTTATGAGCATAGCTGTGAAATCTTGAGTCGATGAGAATGATTTGTAACTACCAGCTTGGCGTCATCAGCTCAGGCTTCAGCCATCACATGTTCAGGAAGCATTTAGCATATGTTCTGTCACACAGCCCTTAATTTGCCCTGGGTTTGGTTTTGACGTAAATGCACAATCCAGAAATAATTTAAAGACTTTAATGTGTTAAAGCACTGGGGCATTCATTCTAAGGTCAAGGAACCGAGTGCCTGGGGGCGTCTTTCCCTTGAAAATTTGCCACATGCAAAAGGCAAAGGATGCACTGTCAAGATCTGCCCAGAAGCTACACCATCTACCTCATTTAGACATCCATGATCACAATGATGGGATAGAAGTCAGTTTAAGTATGTTAAAATGCTGATTATCTTTAGTTATGTATTACCCATTCTTTTGCTGGTGCTCCACAGCGGTGAGGATTTTTACCCCACGTCGAATAGCCTGATCTACGGAACCCATGCTCCATCAAAGGAGGGCATTGACCGCATGGTGGAGGATGTTGAGAAACAGTAAGTCACACTCCACAGAGGTTTATAAAAGAAGGCTTTCTTTGTCTTGACCCTTTAATTTGAGCTTGGTTTTGGTTTGCCATTGAGTCTCGGGTCAGGCTTTAACTGATGCTGCTGTCGGTAATTAAAAAAACATGGACAAAATAAGCAATAAGCAATTTTATGGAAAATTGTAAAATGATTTTCAATATGAATTTGAGTCATTTATAAACCCTTTTAACAAAAGAGGATTGTGTTTAACCTCAATCATTTTAGATATTAATGGTTTTGGCAATCCAAACAACCCTTCCTTTTCATGTATCTCAGAGTGACAAGACGTTCTCCCAACATTGGCACACCACAAACAGAGTGTGGAGACACAGTAAGTGTCAGCAGTGTGAGGCTCTCAGTGAGGCAACCAGGCCTATCGAATTTGAGAAAAATCAACTCCAGGGTATAAATCCTGATGCAAAGAGACGTATGAGTTTTAAACTGCATGGGGTGAGGCTCTGTCAGCTTCCACAACTGGTCCGAGTCGGGGCATGAACCGTAGTCAGACCACACACACGACCACGGGTCAGACGCGTGATTACCAGGACCACTTTATCAAGTGTTTAATTGGATGTGGTGGACGGTTTAACAAACCTCTGCAAGTGACAGTATTTTATTTTGTTAAACATTTTGTAAAATGCATCGAGGTTCTTGATGCTTGTTTACATATACACTCACCTAAAGGATTAATAGGAACACCTGTTCAATTTCTCCTTAATGCAATTATCTAATCAACCAATCACATGGCAGTTGCTTGAATGCATTTAGGGGTGTGGTCCTGGTCAAGAAAATCCCCTGAACTCCAAACTGAATGTCAGAATGGGAAAGAAAGGTGATTTAAGCAATTTTGAGCGTGGCGTGGTTGTTGGTGCCAGACGGACCGGTCTGAGTATTTCACAATCTGCTCAGTTACTGGGATTTTCACGCACAATCATTTCTAGGGTTTACAAAGAATGGTGTGAAAAGGGAAAAACATCCAGTATGCGGCAGTGCTGTTGGTGAAAATGCCTTGTTGATGCTAGAGGTCAGAGGAGAATGGGCAGACTGATTCAAGCTGATAGAAGAACAACTTTGACTGAAATAACCACTCATTACAACCGAGGAATGCAGCAAAGCATTTGTGAAGCCACAACCTTGAGGCGGATGGCCTACAACAGCAGAAGACCCCACCGGGTACCACTCATCTCCACTACAAATAGGAAAAAGAGGCTACAATTAAAATAAGTCGCAAGCGAAGGGGTTCAGCTCTACGTTCAGGTCATTGATTCCTGGTCTCTCCCTAAGCTGGTCTGTATTTGAGACTCTGGCCTGTGCTGAAGATGCAACTGTAGAACATTAGACAAGGATTTCGATGCCAGAGTATGACGCACGCTAACCCTTTGAAGACAGAGTAAATCAAGAGTAGGAGCTCACAAATTGACAGTATGTATATGTGTCTTAGGTTTTCTATTGCCATTCTCCGGTGCCAAGTTAAAACACGCCCCCAAATTATTGCCTGTAGCCAGTTATTGTTATTGAACACGTCACGAACAGCGACCATGCTAGTTTATAAAATCCTCCTCTCTTTGCAATTGTCAGGATCGAGAAACGTGCCAAGTACAGCCGGCGCAGAGCTTACAATGACGACGCGGACATTGACTACATCAACGAGAGGAACGCCAAGTTCAACAAGAAGGCGGAGCGTTTCTATGGCAAATTCACAGCAGAGATCAAACAGAACTTGGAGAGGGGAACAGCCGTCTAGTGGGAACAGAGATTCACTGCTTTTGTTGTTGCATATGAAGAGTACATGTATTTACAAGCTGGTTATTGTGTTGTCACGTTTAATGTTCTCCTGTATGATATAATTACTCTAACACTTATTTTTAAATAACCTGCTTCTAATCAGCCACTTATCTTGCTTAATTCTTGGTTTCTCTGAGGGTTTACTGTGTGTGGTCTCATGATGGAGACATGTTGGGTCTGAAAATGAACTACAGCTAAATAGTATCCAACCTCCGGGCATTTTCAGCAGAGGATGTCGGCCAAAAGATATTTTAGAGGAGGTAAGGAAAAAGATAAGGACCATCACCGGAGTAATTTATCACCTCCATCTCAGAACTAACCTGCTTAAGGCTGTTACATGACCAGAAACCCTTGTGACTGGAACTGAAAGCACAGACGGGTTCCCGTGAGCTTTTTGAGTCGTTCACATGCCGAATAAAAACATTTCAAACATTTCTTATCTTCATGATTGAATCTCAGTAAATTTATTAGATACTGTGGAAATATGCCATCATATGTTTATGGTTTTCTAATATATTTGCTCTGAAGCTGTTGAAGTATTTTGAAGTTTTATCTGATTGACCTGAGGATTTTTGTTTGATGAGTAACAGTCTTCTCTATAAATCTAGTGTGGCGTGTTTCAGTCTAACACGTCTTACCTTTTTAAATTGGTTTCTGTAAACATGCTACACATTGTCAGTAGCTGCCTAAAGCAAGCAGATTTTTTTTCTTTCCCTTGTGAAACCTATACACAGTGTGTGAAATAAACTTCACTGTAAACCTGTTGTGATCAGCCTTTCAGTTATCTCCAATCAAAAAGTAATTAATCAGTCTGGGGTCAAGTTACAGGAGGAGACACGCAGTCTGGCAGCAAGAAGTTCCAACTGCAATTTTACCTTATTAATACAACAGATTATAACATTCATCTGAATATTTACTTGATTTATTACCACTTTGTGGTTACCCTTAAGCAATAATTTACTTAAAATGTCAACACATGCCAAGATGCTGTCAGTGTAATTACATACAAGCATCAAGGTGAGCTGCAAATCAGCCACAACTGCAAGAGGTACTTCAGATTGAACACAATTACATTTGTTTTAGAGCTCTTTTAATAAGAGTATGAAACGCTTCAAATAACTTAAGTTATTTGTTGTCTACACCAGGACAGTCTGACAGCCAGGAAGACAGAAACACAAATGCTTGTTTTAAACATGTTGCAATGGATACTGGACTACCTGACAGAGGACACAGGACAGTGTCTCTGACAGGCTGGTCTGCAGTACAGGGGCCCCACAGAGAATTGTACTGGCACCGTTCTTCTCCACCTCTTACACTGCAGACTTCTCCATCAACTCCCCTCGCTGCCACCTTAAGACGTTCTGATGACCCTGCCACAGTCGGCCTCATGTGATACAGATAGTGGACTCAGGATGTTGTGGACTGGTGCCAGCAGAACCACTTCCTGATCAATGCAGGGAAAACCACCACAATGACACCGGTGAACATCCAAGAAGTGGACATTTGAGATATGGACTCTTAAGTACATACCTGGGTGTTCACCCAAACAATATACTGGACTGGAGCCACAACACTGAGGCAGGAAGGGTCAGAGCAGACTCCACCAGCTGAGGAGATGGAGGTCTTTCGGAGTCCAGAGACCTTTTTTGACTCTGTAGCAGCTTATCTGCAGCAGACAGGAAGAGGCTGATAAGCTCATCAGGAGAGCCAGATCTCCTGGATCCAGTGCAGGTGGTGGGAGACAGAAGGACAATGACATCACTGGTGGACAGTGTCTTCTTCTCCATGCATGTTCTGAGCTGCAGAGCTCCTTCAGTGACAGACTGCTGCATCCTCGGTGCATGAAGGAGTGTTTTCACAGGTCCATCATCACTGCAGCTGTTTAGACTCTACAACCAAAACTGCTCCCAACAAATGTTTAAACCTGCTGTAATTTCCATTATTTAACTCACTGTAATATTTATGCTGTTTTTCCCTCTACAGTTTATATACTGTATGATTGAATGTCCCCTTTGTGGGACAATAAAGGATTCTTCCTCTTTGAGCTTATTGTACAATACTGACATCATGTGGCAACTTTACAAACTGCAACTCGTCGTTCTGCCAAGTTTCTTGTGCTAAAGTGTTTGATGTTTTGGATATTGTAAAAATATTAAACTGTTTTTCCCTTTTAGTTTTTTTTTTTTAATTCACGGCAGAACTATTACGCTGACTTTTTTTTTTATATTTCTCAATATTTAGTAAAAGTTGGGAAAAAAAGACCCATCACAGTTGAACAAATCTTTATTGAATCTATAAATTACAAGAACACAATACACAGAGGAAAAGAAATTATCCCACCTGAAGTATGCTTCACTTCTTCCCAATTAAATCTTTATCTGAAAGAAAACGACCACAAAATGATCTCAGTATGTACAAAACTTTACAGTATTTACAGTGTCCATGTACCCTGCAGCACTGTAGTGAGCCAGTTTGGTTTAGGTGTGATTTCGTGGGCTGCAGTTTTGTGTTGAACTGATGGGAATCCAATGACCGTAGGGCTTCCTGCTTTCAATGCTGTCCACTCTGGGAGTTACCTTAGCAGAAGATGGAGCCACAAGTGTCGGTTTGGCCACAGAATTCTAGAAAAATTTAAGTTCGACATCATTAGACGTTACATCCAAATATTTGACTGGTTTTCAACGTGCAGTCACTGTAAATTCAAGGTTACGTACGTGCTCACTGAAAGCGATTGTTTTCGGAGACATCCTCGGACTGGACGTGTCAGGTTCTGGATCATTGTCCTGTTTCAAAGAGAAAAGAAACAGAAAAGTTAACAAGCAGCAAGAAACAGATGAGTGAGCTTCAGTCTGAGGCTCAAAGAATATTTAGATTGTACTGTATGTACTAAGGTTAAAAATTACTACTGCATAAAAAGTATCTCCAAAGTCTTGCTTTCATGCAGTCCCTCCTACACTTTAATTCTGGAAGGACAGACCTTGAAGCTGAATAATAAGAAAAGAAAAAAGCAACAAGCGTAAAAGAACAACAAAAATGATGGCATCGCAGGTTCCCCAGCCCCTCAGCACACATCTTGTGCACCAACTTATCTTTGACATATGGAGAGTTCTTCTTCATCTTTTTACTGTTCTCTTGACAGGAATAGTCACTATAATGCAGTCCACACACCTGTGCTCCATCAGCGAGTAGCAGACTCTGCTAAATAACAATAACCCATTTCATCTGCAAGCATAAATACATTTGTAATGTCAAAATCCTACCACCTATCATATAAAAGCGAAATCTATACTGCTTTGCATCAATAGTGTGCAGTTAGCTTGTAACTTAAATGTTTCAAGTTTTACACAATCTGAAAGCGTTTAACCCTTAAATTAGTAAAAACATTCAGACATTTTAAGAGTCATCAGATAACGCAAACAAATATTGGTTGTCACCCAAGTCACATGACAGCCCTTTAATCCCAGGTGCCGATGAATGAAGGAGACCACTGTCATGTCATCTATGAAGACAGGAATAAATAGAGAGCATGTGTGTTCCCTCATGGGTCCAGACATTAACACAAAACAGGATATTCAACAGCACAGGCCTCAAACTAAACAGGCAGCAATGGTTGGTTACATGTTGGATATTTGAAAATAAATTAAAATGTTTGTAAAATACAAACAAAAACATCCCATCAAATACAGTGGGGCAAGAAAGTATTTAGTCAGCCACCAATTGTGTAAGTTCTCCCACTTAAAAAGATCAGAGAGGCCTGTAATTTTCATCATAGGTATACCTCAACTATGAGAGACAAAATGAGGAAAAAAAATCCAGAAAATCACATTGTCTGATTTTTAAAGAATTTATTTGCAAATTATGGTGGAAAATAAGTATTTGGTCACCTACAAACAAGTAAGATTTCTGGCTTTCACAGACCTGTAACTTCTTTAAGAGGCTCCTCGGTCCTCCACTCGTTACCTGTATTAATGGCACCTGTGTGAACTCGTTATCAGTATAAAAGACACCTGTCCACAACCTCAAACAGTCACGCTCCAAACTCCACTATGGCCAAGACCAAAGAGCTGTCAAAGGACACCAGAAACAAAATTGTAGACCTTCACCAGGCTGGGAAGACTGAATCTGCAATAGGTAAGCAGCTTGGTGTGAAGAAATCAACTGTGGGAGCAATTATTAGAAAATGGAAGACATACAAGACCACTGATAATCTCCCTCGATCTGGGGCTCCACGCAAGATCTCACCCCGTGGGGTCAAAATGATCACAAGAACGGTGAGCAAAAATCCCAGAACCACACGGAGGGACCTAGTGAATGACCTGCAGAGAGCTGGGACCAAAGTAACAAAGGCTACCATCAGTAACACACTACGCCGCCAGGGACTCAAATCCTGCAGTGCCAGACGTGTCCCCCTGCTGAAGCCAGGACACGTCCAGGCCCGTCTGCGGTTTGCTAGAGAGCATTTGGATGATCCAGAAGAGGATTGGGAGAACATCATATGGTCAGATGAAACCAAAATAGAACTTTTTGGTAGAAACTCAACTTGTCGTGTTTGGAGGGGAAAGAATGCTGAGTTGGATCCAAAGAACACCATACCTACTGTAAAGCATGGGGGTGGAAACATCATGCTTTGGGGCTGTTTTTCTGCAAGGGGACCAGGACGACTGATCCGTGTAAAGGAAAGAATGAATGGGGCCATGTATCGTAAGATTTTGAGTGAAAACCTCCTTCCATCAGCAAGGGCATTGAAAATGAGACGTGGCTGGGTCTTTCAGCATGACAATGATCCCAAACACACCGCCCGGGCAACGAAGGAGTGGCTTCGTAAGAAGCATTTCAAGGTCCTGGAGTGGCCTAGCCAGTCTCCAGATCTCAACCCCATAGAAAATCTCTGGAGGGAGTTGAAAGTCCGTGTTGCCCAGCGTCAGCCCCAAAACATCACTGCTCTAGAGGAGATCTGCATGGAGGAATGGGCCAAAATACCAGCAACAGTGTGTGAAAACCTTGTGAAGACTTACAGAAAACGTTTGACCTCTGTCATTGCCAACAAAGGCTATATAACAAAGTATTGAGATTAACTTTTGTTATTGACCAAATACTTATTTTCCACCATAATTTGCAAATAAATTCTTTAAAAATCAGACAATGTGATTTTCTGGATTTTTTTTCCTCATTTTGTCTCTCATAGTTGAGGTATACCTATGATGAAAATTACAGGTCTCTGATCTTTTTAAGTGGGAGAACTTACACAATTGGTGGCTGACTAAATACTTTTTTGCCCCACTGTACATGTCTAGTGATTTATTTTCTTTTTTCAATCCATGGAGTCCTTGATCTCTGCCAACACTCTCCAGACACTCACCACTGACAAGGTCTTTTGGGAGCCCTGCCTCACCCTTGGCACTGGTTCTGGTGACAACCTCTTCAGCTCTGGCTGCTTTGAAAGAATAGGTTTCACACTTTCAGGAAGTTCCAGTTTCTCCACTCCAAACATCCTCATGGCATTGGCCTTGGCAACTTCAAGAAGTTCCCTCTTATCTGAGCAGTAAAAAGTTAACAATTAGTCAAGAGTATCTACATTTGATAACATCCTCAAGAAACTCGAACTAATGATTAAATCAACTTACCACGCAAGCTCAGGCTAACAGAGCGCCCTGATGATCTGGATCTTGAGCGCCCCCTGTAGGTTCTGGAAGGGGATCGGGAGAACCTGCATCTGTATTGGCTCACTGGTCTCCTGTACCTACTCCAGCGTCCAGCAGACACAGAACGAGATCTGGAGCGAGTCTTGTAGTATCTGCGATGACGGGAGTATCTGTCTACAGAGGGTGAGCGGCTGTAGGAGCGTGACCGAGGCCTGTAGCGGCGTGGAGGTGTGCGGCGATGGTAGCCTCGACCATACCTGCGATGGTCATCACAGCGGCAGCGGGGGTAAGAGCGGGATCTGGAACGGGAGGAGGACGAGCTCCTGGAAGATGTGGATGAGGACGAAGAAGAAGAGGACGAAGAAGAGGAGGACCTGTGGCGCCCCCCGTGACTTTTACGTCCCCTGTAGCTGGAGCCGGTAGAGTGGCTGCTGGCACTGCTGCCAGCCGATCGAGAGCGGGAACGTGAGTGAGATGAACCAGGGCTCTTCTGGTCGAAGATCACATTCAGCCCATCGCTTTGACGAGCCTGGGCCATTTCAGAGTGTGAGTCCACTTGAGTCGCCATTCTTCAGTTTTCTGTCGAAGGCTGAAAACACAAACGTTATTAGTAACTAAATTATCCTGAAAATCACAAATAAACACGTTATGCAACCTGTCTGCCTGCACTGCTGCCCCCTAGCGGCTATAACAGTGTTACGTAACCACCGTTACGTTCCAGAACGGAGTAGCAACAACAACATGGCTAACTGGACCTCATTTTTCTACATCGGCATAATATAACTACTCAAAAACTTTAACAAATACACCAAACAAATGACTGTTAAATCTGACAGATTACGTACGATCTAAAAAAAAAATAACAAAACATCGGTCAGTTCTTACCAGGTCAACCGGAGCTTAAAACTCTGATAAATACGTCGAAAGAAAACAAAAAACACGTAGAACTATCACACTCCGAAATTACAACACGGTGGTGTATAAATTAAGCTAAACGTAGCAAAATGTTGTGAAAGTGAAACCGCAACGTTTTCCTGATGCTGACCTTTCCAAAGTCGCCTCTCAACTGACGACGACGTAACTGCGACAGGAACTGATTTTAACGTGCCTTTGGAAATTTCCATTCATGGGCGGACCCGGACGAGTCAGTGTTTTTGATATGTCACTCAAGACTTAGTTCAGCTGAACCGAAATGTGCCAATGTTTAAAATATCTTTAAACGCATTTCTCTCTCTCTGTGCTCCAATCCTTCAATACTAGTCACAGTTATCATTGCTAATATGTCGCAGTTTTGGGCTTGAGATGGGTTGATGTAAGCCATTCGGCTTTCAAAGGAAATCGGATCATTTAGAATGACTCACTCAGCCACAAAACAGCAGTGGCTTACTGGAACAAAATGAAAATTAAATAAAAACAACATGCGATCCAGCGACAAATATTAGACTTGATAAACAGTTATTAGTAAAATCTTAACGGAATAAAAATAAAAAGGTTATACAGGATTCTAGCTACTTGCCATTTTTTAAAAGTATGCACTGCCCAACACAGTGCATTTCCAAAACACTTTCTCCTGAAATGTGGGTGTTTTTCGCTAGTCTTTGCTAATGTCTCCGAAATCTACGTATGTAGACTAATTCTAATATCTTTTTTATTTTATTTACTTGATTGTAAGAATATATTTTGTAGCTTACAATACATGTAAACAGTTTATTGTACGTTAAATGTTTTTTTTAGGAAAAATCTTCTGCAGTGTCTTTCGTAACCTCAACGATCTCGCGCGATCTCGCGATGTTTTATGTAACTTCTTGTTTACTTTGGCTCTTCCTGTCTGATCCTGGACATATAAAACCTCGAGCGCAAACCTTCTCATTTTTCTGCAACCCTGAAACTCGATCGTAGGTTAAATTTTGCTGAAAGATGGATGTTCTCACCGTGTTACCGTCCAGCTTCGGATACGTCATATTGACTTACCTGTACAGCTGGATTATGCTGGGTTATTTAGCAGTGAAGGTTGGGGGCGCCAGGAAAAAATACGACGTTAAGGTAGATAAATATGCAAATATTCTGGTAAACAATTGCAGATATTTGCATGTACGATTCATATTATGTGTTTAACATTTGAAAATGTGTTTTGCATGTACTTTTGCAGTATCCCACAATGTACAGCGACAAGGATCAGGTCTTCAACTGCATTCAGAGGGCCCATCAGAATACCTTAGAGGTGTATCCACAGTGGCTCGTTTTCCAAACTATTGCAGCCCTCGTTTACCCGGTATTTGTCTTTTTCAAATGTATTCCTGCATAAATACAGGTGGTTTCTTTATCTTCTATGCAACACAGAGCATAGTAGTGGAGGGGCCACTGAATTAGTCACAAGACTTTATGATCTTTGGCTTACTGATAACAAAGGCACAGAGTCATGATGATTAAGCACATTTTCAGCAAACAATATACATTTATATCTTCACAGTGAATTCTAATTCACATTGAAAACTTTTTTACAGTTGTCAGCATCAGTGCTGGGGGCTATTTGGGTGACCAGCAGGTTCTCGTACGCCTGGGGCTACTACACAGGAGGTGAGATTCCTATTCTGTGTATCTAATGTCTAAGGACTTGGAAAACAATAAATCAATCAGGCATTATCTGTACCCACTTTGCCTGTTCAGGGTCACAGGAGTGCTGGTGCCTGTCTCCAGCAGTCAAAACAATTAAGTATAGCATAAATTATGATTTGCTCCTAAGTTCAGATCAATGGTCACAGTTCAGATAATTGTTGCTCCACACCTAGTTTTGTTTAATTATTGACATGAGATAGTAAATAAGTGAAAGGTTACTAAAGAGAAACTGGCATTGATGACATTGACATTCCTTAAAGGAGAACGCCCGTTTTTTGCAATTGGGGCCTTATTTATTCTGTGAGATGTGTTTTACTCGTCATCAGTGGTACTTTTTTGCGATTCGGATTCGTCTCGGAGATTTTTGATTCACACGGCAAACACCTAAACGAGCCAATAAACGAGAGTCAGTTGGGCCTGATGACGAGTAAAACACATCTCACAGAATAAATAAGGCCCCAATTGCAAAAAACGGGCGTTCTCCTTTAAGTGCAGTTAAGTCCATTAAGAGTATATTTTGTTTATTTTCTAATACATTTTAACACAAACTAAATATTACACATGTCATTATGTGCTTCTTTACCAGATCCAGCCAAGAGGATGAATGGTGCTTATGGCTACATTGGATATTTTGGCGTTATCCTCCTGTCCATATGTGTGGCCCTGCAACTGCTTGGAGTCTTTTAAGATTTGCCTATATGTTTAATGAGTTTAATGGCTCAGTACTAGTGAGCATGGCTGCAAAAATTTATATATTCTTCTTTAAAAAACACATTGCTATATATTTTCTGGACCACTAACTTGTTATTATAGACTTTATATCATTTTGTGAATGTCTATTTCATGTATTCACTGATGCTAATGGTTTTTTCTTTGTAGCCCATCCACAGTAATTGCATTTCAGTTTGTTAATGTTTAAAAGAACATCAGAAGAAGGACTGAGGAACCATGTGACTCACACATAACGTTCAAAACCTCCAAGTAGCACAATGAATGTTTCTGCTGACTAGAAATATTTTTCATGTAATGGGAAACTCCAACAATTTTCTATTTTCCAATAAAATATATAGATTCAACCTTTTGTTTAGTTTGAATTTAACAATCAAAATCCATATAAGGATGACAATAAATGTTTATATGATGCTTTGATTATTTTACTTCATAAAGCCAAATGGTGAAAAGTGTCTCAAATGTGTGATAATATTTGAAACATTATAAAATAATGATCATAAAATAACTAAAACAACAAATTTGTTTTAGGCACTAAATTCTCATTGAATTTAAGTAAAAAGTAGCTTCAAATTAAAAGTATTTTTGAGTTATATTGAGTTATATTTAGTTTTTGATCCACCTCGTGCATACATACACGTCATCTATGTGGAAATAACGATTAAATTCCACACGAAAAAATAAAATGAATATAACAAAACAACTTATTTCACGTTTCACGTGTTTTTGCTGTTACAAATTTCAAATTCTGTTGTCTGCACGTGAAGGCATCAACAAAGGTTTTCATCAAATGGGTGTGGGTCAACTGCGCATGCGCGTGAGACAGCTTTTTTTTTTTTTGTCGGAAGCCTAGTCGGGTTTAACCAAAGGGTTCACATCAAAAAACCGAACATAAAAAGGTAATATTAACTTTAAAAGTTACTTTACACATCACGTGTACACTTATCTGCCTGTTTCTGTTGGTTATTAACATTGTCATTGTGAGTTTTAATATTTTTTGTTGCGACTTTTGTAACAAGAAACCTTCAAGGAAATGTTTTGCTAGCGTCATGCGATGAACAAAAGAGTCCGACGGGACAGACGTTTAATACTCAGAAAATATTGTAGGTTTCTTCAAAATGTAACTGCACACCTCTATCAAATAGATAAGAGATTTCCTGGTTGTGGATATAGATTCTGAATTTTGCTGTTAAAGCTTGAAAGCGAAGGATTTAGCATCACTCTTACTGTAACAGCGACTGCGCACTATTTTTCAGATTTCATGTCTCACCTTCTAATCGAATATATGTGAAATATTCCTTACTGATTAGCCTATATATTTCAACACACGTTATAGATGTGGTTGTCTGTTTGTGTCTGATCTGTTGGTTTCTATTTTTGGACTGTTTTCCAGAGTCATGTCAGGATTTCTGGACGGAATCCGCTGCGGAGACTGTGAGTGTAATGTTGACTGGGGAGAGAGGAGGAACACCATCGCATCTATAGCTGCTGGAGTTTTGGTATTCAGATTGATTAAAGCCATACATATTATTAACATAATTGTATTGCAGACTATTAACCCTTTAGGTCACGTGTGGATCTTGTCATTTTAGTTCTTCACAGGTTGGTGGATTATCATTGATGCAGCAGTGAAATATCCTACTGAGGGAGAGTTTCATCATGCTTATCACACGTGTGGAGTTATAGCTACACTGGCCTTTCTCATGTAAGAAGAGATTTTGACATTTATTGCAGAAATGTATATATGCACCTTAAAAAACAAAGTATTTGGAGCTTCTGAAACTTAAACCCCATCACATGACTTTAGTTTGGAGTTTTGATCATGTGATACATACTTAAGTCTCATGTGTTTTGCTGGTCTCTGTTTCATTAACATTTATGATGTTAGATAAACGTACTTCACTTTTTATGAGCAGTTTTGGTTGTGATTTCTGTTTTTCTTAGGATTAAAAATGTAAACATCATAACAGTCATCAGAGCTTTGTCTTGTGGCACTTAAACCTTTTATCACATTAGATTTTTCGTGTGAAAGACAGATAACTCACAACATTTCAGGTTCTTATCTTTTCAATTTAATTTTTTTGTTTGACCCTTGAAGGATAAACGCGGTCTCAAATGGCCAGGTGAGAGGAGACAGCTATAGTGAAGGCTGCTTGGGACAGACAGGTGTGTATGAAGATGCATATTTTTCTAGTTTCAGTCCAGTTTATATCAGTTTTCTCTTATTTTTCATTGTGCCTCATGTTAGACTGATATATTCTTATCATCACAACTTGAGCAGTAAAAAAATTTGTCAATTCACCAGTGTACCCACCCTTCTTTATCTCTTTCTGCAGGCGCTCGAGTCTGGCTCTTCATTGGCTTCATGCTGGCTTTTGGCTCGCTCATTGCCTCCATGTGGATTCTTTTTGGAGAATTCGTTGTGCCTCGTAATTGTTTTTTTTTTTTTTTGTTTTTTAGCTAATTTCAATTTGCCTTCAGTGCTTAAAAGATGTGGGATGTCTTGATAACTTTAGAGTGAAATAGTTCAGTGTATTTAAGTAAAACAAAATGCTGTGATTAGGGATGTCCAGATCCGATCACGTGATCGGAAATCGGGCTCGATCACGTAGTTTGAGACTCGATCGGAATCGGACGTTACCTTCCGATCAGGACTCGGACATATATGTATATATATTCTTATTAGTTTTTAATGCATCACTTTTCGTGTGACGTCAGTATGCGGGACAGTTTCCCTCGCAACCCGCAGCCGCCATTTTAAGAGGGGACGCGTTTCCATGATGACCGACCGCAATATGTGTGAAAATGTGAATGTTAACAGTCTTGTAGTCTACACAACAGTGGAGAAGATAAGGACTTATAAAAGCCTCGATGCGTATATTTTCTTTGAGGTAAGCTTTTCTAATTAGCTCAGTGGATGATGTGTTGAGAATGCTGCCACGTTAGCACCACTAGCTTCGCTAGCCACGTTAGCATGAGTTCCGGTGTTAGTTTATAGTCATATTAAATCCCTATGACGTTATCTTAAACTCGTTCATGGAGTGGAGGTGATCACTTACTGCACGCAGAAGACAGCCCATGATCATTTCACTCTTTCTGCAATGTCTGCCATTCTGATCTGCTTATTTAATTACATAACGTTTTATTTAATAACGTATTGTCCGTCCACCGGTTTGTGTGCATTCGGACTGTTTGCGTGCTCACAGTACAGAAATGCGCTCTCGACATGTTCGTTTTTACATACAAGTAACAACTTCATGACTCCCCACCGTGAAGAAGCCCAGGGGAAACCCCAGGACGTGCTGCAGTGGCCGCAACAGGCTGTCCCAGTCCCAGGACTGCTGGCTGTCCTGTCCCTGCAGCTAAATATTAAAATAGGGTGAATTAAATACAACCCAAGGACCGTCCTGGATCAGTTTATTTGCTCCTTTTTATTCATTTTTTAATGTATTATAGATCGGATCGGGACTCGGTATCGGCAGATACTCAAAATCAAATGACTCGGACTCGAGGGCAAAAAATCTTGATCGGGACATCCCTAGCTGTGATAGTTTGTAACTTTGGTGCACCTGTTTTCTTTCACAGAGAAGGATGCTGTGTATCCTGGTATTGCCATTTTCTTCCAAAATGCATTCATTTTCTTTGGGTAAGTTGATGGTCTTAAAGCTCCATGCATATGTTTTAGAAAATTAAAATCTGGTTCTCATTTTACTCCCAATTTTCCTTGTATTTAGCGGCCTGGTCTTCAAGTTTGGGCGCACAGAAGATCTCTGGCAGTAATCAGCTGTGTGTGACTTCATGTCCACAGTAATACACTCTGCTTTCCATACTGTATGAAACTTCAAGTTATTCACTTTATATATGAACATTTTTTAGCTTTCATATTAAAATGTATTATTTATGTTATTTGCTGTATATTAGCTAAATCATAACTAAGCACAAAATTTAATAGGTTTCTTGAAAGTTTTAATGTTTTCAAAAGTGGCACATCTTTAAACATGTCGGGTTAATCTCTGGGTATCCATGTTGTTTAAATGGTTTACAACTTGTGTATAACAAAATGTATATATTGGAGCTTTGCAATCACTTTCTGCTGGGGTGGTTTTACTTCCATATAACAACATCCTTTAATTTGAAAAATGACTGAGTGGGAACTATGGTACAAGTTATCATTGTGAGCAGTGTTTCATAACAGCATACAGTTTTACTAAATCTTGCTGTATGGGGTTCAGTGAATATTTTTTCTTGTAGCAACACTATCAGTTTTTCAGATTTTCAGATTCATTGTTGAATTTCGAAAGCTCACATTGCAGATGTGAAGTCAGCACAACATTTGGAAGGTGTTGCATTCTGTTTATTTTCTAGTATAACACTTGTCAGTTTCTGACATTTCTAGCATTAAACTTACTGAGCAGTAAATGTGTCTGTCATGATCTTTGGCACAAACACATTTAACTCCATTTCTTAAAAGCAAGAACATTTACATAAACTGATATACAGTGGTGAAATTTTATGTTAAAATTCTTTGTACTTCCAGGTTCAGAACAGGCTTCCTCTCTTCTTACTTGCGCACTGCGAGGTTTGAAAACTAAAAAATACAAAATATAACATCTATAACATCTACATCTATCTTATTTTGTTTATTTAAGAGTAGCTTAGAATTCATACCTCCCAGAAAGCTTGGTCATCAAAGCATTTCCTGTTTTGTGGGGGTCTCCAGAAGTTCCACTTGATTAGAAACCCTTTAAACAGTTTTGTTATATTGTCAGAACAACACAACATAGACTTCAGTCCACTTCTGCTAAACAAATAAAACTTTTTAAGAGACATACCTGTCAGGATTCCCATAGACAAACTTAATGAGATGGTGATAAAGAGCGTACTAATATGAAACACAGCAAACCGGATAGCCCTGAAAATGAAATAAAAAGATTAGAGAGGGTGTCTCACTTCCTGCTCTGTAAGCGAGCCTGTCACCTGCATTCTTACACTGTGTGATCATCACAGTCTTTGATCTGCAGGACAAGTTGTGCGAGCCATCCCAGAAGACCAGGGAGTCCGTGTGTGCTTAAGATAGCGCAGGTGTCGTGGCACGCAAATGAAAGCATCAAGTGGTTCTGGAAAATAAGAAATAACTTCAGTTGTCTAGATTTTGTGGCGTAAATGTGTGTATGGTGATGAAAACCTTGAGATATCGAAATCCAGCGGCTGATAAGATGGCAGCAGTGAATCCAATTGCCATGGCTTCCCAAGGATGATGTATTGCTGACATGGAAACCCCGACAGCAACACCACCAGCGAGGATGCATGACTGCATGTGGATCTGATTGGAGAGGGAAAATAAAAGCTATATGGTATATGCAGAGACGTTTGAGGTGCTTTTCCATACTGCAAATATTTAAACAAAAGTTCAATGCAAATTTGTTTTTGAAGATGCATAACGGTGTGTTAGGAAGTATCAAATCTTACAGGGTTGAGTTTCCCTTTTGGACTGCAGAGCACAGATACAGCAGCTGCTGTCACAGCACTGACAGCCAGGGCCAGGTAGGTGCTGCACACGGCTACCAGCTTCCTCCAAGGAGTCCGGTCAACCACAAGGATTGAGTTAAAGGTGGGCCAAAACATCCAGAGAAACACAGCGCCTGGACAACAAATTCCACACCCCCAAAATGCATATGTACCGAGGTGGATGTGCAAAGCTTACACAGAAATTTTAAAGTTTATAAATCTTAACCAAAGATGACGGAATAAAAATGCCCGTTAATCACCTAATGCGGAAAACAGTCCTGACTTTCTGTCAAATTTTTCTTTTTCAAACCCCTGCTCCGAGCCTTCGCGGTGCAGGATCCACGACAGCATGAGTCCAAAGAGAGTCCCAAAGATGTGAAGCAGCATGATGCTGCTCAGAGGTCGAACCTGGAGGCAGGAAACATTATCAGTGAACAAATGTAGTTGAACTCTGAGTATACAGGATGCAGGAATCCTGAAGTAAAGTAAAAATGCAGGGATGGTTGCTTACTTTCAGAAGAGTCTGGAGAAGCCATTCATTGAGGACAAATCCTGAGACTTCCAGAAGGGCAATCAGGACCAGCTGGACTGGGTTGGTCTTCCCCAGCACAGCTCCAAATGAAATAAGTGCAGAAGCTGCACATAATTCAGCAACTACAATGCTGTGGGAAACACATCATTGCTAGTGATTTAATAGTTAACAAGTGAATAAGTGATTTATTATCGTGCTTATTTCAGGCCCAGTTTAAGGGCTGATTTGAATCAAATGATTTACATAAAGAGGTTTGTGGTACCTTTTTAAATTAACCCCAATCTTTCCTGTATAATACAAGGACTCAATACCATTTAGTATTATCGCCCATTGGGTGGCAATGACAGCAATGAGGATGTTGAATCCAGAACCACTGAAACCATATCGCACGAGAAAGGTGCACAGGAAGCCAAAACCTAAAAACACCATCACGTTCACATCTTGAAACTCTGCAAAACAGGAGAATCTCAGGTCACAAAACTGAATGCACTCCAAAAACTAACACCTGAAATAGAAAAGCTAGGCATGTAAGTTAGTTTAAAACAGAATCTATTCATATTTAAGTTGTACAATTTAAAGTTAAAAAGTTCTGTTCTGGGTTAATTCTCCAAACCAAAAATAACTCACCTGGGTAAAAGTTAATCAAGGCATTCCCATCTACTTTTGCTTTAATTTCAAGGTAAAAGGCAGATATGATGATGAATACGGTCTGTAGACAAAGCAACACAGGTGCCACACAGGAGCGCAGACTTGGAGCGTATTGAGGAGCCATTGAAGATGTTTTGTGCGCAGTTGGATTTCATCTGACGCATAATCAGCAAACGCGACGGTTTAAAATGGGCGCAACCAGAGCAGCTCTTTATCAGCTACTGGACACTGAACACTTAGAACAAGTGTACCGTCATTTTATCAAAGAAAGTTGCCTTTTAACGAATTAGGGAAAGCGTTTAATCATTAAAGTCAAAGCACAATTATGCACATTTTCACAAAAGAGTTTTTATTAAAGCTATAAAAATGATTGAGTATTTCTGAAAATGTCTTGCATTTCCTTTTGGTGCACCCCCAGGCTTACAGACAATGACATATGCACGGTAAAATGTAATTAAGTAATTGAGATGTTAAAATCATACCACTATTTGCAATTAAACGTGCACACGCTTTCACCGTGTACATTTTGACCTTTAACAAAGCATAGATTGCGTTTAGTACCTAGAGGCAAGTCTGTCAATGAGCCACGCAAAAAAGCCCTGATATAAATAGCCTTGGAGTTGGAATGACTGTTTTTGTAACCCACACAAAGAGAATTTTGTACCAAAGACTGCATATTTTCTGCTCATAATAAACCACAGGAAAAAAACCTCTACAAGAGAACCCGCCTCTGCATTCTTTTTATTGGTCAATCAGCTTTCTCCGATATTTTCACAGAGATGTGATTGGCTGATTGACGAGACGATCCACACGCAGCCTTCATGCTCTCTTTCGTTGTCTTTGACGGTGGAGAGCTGAGCGAGCTGCTTTTCTGAAAGGTGATTGGCTTGTTTCAGTGTCAGTCAGATAAAGAAGCCTTTGCGGATACAATGATTGGATATTCCGTCCGTCTGACAACTGTACGTATGTAAAATACAGCGCGGTTTGTTCTTATTGAGCCTGCGCTAACAGAAAAAGAGGAGGTTCCCGAATAGAGTCCTTTATTTATTTCTTTGTGTTCAGTGGGGGTAAAAATAATAACAGCGACATATACCGCAAGCACTTTATTTATTATCTTTGTCCGTATACACAAGAAAACTGGATAAGATTATAGCTGTTACTCGAAGGCCGAAGCCAAGGGGAGGAGGATGAAGCGGCGCAATGCGGACTGCAGCAAACTAAGACGGCCGTTAAAACGGAACCGAATCACCGAGGGTATCTACAGCAGGTAACCTGGAGCCTCACGAACAGGTTTTTCCAGTAACTGTATGTGTGGCCAGTGTCTAGTTTTAGCTTCTGTACATTGAACTGTCACAGTGAGGAAGCTTAGCTTGTTAACCAGCTACATCAGTGTTTTCAGGTAACATTAGCTGTTGAGCTAACGCTGCTGCTAGGCCCCAAAGCAGCCTGTTTTGAATCTTATCATTGGGTTTATTTTACAGCAACGTTACTGTGAGATACAGATTGTCTTAACCGAACAATCCAGACTCGTGTTTGCCCACATGAATTGTCATTGTTTGGTCCTGTCAAATCTAGCTGCTTCCTGTTTAGTAAATCTAACTTCAGTCAGCCAGACTGCTCTGCCTGTTGTCTAAACTTAGCAGGTTCCTCCTCTGTCTGTCTTTTTTATCTCATTCAACAATCTTCAGTTCAAAGCATTAAGATTTAAAGATACGGGCCAGTGTCCCCTAACCATAAAACAGAACAAATACCCATTCAGGGTCTTACAAGGCTGCTATCATCATATATTATCTCATTTTAATTAATATTAATGGTAAAAATCCTAACAACATTTTTCTGTATATTCACATTCTACAAACTTTAAGCATATTCATATACATGTATCAACATAATCCAAGCACTGATGTAGAGGTGTTCTTAGGATTCCTTCAAAAGATGGATTTATTTTATACAATATTTAACATAAGCTTCTTGGATTAAGTGCATCACATACTTGAATCTAATCTGTCAAATAGCAGTTGGCATAAATCCTTAAACTTTATACATCCCACGCTTAAATTCAGAGTCAGTATAGAAGATGATCTTAAGAATCATTGTTAAGTAAAGCTTATTACTAGTATATGAAAACATGTTGTTTTTGTGACAGAACTTGATATTTTCTTCTCTTTTTCCAGTACCTTCCTGTACCTGAAGTTCCTGGTGGTGTGGGCACTAGTGCTGCTGGCTGACTTTGTACTTGAGTTCAGGTTTGAGTACCTCTGGCCATTCTGGCTCTTCATGCGGAGTGTGTACGACTCCTTTAGATACCAGGGACTGGTGAGTAGTAATGAACTAATACTTATAATGACTTAATACATTTAGAGAAAAGAAATTAACAAGATTTTTAATACTTAGGCTCAGAGAACCCATACAGAAGAGGTTCTGGGCCTCTTGTGATCTAAATATGTAACATACAAGTTTAAATATGAAGACAAGCATAATCATGTCAGAGATGAAAATCAATATATATATATATATTTATATAAATGTGAAGGTATGACTGGGCAGAATTACTAAAATTGTTGATGATTTTTTATAAAATTTCTATGCATGTGCACATGTAAGCTGCACCACAGGTCCCGCCAGTTGCTTGATGATCCTAAACATTAATTGTATCACAATATATCAGTTATTTAGCACTTATTAGACTCGTGGCTTTGAAGCTACTTATTATTTCATCTTGATTTTTTTATACTTCTTTGTGGATTAACCAGCTAGTTGAAATGGTCCTGTCTTGTATTGGTTTTGGAAGTTTTCATTTTCACTTCTTCAGCTTTGACTGTTGCTCTCTTAATATTGACCTCTCCTGGTGCAGCTTTTTCTTACCATGTTTATTAGCAGGTGAATAAGTAGCACAACCAACTGTACGTCTTGAAAAGCTTAATATCCGTCATGTGAGCGATCGCATGTCTTTGACCTTTTACAAATACAAACATCAAAGATTTGCTTCCAAATCCACGGCAAAAAAACACAACAAGGTTTTGAGGGCAAATTAATATTTTTATTTATTTACTATTTTTTAGCTAAGATAATAAGCAATGATCTATAGCTCCATCCTAATCCATGCAACATCTCAGAATAAAATATAAATGCATTTGTTTTGATTCAGTTATTTAGATAGTTTGGGATATTTTGATCTAACCTTCAGGCCCTGAGTGGGGCTGGACTGCGTGTTCATGTTTAAATGTAACGTGTAGGTGTTTGTGTTTCACTGAGATGTTAAAACAAAGACGTAATCTTTAATGGCTTAGGTTTTTCATTCATGATCATGTGCTAAACTTCTTGTTTTACAGGTTAGTTTATAATAATCACCTGTTCTTTCTGCTGCAGGCCTTTTCAGTATTTTTTGTTTGTGTGGCGTTTACCTCGGACATCATTTGCCTCCTCTTCATCCCAGTGCAATGGCTGTTCTTTGCTGCCAGTACCTATGTGTGGGTGCAGTATGTTTGGCACACAGGTAAGGACTTTCTGTCTTTAGTGTCCTTGATATTTTAAAATTTGGATGGTGCATAAAGCCTTTAGGTACATGCGTGACATCTGAAGGACGTTTTAACACCTTTTGTTTACATATGTATGATGGATTAATAAAACAAAATGTCACTTTTAATTTTGCATCACACTAATTCATCCAACAATGTTTACTTAATACTTGATGAAAAGCAGGTGTGAAAAGGATTGCATAAGACTCGTGCACATTGTGTAATTTTGTTTACAAACCACAGATTTTTTTTTCTGAGAATTTTGCATAGTGTGTGTAAGTGAGCTGCGCTCTGTGGATTAGCTGTCAGACTGATTTAGTGGCATCTGCCTCTGCTGACCAAAGGCCAGGTGTCAGATTGAAATGTTTGGGGATGTGGAGGTGGGGGGGGTCTTTCACACTGACCTCACCAGTGGCATTCAGAACCAGAGGATGTCACAGGGGTATTAATATCCTTCAGCGCTCCACAGCTTGGTGTTGAATGTTTGGAGTGTACTTCAGCCAAATAAACAGTAGTTACAGTCTAAATCCTGGCACACTGTGTGTGTTTTGATAATGAAACGAGAATAAACAACAAAGCTGGTAAATTAAAAGTTTAAACGGGTTAAAAATGCAGTTCTGACATTGGTGTTGTTTTGTTTCCAGAGAGAGGTGTGTGTCTCCCCACCGTGTCCCTATGGATACTCTTTGTTTACATAGAGGCAGCCATCAGATTCAAAGACCTGAAAAACTTCCATGTGGATTTGTGTCGTCCTTTTGCTGCACATTGGTAAGTATCTGTTTGAAGGGGTATGCTTATGGAAAACCTTTAATCTGGAACTCTGATTCATTTAGTTGTCAACCAGAATTTTATTTTGAAATTGGATTGCTTACAGTCCATACTCTTAAACAAACAAACAAACACCCTGATTATGCAGCTGATTAAACAGTGATCGGCGACATTCAGTGATTCTTCATTGTGCTCATCTCTGCAGTATTGGCTATCCCGTGGTCACGTTGGGTTTTGGTTTCAAGAGCTACGTTAGTTATAAAATGCGCCTGCGAAAGCAGAAGGAGGTGCAGAAAGAGAATGAGTTTTATATGCAACTGCTACAACAGGCTCTGCCTCCAGAGCAACAGATGCTTCAGAGGCAAGAGCGAGAAGCAGAAGAAGGTAAGACTGAAACCTTCTTGTGTGATTCTTATACATGTGAAGTTCCTGCAGTTTGTAGAAGTTTGTGTTATTTAAAAGTTTCCTGTGTCAACTTTGTGGTTGAGTTGTTAAACAAGTTGGTAGATTTACATATATATGTATATATGTCTTTGCAGTAGTTTTACTCAGCCCAAGCTTTTCATGTAGAAGATCAAAGTGCTGAGAGGAGAAAGAAAAGAGACAGTGAGCCTCGAAATGAGAACACAGAGCCGTGTCAAGCGCTCTTCATCTGTCACGCCAAACTGATGTTTACCCTTGTTTCATATTTTGAACTAAAGAGTGGTTGTACATTGGTTGTGTGTTTATGGTCTGGACCCCCTGACGGTAACCATACTGTGTCAAATGAGCATCTAATTCATTACAAATATTCAATATTGATTGACTGAAGTATTTATTTTACAGACTGGATATTTATCAGATCTGATCACCCGTTTTTATGATTTCAAAGTTGATGTGTTTTTTTCTTTTGTAAAATTTATGAAATTATGATGAGCTTTTTGGTCTGTTGAGAGGTTTTGTAACGAGGATCTTTGTGCATCTGTAGCACGTATCTCTTCTATCTGTTCATAGTCTGTTGTCTCTGGTGCACCTGATTCACAGTTTGAGCAAACACACTGAGTGCACAGTGACCATGAAAATCCTCACTGGCTGTGATTAGATAGTGTTAAAAAATTTCTAGTTTTCCTGTGAACAGATGGTAGATTTTTTTTTTTTTTTACTGGTTGACCAACAAAAAAATTGACCAAGAGTATAACATATATAAAGGGTTCTGTATTTCAAATGTTAACTCTGATTCCTGTAAATATTGTCTCATATTAATATACATATTCTTTATTCATGATGCAGCACCAGTTAAAGGAATATCTGAAGTAGACACATCTTCAGTGTCACAGAATGGCACCCCAGCCAATAAAAAGACATCTACATCGTTGCCAGAGCTGGAGTATAAAGAAAAGGGGAAAGAAGGAAGAAACAGTGGGGAAAATAAAAAGCAACATAACAACATCCTGCCATCATCAATGGACTCTAAAATCCAGGAGATGGAGTATATGGAGAACCATATGAACAACAAGAGACTGACCACAGAGCTGGGAAGCACAGAGAACCTGTTGCTTAAGGAGGACAACAATTCCTCCAGTTCTTCCTCCTCATCGTCATCTTCAAAAAATTACAAAAATGTTAGCGGGAATGCCGCCATGCTCAATTCCTCGCCTCGTGGTTATAGTGCAACCAATGGCAGTGTGCCCTCCTCCGCACAGTCATCTTCCACAGGGAAGAACGATAAGAAGCACAAGTTATCGGTGGGAAAGGGAACATCAGGGGGTTCCCACAAGGATCCAACTGACAACTGTATCCCAAACAACGAGCTGAAGAAGCCAGAAGCACTTGTTAGGTGAGACACATGCTCTGATACAAACATCACAAATTCCCTAATTTATAATTACGTTTTAATTACATGTACATATTTTTGTGCTCTCTGTTTATATTGCCACCTGAAAAAGATTGGAGCAGGACATTAAAAAGTTGAAGGCAGACCTGCAGGCCAGCCGACAGGTTGAGCAGGACCTACGCAGCCAGATTGGCTCGCTGGGTAATGCTGAACGCTCCATACGCACGGAGCTGGGCCAGTTGCGCCAGGAAAATGAGCTGCTGCAGAACAAGTGAGTTATGCAACTATCAGTGAAGTTTACTCGAGTTTAGGGTTGTAGACACCCACCTTCAAATTTGCTAATGTTCTCCATCTATGTGTGCCAATGTGGAAGGCTTCATTATGCTGTGCAAGCAAAACAAAAAGACAAACAGGCTGTGGGCCAACTGGAGAAGAGGCTTAAAGCTGAGCAGGAGGCTCGAGCTAATGCAGAGAAGCAGCTCGCAGAAGAAAAGAAGAGAAAGAAGGTAGAAGAGGCTACAGCGGCCAGAGCAGTGGCATTGGCAGCAGCATCCAGGTAGTTGCAGACTCCTGACAGGTGAAACCAATGCTTTCTTTCTGATACTAACTCTCACACCACTATCTGCTTTTTATTTATTTATCTTCAGAGGCGAGTGCACAGAAACGCTGCGGCGGCGAATCACAGAATTAGAAACAGAGTGTAAAAAATTAACAATGGACATTAAGGTGAAGGAGGACCAGATACGAGAGCTTGAAGTAAAAGTTCAGGTCAGTTTCATTTTTCAGATCTGCTCAAGTTTTAAAGTTGATGTGAACCTGCTGGGCTGATCCTGACTGGGCTGCTTTGGTTTTCCTTCAGGAACTTCATAAATATAAGGAGAATGAAAAAGACACAGAGGTGCTGATGTCAGCGCTGTCAGCAATGCAGGACAAGACCCAGCACCTTGAAAACAGTCTGAGTGCAGAGACCAGGATCAAACTGGACCTTTTCTCTGCACTTGGAGATGCCAAGAGGCAGCTGGAGATTGCACAAGGTTGGAACATACTCAGAAATATTCCAATCATTAAAGTGACTGCTGCAAAGCTTGACGTTATCTGGATGTGACATTATTCTCTGGTTTCAGGTCAGACCCTGCAGAAGGACCAAGAGATCAAAGACTTGAAGCAGAAGATAGCAGAAGTGATGGCCGTCATGCCCAGCATCTCTTACACAGCCGACACCAGCAGCATGACCCCCGTGGCCCCTCACTACTCCTCAAAATTCATGGACACCAATCCCTCTGGCCTGGACCCCAACGCTTCTGTTTACCAGCCCCTCAAAAAGTGAACACTTTTTTGGGTTTTTCTTTTCTCCTCCTTTCATTCTCTACATTTTTACTTCTCCTGCAGGCCCCATCATGTTGTGGCTGAGAACTTTCTGTTCTCTTTTTGCCATTTCAGAAGGATGTTGTATTATGTGACTGTGTTTGTTGTAGTTAAGACAAAAGACAAAAAAACTTACATCCCATGTCAATGAAGAAGCCCAATTTTTTTGTTTGTTTTTCTAGTGAAACCTCACAGATTTGGGTGTGTATCTTCAGCTCTTCTTTTCCCACCAGCTCTGCACTTACTGGCTCTTTGGTCCTCTGGAGAAGCTGCTGTATTTCTTAAATTTGATTATTCCCTCAATATATTTTTTTTTTATCATATCATGACTCGCATCCTAAGTTATTTAGCACATTGTCAGCCTCCTAATTGTATGACATTTGTACAACCAGGGGAATGTAGTGCACAGATGGTGCAGACTTGCCTGTTGTATGTAACTTATTCTTTTTATCCAAAATCAGACTAAATTTGCTGCTTTGGTATGTGGTGGTTTATAGTTTTTTAATTGTTTTCTGTGATTTTCCTTATTTACTTAAAAAATAATCAAAGGATTCGATGGCAAAAATCTGGAAAAGCACTTGGATCGTGTGCAGAAAGTTTAAAAGAAATCAACATGAGCTGCTGCTGCAGACATTTAGCATTAGTGACACATTTTTGCCCCCCCCATCCACTATCAGTTGTATTTTCTGAAAGAGCAGTAAGAGAAGTCTATGATTACGTGCACTGCCTCTTATGTGTCATGATCACAGTGCTTTGAGCTGAAGACGACGGCCAAAGCTTCTCAAATAGTGCTGAAATTCTTGCTGAACTGGAAAGGATAAAAGACTTCTCAGCATTTTAAAGAGGGACAGATTCTTTCATCATCCACAGTCAAAGGCAGCCAGTAACAATTTCAAAACTTTTCTTTTTTTCATATACATTCAAAAACTCCCTACAGCTTATCTGAACAGAATCTCTTATTTGCTGCTTTTAGACTCCCAAATCTTTTGGTCCAGCAGCTGTCTTATTTTGAAAGGGAAAACTGTAAAAATTATTATTTTTTTGAAAATGCCAACCTTAATGGTCCAGATTAAACAATTTAATCTCTGACTTTAGTTTTGTGTGCCAAGACTGTAATGCCTGTTTTTTTTAGTAACGTGTTTAAGAATGTACCTCAAACACATTTGCTTCAGTATTTGTCAGTATCCAGTTGGAAGGTGGTTGATGGGAGTTGAGCAGGCAGAGTTCAGTCACCTGTTTGTTGTAGACTTGTATTGTTAAAGGGATAGAAAGTCACATTTTGTTCTGTGAATGTGATCTTATTTGAAGTCTTGGGCAACTCAACAGTTGTAACTCAGTTTTCTTTTCTCCAGTTTTTGGTAATTTTATTTTCCGACAGGAAGAAATCAGCATCAGTCTCATGTGGTTCCACCATCACCTGAAAGGCTCATTACTGGTTTCACTTACTGTAAATTGAAAAGGTTTTTTTGCTGTTGTTGGCTTCTTAAAAAAATGTCATGCAAATTGCCGCTTACCCAGTTGTTCGTTCAGCAGATTGGTGAACGTATACTGAAGGTTTTTTGTTTGTTTTTTGTTTTCTGTGCCCACTGTCACTGTTCGGTTTTCTCCCAGGTCTGATCTTGGCTGCACTCTCACTCTGTGAGGTTTACAAGAAATAAATTTTTTTCTTGCAAACTTATTTCCTTCTTACTGTTGCTGTTACTGTGCTCGATAATTAGTTTATCACCTATTCTGAGTGTCACTCTAAAGCCCCTGAAGGCGTGTAGAAATCATAACTACACAATGTTTTAATTCATGAAAGGCATTTCAAGTTTTTGCGTTACACTCTTCATTGAAGACATCATTAATGAAAACATTTGGTAAAATAAAAATGCTTCTTATACTGATTTAAAACTTAAACTAGTATATGTAGACGTGTCTGCCATTAAAATGCAGGTTCATCTTTTCACCAATAGGAGGCAGTGTTGATTTCTCAGCTGAAAGCTTTGCTTAATGACACGAAACCCATTATTCTTCCCTTTTAAAACCATAAAATCTAATTAAGCTTTGATAAAAAAAAAAAAACTGCCACGTTTTTTAAAGACTGACAGTTCCTCCTATCTATGTTTACTTTTCCTCAGAGGTTAAAGAACCCCCTCGTCCAAGGACAGTGGATTTACATGCATGAGTGAAGCCCTCTGTTCTGGACTTCACACACCAGGCTTCCTCTGAAACACTTGATTAATCTCTGCAGTGAGAAAAATGAGGGTAAAACTCCTCATTTTATTTGTCTGCATTAATCACAGCTCAAGTTTTGCATAAATCGTTTTTTCCACTCAGTTTTTTTAATAAAAATTTGCCACTACAAACATGTAGAATTAGCACTTTATGTTCTCTAGCGTTTAACAAGAATCAACGTGCTCTGCTAAAACTTCACAGTTCTGATTCACAGACTGAAAATTGGGATATCAGTTTGTCTTGATCAGGTTTGCGAACATTTCTTGTCTTTTAATAACAACATGCATATGCATAAATAAAAGATGTATTCTGACTTTCATATATAGCTTCAAACTAAAAAAATATTGTCCAACCTGTTCACATATCCCCAAATTTACTTTCTTTAGTTATAACCCATGCTGCTGTTTTGACAATCAAGAAATAAGTTGCTTATTTTAGTAAACTTAGACTCTGCAGCTGCTTAAAAAAAACATCAGTTCACAAGAAATACACCTATCTGAGCATAGAGATGAAAGCTAGTCATCAGTGCTGCAATCAAGTACAGTCACTTAGCATGTATCAGATGGAGGAAGCAGTAATATGTCCCCAGGGAAGGGTTAGCCTCATGAACGCTTGTTTCTGAGCAGTCTCTTGTTAAAACCGGAACCACAGGATTTCATTTAAAAAGAAATGATCTAATCTCTGTGTTATGCAGTGTGACAATGTAACAGTTTCAGTTTAAATTTCCTGATAATGTGAGCACAAATATCCAGGGTCATCATGAACAGGGACATTCTCAAGAAATTTCCTAAGACTAGAGATACTGCAGGCTTCAGATGGACTTTGGTGGGAGTGTGATGATGCCTGATGTGCCTTTTTTTTTTTTTTTTTTA
>SSNP01000026.1:1823691-2217826 GCA_006937955.1 Pachypanchax playfairii
ATACTCTACAAGGACTTTTCCGTGCAACTCTGAGGTTTGATCGGAAACCTTGACTATTCTGTTAATAGGCCCAAATCGCTTTAAAAAGTCATGTATGTCCTCATCTACATCAGTACCTGTCAAACCTGACACAATAATGGCATTGGGAACCTTAATGCCTTCTTTTTCAATGACATCCATTTTGGCAAAGCAAAAAAATATATAACAGCCAAACTCAAAGAAAACTTAGCAAAGTATCTGGATTATTACCTACTCAAGCTCCTGGCTGGCTCGCCACGTTTTACCGTGTAACCCACTTCTGAGTATGTACACGTCGCCACTAGGTTCGTAGGAGCTATGAGTAAGAGTAATAACCAGGGACACCAGTATAAGTTATGAAAAGCAACTTTTAGTTGTCAAAATCATTTGAACAGAACACAATTAACAATGCCTATGGGCCCTTTAAATGTAAAATAAAATAGAATAAAATAAATTGTCCTTCCAAAGGTCTTGGTTCAGAATTGTTCGTTATGGATCCAAAGTTCAAGTCAGGTAAGTCAGAGTAAAATAGTCAAGTCAGGAGTGTATTCAGTGTGGCTCCTGTTGGTGTCAATTCTTGGAATCGGCACAATCCTACCACAACCTCAGCTGAAGGATGTGGTGATGATCAGAGTTCTGCTGGGAGGCTCGCCATCTACAAGTCGCTGGTTAATCTCGTTGACACAAGGACTGAAGCTTCATCAAGTTTTTTCCAACCAATATGAAAAGACCTGACCTGCATTAGTAAAACAGGTTATAGTCTCAGTTCTTCCATAAAAATGATCAACTAGATTAATTCAAAGTGTTGTACAACATATTATCTGTCTTTTCTCAAAATGGAATATAATAATATAGGATACAGGTAGGTAACCAATTATTTCCACAATAAAGTTTCAGTGTCAGAATAAACCATTTTAACCAATAGTAATATCAATTAAATAAAATAGCATTTTTCCAATGAATTTACATAAACAAATTAGCTTTTTAATGTAATTTGTTCTTTTCCCATATGTAATGTCTTTTCTTTTAACCCTTTTTAACATAGGATTTTAGATTTAAATAAAATAAATGAAATACATTGTTTTTAATTGACAAAAGTAACAATTTACAGCTGTGCTGCTTTTAACCATCTTAATTAACTTAAAATGACTCTTTAGCTTCTCCACTCTGTATGGCTTTTAATCTTTAGTCACATTGGAAAAATGACTAGTTATTTCACAGTGTAAAAGTATCACAATGCGCTTATCTTAGTGATACAGGACATTGTTAATCGTTCCTGATACATTAACACAAGTTTTCTTTCAAGTTTTCTTTTCAAAAGTTCACATAAGTGCTTTTTAGTAAATTACATTCATCATAAAACAACATAAAATACACAAAAGATATCCTTAATGGCAGCTAGCATGGTCACCACGTGTTGTTTCCACATACACACACATTAAGAGCATGGCAGAAACTAGCTTACCAAGTGAGAGTTTCTACAGAGGAGACCGGAACAGTTAAGGTGGCTCCTCGACGACTCTCCAACGTCTACAACGGGACTTCAATCAGTTTACAACACTAACGACATTAAATCTTAATATCAGTGCAAAATAACACATTTTGATACCTTTTTCTCTCGCTCTCCAGCTCCCACGAGCGAAACAACACCAGAGTCTCGTTTGCGCATTTGCGATGTTAAGCTACTGCAGGTATCTTTGTGCATTACTTCCGGTTTTTACAAAATAAAGTCCCGGTTTCAAAATAAAACACACAAGCATTTACAATCATGAAATTAAAAGAAATAACGATCAGATAAGAACATAAATCATTACTTTAACCCACTTTTAGGCGGGTTACAAACGCATGGCTTTCTCTGGTTCCAGCTGACACAGCTGCCAAAATATACAACTTTAAAACATCAGAATGGTTGTTTTTGGACCTTTAACAAGCACCTGAGCACTCATTGGCTGTTTAATGAATATGTGAAACAAACTAGATCCTTTTGTATCCATTGTCTTTCATATGACGTGGGTTTCAATTACTAAAAGAGCTCTTCCTGATCATGACCAAAGATGAGGGTTTTGTGGTTCATGTTCTGTTATGATTCCACAATTTTTATAGTGGAAATTTCTCTGTGCCCTCTTTCTCATGCTGTGAAACTAATGGGAAAGTCTAGGCAGAAATTATTCTGATTAACCAGTTGGCTTTTCTGGTAAGAAATAATTCATGTAATCTCCTTTAGCCATATGTCTTGGCATATGGTCATTGTAGCAACTAAGTGACTGGGTTTCAGTCTCAGCAGGAGATCATGATTAAATAAAACAAACAAATATGAAACTCTTATAACGAGAAGAAATTCTACAAATCATTCTTCATATTTACGTTGTGGTTCGACCCTCCAAGCAGTCACATTATCAATAATTTATTGTCTCAGAGAATTACACAACTAAGTGGCTTAACATCACAGCATATTTGTCAGTTGCTTAAAGCTCTCTGTGTCTTAAATCTTTAGAAGATATTAATTAGGGATACAAGACAAATGGGTCTTGTTTGCAACTTCTCAGTTTGATGTTTGTACATTTTGTAAAAGAGACGCTTGCTTCAAACTTCGTCCCTCAGACCCACAGCCTGGAGGAAATCTCTTCCCCTTCAGACATTAAACTCGTCTTGTATCAGAGGTTCGAGGGAATTAAAAAGGGATTTTTGTCAATGTAAGATTTCTTTTCGTCTTCCTAATCTATCTGCTTGTATGTGTTTGGCTGCCATAAAGCAAAAGATGAATCTCTAAAGATGCATATGAGGACGTGTAAGATTTGTTGAGGAGCTCATGTTCTCCCTGTTGAAAGGAACATATGGCAGCTCTGAGGTTCTTTAAGTCCCCTGATTAATCCTGGGAACCGTTCTACAGCACTTGGAGCTACATGTGGTTAAAAAAAATCCCTAACCTCCATCACTGTTTTGTGCATTCACCCCAAACTTATCGGTTTGTCTGGTACCGTGGAGGAGTCATTACCGTGTGCAGGAATCAGCCAGTACTTGTACTTTCTGTTTCAAAAATATCAAAATGATTCATGACCAGTGGACTGATCTTGTGTCAATCAACCAATCATTAAATCTCTACTTGCTCACAGCTGATTGATTTATGCATCATGGTGTCCTGAGGCTGCTGTTCTGTTCTTGTCGATTTTAGAATAAATTTAATTATCACCTAAACTTCCAGCAGTTGTAACCATCAGCCATAAATCAGGTCTCAGACAGGGTGATTCAGCCAGTCTCATTTGTGTTCATATTGTGGGTTGTGTTAGAATCCAGCCTGCCCTGTGATGTTCTGTTTCACCCTGCCTTTCGTCCAGTGACAGCTGGAGATGGGCACCAGCTCCTCGTGTCCCTGCAGAGGAATAAGCAGGTGTAGAACATAGATGGAATTCAGCTTTTCCTGTTTGACAGGGCTGCAAACAGTGTGTTAAAGATCAGTTTCATAACCCAGATTCTTGTTTAGAGTACATTCTGACCTCAGCTGGTCCCCAGCTTTAATCCCTGACTTGCACTCATTTTTTCCTCTCTCCTTCTCCCTCTACTCACTTTCCTTCTTTGAGTGGATTTAGCTGATACTCAAAGACCCGTGTCTCAATGTTAGACTCTTATCCTCTGTAAATCCTTTCCCTCACCCTACTGAAATTGACTTGGATGGTTTTCAAATCAAATACTGACGGATGTAATACATCATTTTTATCTCTACTTGCGTTATTTAAGAAATTCACAAGCCTGATGGTCTAGAAGATAAAAGAATCCTGTGTCACTGTGATGGAGAAGAAAAACAAACAGGCTGATGACTGGTTTAGTTTCAGTGTCTTTGTGGTTTTCTGTTTAGGATTTTATTTGTGTAAAGTCAGACTGAGTTGTTCCCGAGTTTTGATTAAAATATTTCAGTGAAAGTGGAGTTTAAGAGTCAAAGAACAATAGTACTGATTCTGTCTTTGATCCAGTCAGACTGGGACTGTCACCACGCGTAAAGCAACACACTCTCGGCCTTTTGTCAGACAGTCAGCCTTTCTCTTCTTTACAATGCTCCCTCTTATCCATTCTTTAGAACTACATGTCATTTGGTACTTATGATAGTTGCACGTGTCTCTCATTTGCACCTTGGGGCTGAAAACGGAGAACTTTCTTATAGCAGCAGGATTCTTTTTGCTGTATTAGACTTGTGGATATCTCTCTCATCGAGCTCTTTTTCATCCCTTCAGGCATCTTCTCCTATCTGAGTCTGCAGTTTCTAATTTAGCCCAAAGTTTCCTGATTAGAATCTTAATAATGCTGGAATATTTTATTTTTGGTTCAGTTGTTGTTGTAGAGAGATAAGAGGAGATCATTATTATGGTGGAATTGGAAATTGGATTTTTATTCAAATAACTAGGTAATATGAATCTTTTTGACATTTGTTTTGTTTATAATTTGCCTGGGTGTATTAGGTCTTCTGCAGCCATCTAGATAGAAGGTTCCTTAATAGGCCAAAACAAACAGTGAACTCTTTCAGTAAGCCATTATAAACTGTGTTGTCAGAGATGGATATATATTACTCTTCTGGGCTATAAACTAATAAATACTGACCATATAAATGAGTCACATCTTTGCACAGTGCTGCACACACATCACAGCTTATCGTATGCCAGTTTAATTTAACTATTATGCTGCTGAAAAGAGTTCATGACCTACATAGTTAAGCGTGAGAAAACAGGAGGTAAAAATAACGGATAAATCATTTTCACAGAAAGTTAAGTGCTACACATTAGGTGTGAATACAGTGAGCTCTAGAGAAGAAGCTGCTTGTTCCTCTAACGGAGGCTGTGAACAACACTTTGTTCTTCAGGAGTGGGAGGTTTCCACTGGTTCCTCAGCAGTGTCGAGGAGACCAGCACGATGCGCCACTTTAGTCTGTTCTGTTCATGAAACACAGTCATTTTGTTCTTCTACAATAAAAGCAGAAATGACAGTAAATCAAATGTTGTGACCTGCAACTTCTTTAAATATAAAGGTAGATGCAAATGAGTTACTGAGTTAAACAATGAGTTACACTGTGAGTTAAACATGCGACTGACCTTCTCAGTCTTAGAAATTCCTAAAGCATATTGGGTCTCTTAAAGTTTGAATCATGCTATTGTTAGCTTTTAGGATTAGCTCTGAAACCAGGTTGTTTCCTGCGATTGTTTGGATTGATGGCTGACCTTGACTTGGACATACATAGAGTCCCTGCCTGAAGAGCAGATAGCGTTACCTTTGTCTGTGGTTAAAACCTAATCCTGTGAAGAGACCGTGTGAAGGGCAGCCAGAAAACATGGTGTCAGAAACCTGCAGGGATCCTTTTCCAACCAACACAAGAACCAAGACCCGGTTACACTCCAGATTTCTATTAGTGTCCTGTGTTTGACTACAGATGTGTTTTTGATTTAAGAAGGAAGCATGTGAATGGGTAGGAGTACACCCAGAACAAACAAACAATGAGTCATTGATAGTTTGGAATCTAGTGGGTTCAGATAAATGTGCTGAAAATGAGTCCTGTCACACACACACACACACACACACACACACACACACACACACACACACACACACACACACACACACACACACACACACACACACACACACACAAGTGTGTTTTGTTATCCTTATGGGGACCGTCCATTGACTTCCATTGATTTTAGTAACTAGATTTATACCTAACCCAAACCCTTTTACTAACCTTAACCATTACTGATCTATAACTAACCCTAAGACTAAGTAAAACTCTATTCACACCATACCTATAAACCTAACCCCTAACCCTAAAAAGGGGAGTCCCCCCCATGGGGACCAGGCTTTGGTCCCCACAAGAACCCTCGGACCCCAGAAAGATAGTAAAAGTCAGGAAACGGGTCCCCAGGAGGTCAGAAATACAAACCCACACACACACACACACACACACACACACACACACACACACACACACACACACACACACACACACAAGTCTGTTTTGTTATCCTTATGGGGACCGTCCATTGACTTCCATTGATTTTAGTAACTAGATTTATACCTAACCCAAACCCTTTTACTAACCTTAACCATTACTGATCTATAACTAACCCTAAGACTAAGTAAAACTCTATTCACACCATACCTATAAACCTAACCCCTAACCCTAAAAAGGGGAGTCCCCCCCATGGGGACCAGGCTTAGGTCCCCACAAGAACCCTCGGACCCCAGAAAGATAGTAAAAGTCAGGAAACTGGTCCCCACACACACACACACACACACATACAAAGCCACACACACACACACACACACACACACACACACACACACACACACACACACACACACACACACACACACACACACACACACACACACACCATGTGGAGAGTTGTCATAGATCCAAGACTTCACCCTAATACTCAAAAAACTGAACACAGTCATTTGTTACACCCTGAATGTGAGAAGAGTTCAGTAAAAAATGAGCAGCACACATTAATAAATAGTTTTATTCTATTTTAGATTACTTGCTAAAATTTTGTAAGATTTCGTGCATGTGCTGAAATTATATCCATTTTCAGGTGGAACTAATAAATGTTGTCGACTGTGGACATGAAAACACTTTGTTTGTCCGTCTCAGACCGATTCTCTATTTGCTCTTTAAAGTTTCAAAGTAATGATTAATATCCATCTCATTTGGATCTCAGAGTCCTGCGTCTGAGTGTTTTTGCACTTCTACAGTTTACTCATGTTGTGGCAACTTTAATGACACAATCTGGCTTCAGTTGTAGGAGGATGACAGAGACAGAAGCTGCCTGGTTCTGTTGGGACATGAACTCATTCTTCTAGATGTGAGACAGTCTCATGGATCTTATGTTGAGAAGCCTGTCAGTAACAGAGGAGTCGTTTATTCCTGACGGTTATGCTGTCATGTCTTCTACATACAGAGGCCTTCCCATCCGTTTCCATGTATCCAAGCACTTTTAATGTTGGATGTGAGAATGCTGTCAGAGTGATGCTGCGAGTTGGGATTTGATCCCCGTACGGCTGCACACTCCCACTCTCCGAGTCTCAGAGTGTGAACAACACGATGGAGTCTGAGTTCGCACTCCTGCTGTTTCCACTCTGAGAAACAACTGTAATAGATGAGTTTAATTAAAGAGTTTCATTTTAATTCCCTACATGTTTCTTTTGTCTCGTCTTGCCACGTCTCCTGTTGCATCAAACGAACCCAGTTCCCTCTGTAGTTTGGTCTTTATTAAAACTTAATGAAAATGCATTGAGTTAGAATAAAATTCTGGAAAATTCACGGAAAATCCATTGCCAGAATATTTGCGCCAACTACAGTGTTATTAAACTATAAGAAGAGACATGTTGCGTCTTTTAGGCCTGATGCTCGTCACATCAGACTGTCTGATTCCTGCTCGTTAGTTTACTCAACCCGACTGGACCACAGAGCATGAGTATTTATTTAAAAGGAAGTCCTGAGGAACGGGTAGAAACGTTGACTTGAAGTGTCGGAGTGTGAGAAGTTTCATCTTGCGGACTTCTTCCATTAGATGGTTTTAAAAAGGAAACATTGTGCAACACCACCGATTTTAGGAACTTGAAGTGATAAACACGTTCTGACACACACGTATGATATAAAGCATCATCAGTCAGTTTGTTTACGGTAACTTTAACACAAGCCTCTTCATGTTGATTCAGTCTTTTTGTCTAATGTCTCACCATCATTGAGAACATGACTGGCCAGCCCTCACTGCTGTTTGCTGTCCTCTCAGCTGCTCAGTCACCTGCTCTCACCAGCTTATTTACAGTCATCGTCACCCAAATGAACAGCTGACTCCGACCAGCCAAACCGCAGCTCTGCTGTGGAGCCTTTGAAGTCTGCGTTATCAGCTGCAGGAAGCTGCTGTGGTGGGAACCAGGGGAGGTTGTTGGTTGTGTGAATGTAAATGGGACTAATAAGTAAATGGATTATTATTTCACTCAGAGCAGCACTCGGGTATATGCACCAGTCTAAAAATAGCACAACTTCCCAATCTGAACTGCACTGCAATTATTTCTGTTTTTATAGAAAACTGTAACTCTTTCAGTTTTATCTGCTCGTCTCTTTCATCAGCACAGACTGCAAATTTACTTTCCTCTCTGTCTTTTGCTGTTAAAGACCTGATTCTTTTAATGGCGGATTCGTAAAACTCTGCAGTCGCCTAAAGAGACATTCCTCCTTCAAGTGTGGACAGCTGAAGCTGGGGGTCCTGATCTCTGGAGGACCAGAGCTTGCTGCCTCAGCTGTGTGTGTTGCAGACTGACATCCTCGCATAGCTGAATCAACCAAAGCATTTTCGAAGCACTTCTGTCTGTCTGTTGAAATTCCCCAAAGTAAACCTGGCAGCAACCTTTTGCCAACACTGAAAATGTTCAGTTCACTAAAGGTTCACTGGGTTTGTTTTCCAAACACAAGCAAGAACTAAAGGTTAAAGCTGCTAAAGTTAAACTTTGTCAGTTGAGTCTGAATGTCCTGAGTGGCTCTTTCAGCTTGATGGAGGTCATGATTTGCTGTTTGTAATTCGCAGCAACAGGTGCTATTATAGTATAAGAGTGTTACTTATCCTGTCTCTAATGTAACTGCAGGCTCAGCGGTGGAAACCCTGATCTGTTCCCAACACTTACGAGCTCAAAGACCTTGACCTTAGACTGGATGTTCACAGTCAGACTCATTCATTACCTAAGTATAGGTTTAGTTACAGCTTCATTTAAAGCATTAAAACCCTTCTATATAAGCACTCACAGATGGCTTGGTTTGGCTTTAGAAGAAAGGAATATTATAGGTTAGGCTCAGCTGCCACTCCTTAATGAGTTATGCTGTTTAAATGATACCTTAGAATGACAGAGTCCGCAAAAATGCACTAGAAATGCTTTTAATATCTCCCTTCAAGCATTTTGGTAAAGTCATGGGTCGTTTTGGAATGAATCTTCATGAATTGCAAAATAGGTTGTACTTTTTACATTGTTTTCATAGTTTCTTTAAAGAAATGCATGCATAATAAAATCTTATTAATTATGCATGTGTTCATTATAAAGCTTCTGAAATAAAAACAGGATTATCAGTGAAAATTGAAGCTGTTGACAGCAAACAGTATCTGACTGTGCAGATAACGAGGTTAGAAGTTTAAAATGAAAAGAACTCACAAAATAAAACTGCAGAATTCAAGAGCCAGTGAAAATAAAATGTTATTTTTGTGGCTCTTTTGTTTTGTAAAAACTAGTTTTATTGAAAACAATAAGTGGGTTAAATCTGTCTTTCACTCTGCTTCACACCTTGTGGAATAAACACACAGTTGCATTGACAGTTTTTTGTTTGGAGGGAGCTGAGTTTCTGTTAGATGATTAGACGCTTGTTTCTGTCTTCATGACATAATGAGCAGGGAGAAAAATCGCCCCGAGCATCTTTTTCTGAACGATCCGACGCAGTAGTTGTCAGTAAATAAACTGGAGTCAACAGGCTCGAAGAAGCAGTTTCTAATACTTAGTTTGAGAGTTAAATACGATAGTTTATATTTATCTTTCCCTGAAATTTGGTTCATAATTATTTTTAAGTTTGACAAGTAGATCACAGCGATTACAGGAAGTCCTGGTTTTAAATGTTAGAATATTTCAAGTCCTTTTCAAACATTACAAACTGTTCTAGTTCATGTTTCCTTTCTTTAAGCAGTTTTGCCTTCCAGACTGTAGAAGGCAGACTGATGGCAGTTTGGATGATTAAAGAGTGTTTTTATATTTTTTGCAGGAGAGAATAAAAAAATGAAGGACTTCTACATACAAACAAATTCATCATGAGTTTGTTGTGCTGAAGTGAGATTTTCAGTCTGCTTTACAGCACTGTTAGTAACGTGTGTGTGTTTTCCTGCAGAGCTTCCAGAGAACTGGACGGACACGAGAGAGACCCTGCTGGAGGGCATGGTGTTTCACCTCAAGTACCTGGGGGTCACGATGGTTGAGCAACCCAAAGGCGAAGACCTGTCTGCAGCAGCTGTCAAGAGGATAGTGGCCACGGTGAGAGACCACACACACACACACACACACACACACACACTGAACGCGCTTAAACACTCAAATCGCCTTTTAATGATCCTCTATTAAAATAACTTCCCTCAGAAAATGAGTTTCTGTCAAGCATTTATAATATTTTCTTCACATCGTCGCCTCTGCTGCTCGAAAGTCATTCAGGAGTTTTCTCCTTTTATAACCTGACTGACAGCTCAGTAAGAGGTGACTCATTCTGTCCTCACACACACATGCTTTTTCACCTGAAGCTGTCGTTAACATTTTAGAAGAGGATATTAGTGTGGACACTGTTACTCGGTGTATGTGTGGACCAGCTTTATCATGGTAGAAAAGGCTTAATGTTATTGGATCAGGCAGCTCGGTGGATAATGAAGTTACAGCTGCACAATGGTGGGATTTGAGACATGGTGATTTATAAAGACCTGTAATCTCTTGGTGTCTGTCTGAAGGGGTTTTCTGATAAATTGAAATGTTTTCTTTTTGATTTTTAGTTTTTAGTTTTACATTGTTTTCCCAAAGGTTGTTGTTAAAGTCTGGCAAAGATTTTAACTGTCTTCTTCTTCTGTCATCTCAATGGAGACTTTTGATTGTCTGATCTGATTTAAATTGAGTTCTGGTTATAATTTCTATAAATATAAGGTTGTTTTTTCAGAGACTGATTTATATTGTTTGTTTCTCTCACACACCCCCTTCTTTGTCTTTGTGGCCTCCACCTCTTCCTGTCTCCTCACTCCCTTCTTCCCAGGCTAAAGCCAGTGGAAAAAAACTCCAGAAAGTCTCATTAACAGTCTCCCCTCGTGGGATCATCCTTTACGACAGTGCCTCCAACCAGCTGATAGAAAATATCTCCATATACAGGTCAGTTCCTCTCCTGTAACTCCTCAGGCAGCTGTTGTTTCTGTCAGACTGTCCTGATCACCCACAATAAAACAAAAGTAGTTGTTCTCTTCTTGCTTCCAAATGTGACATGACTTACTCCCAGACAGCCAGAGTGTTTCTGTAACTCTCCTGAAGGCACAACAGCTGTATATCTGAACTTTGGTCTCAGGTTCCACATTCTACTTCCAGATCTCTTACCTGCCTCAGCCTGCAGACCCGTCTCACCTCTGTTGGCTTAAAGCTTATGATCCAAGCTTGAATGTTTTTTCTTGAAATCCCACATGTATGAGTCTGCATATAAAGGAGAGATAGGACTTTCTGTTATTTTTTTAAAGGATGACTAAGCTTGTGTTAAAAATATTCTCCTAAAAACAGCACATTATGGACAAAGTTTCAGTTTTCTGAAGTTATTGACCGACAAATTGACTTCACTCACCATTTATTTCAAGCTCTCTGGCGCCAACTTGGGTTGCTCAGCTATTTCATGGGAGAGTTGCCAGCAAACATCCGTTTCTTAACTGTGCCAGATAAGAATTTTTCTTTCTTATTTACTTTTCTTTTTGCACTGGAGTTGAGCAACTTATTCACAAGGTTGATTTTAAAAAAAGAAGAGAGAATGACACGACTGCTTCTTTTTCTACTTATCACCAGAAAGCAGCTGTAATGAAGGCGAATCCAGCTGTGACCTTAGGAACATAAAGCTCCACCTCTGCTTCAAAAACATCTGTTCAAAAGATAGAAAACTCTAAAAAAAGATTTATCTGGACATGGAGTTCCAAACATCTGCTGTAAATCTTTGTTGTTTTGTTGGGACTGGACTGTGATTCTCCTCTTCTCTGAACATTCTTTCATCATTAGTTACCAGACGGTGTTGAAGGACAAATAAAAGACATGTGGCAAACATTCAGTGTAATCTTCTTCCATCGTTTTGCGAATCCCCTCCTGCCCAGTTAGTGTCTTCATCGCTTTGGTGTTAGAATAATGACATCATGGTGGAGGAAAGCTATTCAGGGAGCATTAGGGGTTGATGTAAAAGCCTCCCCTGCACCTGAGACTGACAAGCAAGACTGATAACTCACATGACACAGTAATCACACATTAAGATGCTCTTTATCTCTACAGAAAGACACCGTCACCTACATCATGTTCTTTACAGCATCCAGTCTGAAAGCTGAAACTTTCTGTTTCTGTGATTTTATGAAATATGAGCTGTAATAAGACTAAGATGTGAGATTGAGCAATTCATTTCTCACATTAATGGGCTTAATTTTCTCCCTTTATCTATAATTAGTGTTTAAAGAGCTGCAGTTTTTCTTAAAGTGGGATTGTGTCTGTATGTTTTAGAATATCGTATTGCACAGCGGACAAAATGCACGACAAAGTGTTTGCGTACATCGTCCAGAGCCAACACAACGAGACGCTGGAGTGTCACGCCTTTCTCTGCTCGAAGAGAAAAATGGTAAGTAACTAAGTTTATGCAGCTACATGTCCACAACATGAAAAAAGGAGTAAATCAAATTCACTGTTTGGATAATAAGGATCTAAGTGTAACTTTTAATCATTATTTGGGTTTTTACTTATATTTGTTGTTGCTGGGAAGCACTTCATACAGCAGAATTCTGCTTTATTTTGTGTTTGAGTATAAGAATAAATGTAAAGTGAAGCTAAAGGGAGGAGTGAGAGGCTGAAGGGTGGAGAAGCTCTGATCCCTCTCTTGGCGTTCTCACGTCCCTGGAGGTTTTCTGAATGACTGAGCCACTCCCTCTCCTTCCTTCCTCTTACTAATTTAGTTGTGACCAAATAGCCACGGATCCTCTCAGCTACACAAACAGCTCGCCATAAAATCTACTGCTTGCTCTTCGTGTATCTTGATAAGAAACCTCCCGTGTTTGTGGTCACTTCCTGTTTGTGTCAGAGCGATAGCCCCCCTCCTGGACTTTTCCTTCCTGTTGATGATATTCATGCATGTATTATTCATCCTTCTGTGTTTTCTGTCTCTCTTCCTCCTAACAGGCCCAGGCGGTAACCCTGACGGTGGCTCAGGCTTTCAGAGTGGCATTTGAGTTCTGGCAGGCTGCTAAGGAAGGTACGCGTGGTTGCCCCCGGCGATTTGAGTGTGACAGATGAGTGAAAAGTGACTGGTGTTATCTTCTGCTACTGTACACAAGCTTTATCTTTCTTCTTTTACCCTTTTATCATGATGTGAACCTGTAATCAACAACTATGTGTATATATATATATATATATATATATATATATACAGTGGGGCAAAAAAGTATTTAGTCAGCCACCAATTGTGTAAGTTCTCCCACTTAAAAAGATCAGAGAGGCCTGTAATTTTCATCATAGGTATACCTCAACTATGAGAGACAAAATTAGGAAAAAAAATCCAGAAAATCACATTGTCTGATTTTTAAAGAATTTATTTGCAAATTATGGTGGAAAATAAGTATTTGGTCAATAACAAAAGTTAATCTCAATACTTTGTTATATAGCCTTTGTTGGCAATGACAGAGGTCAAACGTTTTCTGTAAGTCTTCACAAGGTTTTCACACACTGTTGCTGGTATTTTGGCCCATTCCTCCATGCAGATCTCCTCTAGAGCAGTGATGTTTTGGGGCTGACGCTGGGCAACACGGACTTTCAACTCCCTCCAGAGATTTTCTATGGGGTTGAGATCTGGAGACTGGCTAGGCCACTCCAGGACCTTGAAATGCTTCTTACGAAGCCACTCCTTCGTTGCCCGGGCGGTGTGTTTGGGATCATTGTCATGCTGAAAGACCCAGCCACGTCTCATTTTCAATGCCCTTGCTGATGGAAGGAGGTTTTCACTCAAAATCTTACGATACATGGCCCCATTCATTCTTTCCTTTACACGGATCAGTCGTCCTGGTCCCCTTGCAGAAAAACAGCCCCAAAGCATGATGTTTCCACCCCCATGCTTTACAGTAGGTATGGTGTTCTTTGGATCCAACTCAGCATTCTTTCCCCTCCAAACACGACAAGTTGAGTTTCTACCAAAAAGTTCTATTTTGGTTTCATCTGACCATATGATGTTCTCCCAATCCTCTTCTGGATCATCCAAATGCTCTCTAGCAAACCGCAGACGGGCCTGGACGTGTCCTGGCTTCAGCAGGGGGACACGTCTGGCACTGCAGGATTTGAGTCCCTGGCGGCGTAGTGTGTTACTGATGGTAGCCTTTGTTACTTTGGTCTCAGCTCTCTGCAGGTCATTCACTAGGTCCCTCCGTGTGGTTCTGGGATTTTTGCTCACCGTTCTTGTGATCATTTTGACCCCACGGGGTGAGATCTTGGGTGGAGCCCCAGATCGAGGGAGATTATCAATGGTCTTGTATGTCTTCCATTTTCTAATAATTGCTCCCACAGTTGATTTCTTCACACCAAGCTGCTTACCTATTGCAGATTCAGTCTTCCCAGCCTGGTGAAGGTCTACAATTTTGTTTCTGGTGTCCTTTGACAGCTCTTTGGTCTTGGCCATAGTGGAGTTTGGAGCGTGACTGTTTGAGGTTGTGGACAGGTGTCTTTTATACTGATAACGAGTTCACACAGGTGCCATTAATACAGGTAACGAGTGGAGGACCGAGGAGCCTCTTAAAGAAGTTACAGGTCTGTGAAAGCCAGAAATCTTACTTGTTTGTAGGTGACCAAATACTTATTTTCCACCATAATTTGCAAATAAATTCTTTAAAAATCAGACAATGTGATTTTCTGGATTTTTTTTCCTCATTTTGTCTCTCATAGTTGAGGTATACCTATGATGAAAATTACAGGCCTCTCTGATCTTTTTAAGTGGGAGAACTTACACAGTTGGTGGCTGACTAAATACTTTTTTGCCCCACTGTATATACACACACACACCCAGTGTTTCTTATCTCAAGACCTTTTCATGAGATCATTTGTAACACTGAAGAAATGTGACACTGGTTGTTGTTCTCACACACACACCCGCACACACACACACACACACACACACACACACAGAGGAGTGTCTCCGCTGGTTGCAGACACTGTGGCTCATCTGCCAGAGCGACTTGTTTTGCGTGAGCCTCTTTATTATAAGAGTTTTTTTAGATGGGAGGAAATGAGGTGAAAGACCCTTCAGCTGTGTGAGGACTGGGACTGTCTCTTCACCACATTCTTCTAAACACATATTATAATATATGTTTATATTTCATGTCTTTCTCTCATCCATTTGGATGTTTTTGAGCAGTTTTAATGGAGGAAGTATCTTTAAACACAGCAGGCGGTCCAGAACACAAGTAGACATTCCTTCCAAATATTGGCATTTAAAAAAAAAAAAAAATATATATGTATTTTTTTACCAGATGGGATTATTTTGGCACTTTCTGTCCAGGCAGGATTGGACTCTGTGTGTTCTGTAAAGCTCAGCAGAACACGTATGTAATCTACTGCAGTGTAAATGAACATTACTACATCAGTAGTCATCGCTGTGTTGTCTTGTTGGTGGTCTTTTCAACTGATTATCCGTTTGCTCCCAGCTTTGTTTTGCACCTGCCTCCTTATTGTGGAGTCATTTTCTCCTCCTTTTCAGCCCTCATCCAGTTCTCTTTTCTGCTCTTTGTGAGGGTTGAAGATGAGGGGGAGCAACGGAGGGGGATGGGACCCAGAAAGCGTTAAAATGTGAGGTGCAGAGGGATTCTGGGATGGCGAGTAAATCTGTCTCTGTCTCTGTCTGACAGATTCAATGTCAGCGTCATTGATTCTGTCTCACATGAAGGAAGGCACGTCTGTTTATACGTTCCTTTAAAGATGCTTTTCTTCAGTCATTTCCCCCCCAATACATTTATTGTTTGTTTTGTTATGGACCTTTTTCCATTTTGAGCAGGAATTCTTTTTTTCCTTGAAGCTACAAACACACCCACCTGATCGTCACCATTTTCTCTTCTTCTCATCTTTTAGACTTTTAAGTAGCTGAAGTAACGGGTTTGATTGAACATGTTTGTTTGCTCATAGTTCAAGTTGTGAGAGAGAATGAAGGTTTTTCTCTTTTCAAAAAGAAGTACAGGTGTTCCCTTTAGACACTGAAGAAGAAAACGACATCGGGAAAGAATAAATGTGAGTCTGTTTCATCAGAGTTAGAAGACCCCCTCAGGATGATGGCAGGAAGATGAAGCCCACTGTGTCTAGTTTTCTGTCTCCTGCCAACTTTTTCCTATCATCCACCATTATTCTCCTCAGTACAACACACATGTCTGACCCATATAATATATTCTGGCTTCCAGCTCTGTTCTTAAAGCTATGCTCATAGAATATTCTCTTTAAACTCTGCAGCAAACCGTGAGCTGGTATCTGTTTATGTTGGTCCTGTTTAAAAGAAGCATAAGAACATTACAAGGTTCCCGGGAAAATGTTGCTGCTCTCACATAACTGAGCCTCGGGACTCGTGGGAAAATATAGTTTATTGTTTTATACCAAGAATGGTAGAACGCTGCCTTTTCAAGAGCCACTGAAATCGACACTTTTGTTTTTGGTCTTGAAATGTTCAGATGGGTCAACATCAGGCCCTTCAGGGGGTTGTTACAGCACCAGTCTGTTTTCTGTGTGAATTTATGATGCGTTTGAGGATCTGCTTCACCCTCGTCAGGGGAAATCAGGATGTTTTTGCTTCTGAATACACTTTTCCTTAAACAAGTGTAGGAGTAGAACTCACACATATTATCTAAGGAGTGGATGTTTGTTTTCAAAACTAAAATTCAAAAATATTAAAACTGAAACTTCCGATTGAGCGAAATCAGCTGACATACAGAGAGAGAGGCACAATCAGGATAAATAATAGAAACAAACTATTTACAATCATCAAAGAAACTCATTTCTTTTTAAAATGTAGCCACATTCAAAGAAATTTGAAAGCAGGAAACAGACCCTGTGGTTAGTGGTTCGAATCTTCTTCCCTGACTTCTTCTTTTCTTTCTTTTGTTCTTCTGTGAACTTCATAGAAAAAGAAAAAAGAGCGAAGACGGGTTCAGATGGGGAAGGAGTCAGTAACCCTCAGTCAGACAGCTCGGCCAGTCTGGGCAGCCTGAAGGGGGAAGGTGAGTCATGTCACCCGTCATCATGTCTTTCTCACCCTCTCTGTCGCAGCCGTCGAAGCCTCGGGGGAGAGGAAGAGTGTTCAACCACTTGTCAAAAGCTTGGTTTGTCCTCAAGCTGCAGGTCAGCCTGATACTGTTAGTATGTCTCGTATCACCATCACAGTCAACAGGAAGTAGTCTTTTAAGGTCGTTATGTCTAAGTTTATTCACCATGTTCTTCTTAATCTGAAACTATTCGAGCCCGAGGCCGTGTAGATATTTAATAAAACAAATCATCTTCAGTATTTTCCATCTTATATCAGACTGAAACACAATTACAGGCCGCGTTCTTTAAAAACATAGAAGCATCTAGTGTTTGAACAGATATTTGGATGAAAATCCGAAGCATCCACTGAACCAGAAAAACTTCAAACGTTAGACGTTTCACATATGCTTTGCAGTAATATGGTAAGAATGGATGTACCGTACGCTTTTTCATAACGCCGCCTCTTTATCCTGCCGATATTGAAGGTTTCAGATTAAAAGAGGTGGATTTTTGAAAATCTGAAAACATCCACTTTGTACGAAGCTTTTCTCGCTCTTGTCAGCCAGGTGGCCTCCAGCCAGAGAGGGATCGCTCTTTCCAAATCTGCTCCAACTCTACTTGTGAAGTGTTGTGTTTCATGCAGCACAGAGATTTAGGATGATCCCCCGAGAAGCAGAACTTGGACACAGATTTTTCAGATGCAGAGGCTCCGGTTCAACGCTGTTGGACTTGGTGGGCCACGTAGCTGCCAGTGGATCGGATTTCCTAAAGGCAAATTGGCATAATTGCAGCGTAATGGAAGCTTGTGAGTGGTTTTTGGAAAGGCTGAGCAATCCTCTGGTAGAGTAGAGAGATTGGAGACGGCAGAGGTTTAGAGCTTTTATAAAAGTTCACGTACCTTTCACTGCTGCTTATCAAATGTCCGATCACCCAGACTGAAAGTCTCTTGGGATTAGTGATGTTGTGAAAGGTGAGTCAGGACACGATACCTTCATCTGTCCCGATGTCACTTCCTGTCTTCCCCTAATCGCTGGGTGATTTCTGCTCCTCTCCTTCACGAGTTTGAATCCAAAGCTGCAACAAACATTTACTATCATTTATTTCTGTATTTTCACTGTATAATTTTACCAATAATCATAAAAGCAAACGGACGTTCTTCTGTAGAATCCTGGTCCATAACAGATCTGTACGACCGGGTAGTGAAACTGGGAGTGGACCTGTTAACAGCTGATAAGCTCTCTGTGCTTTGCATATTTCACAAGTTGTTTGGCTGCAGGATGAGTTTGCATCTTATTTTTTAAACTTTGATGACCAATCAGTTACAGATGAAGTTAGTCGAGCTTTGAAGAGCAACTTTATTACATGCAGGTTTTGTTTGTTGTTTATTATTTTTTGTCTGTTATTTTACTCATTTTGTTTTGTCCTCCTCTTTCTGACATCTGCCTGTCACAAAGCAGCAGCAACTCATTATTCTGCTTTATTAAATTCCAACTCATCCAGCTTTAATGCATATAAATCATAAATACAGCAGGTGTTACAGATTGTGTTTTGGATTAACAGATACTTGCGCTGAGTGGATTTTATATTGGATCTGGTGGATGCGGATATTAAAACTCCACCTGTGGATCAGAATTAGACAGACATTAGTGTTGAGTCACATTAATCATCAGGAAACACCATTACAAACCAATTCCATTACAGATCAGAGACGCTGCGGGGTTAAAGGTAAAATCCAGAAGGTGAAACATTACAGGCGTAATGACTGCATGCATCCAGTCTCTGCTCCTGATGATAGAAGTTCTGTGTTCTGATTGTAGATGTAGCTACAGGGACTCTTCTGGACTTTGCAGAGGGAGCCAACGCAGCACAGGCCCACTCAGGAACAAAGCAGACGGAATTGGATCCCTTCATGGTGCATAATCACACAGCAGAGAACAACAATACAGTATGGGTAAGAACAGAGCCGGGCACAGGAACCTTCAGCTGTTCAGGCTAGATAAGAACAGAGAGAAGAAATACTGATTAAATGTGAGCGACTGATGTTTGGTACCTGTTGGATTCTGCTGCTACCTGACTGAAGCAGACAAAAGCTTATTGAACAGAACAGACCTTATCTAAAGATTACATGGCAGAAGAGGCTGTAACCTTTGTAAAGCTGGAGGAAAGAGGTGAGAAATGACTGTGCTTCAACAACGATCTGCATCTGTTCTGTCTGACAGGAGTTGGAGGACGGTCTGGATGAAGCTTTCTCAAGGTGAGGAAAAACTGTGTTTTCCTGAGAGTCTGAACACAAGCTTTTATTCTGGGAGGAAGAGTCTTCAGTTTGGGGTCGTCCTTCAGCTCGGTTTAACGTAGTGGACGGCAGAGGAAAGCAGACAGGCTCAGTTTACAGCCTCAGCTGAGTCATGTTGCTTTTTAAGTCCTATTTGTCGTCACATTAGAACCACAAACCGGATGAAATCAGAGAAACGATCACAGCTGATGCTTGTACAGACAAACTTATTGAGTTTTCCTTGTAATGAAATAAGTAGATTACAACCACATAAATCTATTCAGCACTTTATTATTAGTGCATATTTTCTTCTGGCTCTAATTTTTTTTTTTCCCAACAATGTCCTTTTTATTCCCTCAGATTGATTTAGCGCAGAGGGAATCGGCCCCACAGACTTTGTAATCAAACACCAAGAAGCCTTTAAAATGTGTTATCAAATGATTATTTGTCTGCACACCCTGTAATTACATCTTAATGCTGCTGGTCTCCAGCCCTCTGATTAATGAAACATTAACAGAGACGTAGCTGCACGCGAGGTCGTTTTGATACAGACTGATTGTGCTGGAGCTCAGAGCAGAAGAGAAAATTAAACTCACGTTATCGGCTGCAGTTTGCAGCTTTAAGAAGATACAGATTCATTGATTGTTAACAAGTAATCAGAATGTTTGGGAGAAACTTATTATCTGATTTTAGAGATCAGAAACTTCTTTGTCCAGAAATGTTCAGGTTAACACATTCTACAGACTACGAACGTTAGTAACAATATTAGTTGTGGTCTGAGTCTTTGCTGCCACCTGCTGGCGACACATGGCAGAGACATGTAACTGGGATTCATCCTCGGGTTTCTGTCTTTTCTAATCGACACTGAGCAGAAACATTTCACAGCAATCAGACATCATGGAGTTTGTGATGAGACACCTCAGAGGAGTTTTGAGCTGAACTGTTGTCTGATGTGATGTTTCCTTTGCACCCTCAGCCGCAGTCTGGATAGTTTTGAATCCTACTCAGGTAACAATATCAATAATATGTCATTCAGTGGATAAAACAACTTCCACCTCATCTCCCTCCATCATCAACCCACAGTTCGAGCCTCATCTGTGTGGGCGTGTTTCCTGTTGAGTAGTTTACACCATTAACATTTGGAGACTCCTCCCCTTTTAACTACGTGGTTAAATTCAGGGATGTTTAAAGTCACGTCCATCATGTTTACACGTCGTGTCTCGACCCTGGATGTGAGATGTGGTGCGTCTCCGTGTCCCATCTAACACGTTCATGACGACATGAACTTAAAGTGACCTTCCATGATTCGTTTGTTTAGGGAGTATTTGTTCGCGTCCGTCCCCATGTGGCTCTGCTTTTCTTCTTTGTCATCCATTTGTCTTTTCATCAATCAACTTCTGTACCTGCCATGTTTCACGAGTATTTTCACATGTAGGGTGTTTGTTTATTAAAGATGTTTCTCTTCTGTTCCTGCAGACTCGCTGAGTCTCGCACTAACCCCCAGGTCCTGGACATTGGGGTAAACCCTCAGGATTTGAACAATGACGAGTGCCTGTCTCCCTCAGTTGAATGGGACCAAGATGAGAAAGACTTGACAGCACAAAAAGACACGCTGGGGTTTTAGAGTGAAACCTCGGCCAAGAATGGAGAAGCAGGAAACCGTGAGTGGAAACGGCGGTGAATCGAAGCCTGATGCCGGCGACTGGACAGAGGTGTCTCACGTCCTCGTCCTGTCCCAGTCCTGTAGATTTCTGATGCTTCGGCATCGACACAAACAAGAAGGACTCGAGCTGACGGCTCACAGAACAGGCCAAAGCAATACAAACCAGTTCATCCCTTTTGTATGAAAAACATGGAGTCACTCACTTCCTGTTTGTTACAGTCGGCGTGTTCTTTACCTTTTGTGTCTTGTGTTTACTTATTTACTGCTGGTCATGTGTTTGTGTACATTGTGTTTGTGTGAATGGACTTTATAGAATTATGCAGATGTGAGAGCTGTTGTATGGTGAAGGTCAACAAGGGGAAGTTTTAAAAAAAAATGTGGCGATCAGAAGGAAACTAACTGGTGACTTCAACCTTCTGTTGGGCATGAAAAGCTTTAAACGTGTGCGTTTGTGTGTGAATCAAAGAACAAAGTGACAATCTTATTTTTCTTAACTGCAAAATCTATTTTTGCACTAAACATTCACAAGTCTTGAAAAGCACAGGTCATGTATAATATTTAATGTCAGTGTGCATCAAACAGGGTTTTTTATGTCTGATTTTCATTTTGAAGGTAAAAACCCAGAAAAACTCAGAGTCTCCAAATCCGTGACAGATCCACGTCGAGCTCAGCGAGGAGACTCTGACATGAATGCAGAAGGAGGTTAAATCAGCCGCACTTTTCTTAATTATATTCTCTTTATTTAACAGTCTGAGATTCAAAGTTAAACATGTTTCACAGGCACTCGACTTCACATGTTCATTTATATTACAGCTGTGTGGCAGGTTTATTGTTTTTCCCTTCAGAGATGGTTCTCAGTGTTATTTTTGGCATTTGTTTCTACAGAAGTTTAATTTAATTTACATAAATTTCAATAAAAATATTATTGTCTTTGTGTTTTTGGTATTTTTTTGTCTCTCCTAAAATCAAAATGTGTGAAAATTATTGAAGGTTCAGTTTGATATTGATTAAACCACATGGAAATACTTCTTTTTAGGAAATTATGACAATAAAGAATTTTGTTTTGCTTTAAAAACATCCAGAATAAAGAACTGGTTTTATACTATTAGTACTACTAATAGTAACCATAATGATAACAGACATTTTTGGACACTTCCGGGAAGTGATGAGTGTTTTTATTTTTCTCAATAATGAATCTAATATATGGAAACATTTACAAAATAAAAACAATGCTGTGAGAGAATAAAATAGACTTTTTGACATTATTAATGCTTCCTGATATGTATTAATTATCTCTAACAAAGTCTTGGTACTTCCCTTCAAACAGGAAATAAAACAGATTTAAAATCTCATAAAGAGAACATGAAATCTCTACTAGACTCAAAATGAGCACCAGTGTTCCTGATGCATGTTAATCATATACTGTGCATGACTTCCATTCAGTAATAATCAATAACACATGGTATAAGATTATAATATATTACCATTTAAAACTTTGCAAATTATTTTGTCACACTTTTATCTCTGATACATTTTCCTGAACACTAGAGGGCGCCACAAACCTGTAAATGGAAACACGTGACATGCCGGAGAAGCTGCTGCTGCGATTCTTTTAATCATTTATTCTCCACATTATGAGCAGGAGGAAAGTATATTTAAATTCTTATTTGCGAATTTTAATCAATCTCCTTGTTATAAACTGGTATCAAATAATATTTGCGTGTAAAGAATAAAATCCAGGTTTTATTCGCGAATAAGCAGAATTCCTGCTGCACNAAATAAAACCCTTCCCGCTGTCAGAGCTGTCTGAATCTCTGCTGTGGAGTTGCATTAACATCGGACACTCATTAAATCTGCAGACCAAAGGAATGCGAACGGGAAAATAAAAATGGAATATCCAAACTCAGGCTCGGTCTTAGTGGGAGGCAGAGCTTTCGCAAGCAGCCCATATGATGGTAAAACGAGAGCTTGGAACAGCCCCCTTGTTAAGTAGCTGATGGTTGAAAGAATTCTTCCCACTTGGAAAGAGGCTTTTCCTTCTTGGACTTCTGCTGGCGGAGCCTCCAGCAGCCCACAGAGGAGAGAAGGATCCATCCTGAGGTTTCTCTCTTCATTTCCTCTCAAAGCAGGTCCCTGCACTTCATCTGGGACTTTCATTGGTAAGTCAACACATTTGAAATAAATAAGTTGTATTGAATTTTAAAAATGACAATTTTTCTACAAAACTGAGAGGAAATTATAGAGCTTTAATTACTTTCATAGATCTGATGTCCAATATACAGAATTAATGCAGTAATTAGCCTAAAGCCTCAAATAATTCCATCATAATTTACAAGATGCTAAAAACTGGAAACAAATAAGACAAATTCCAGTGGAATTAAATAAGATTTTTATTTAAGTTTTATGGATAAGTGGTTGGATTTATTGTATTTCTTCTTAAACTTGCTTTGGAGAAAAAAAAAGAGCAACAGGTAATTTAAAATATTGACTCGTTTTCAATTTCTACTAAGTAATTAGAGGAATGAATCGATTTAATAGGACAAATAAGTTTCTTTTTTAACAGGAAAAGCATCTGCATGCATTACAATACACTAACATGCTGTTGTAGATGTATTGATTATGTATTTATCACAGCTCAGACTTTCATCTCTCACCCTGAAATGAATCCAGACTCCATCCCTGCAGGGCTCATAGAAACGTGAGACTGCAGATTAAACCCTGCTGCATGTAGAGATCTGCGCCATGAACCACCAAAGTCATCAGTTATCAGATCATGTCTGATGAAAATCTTCCCAGAGGAGCTTGTTTTAATAGTTTAAAAAATTCTTTATTACAAAATACCTACAGTAAGTCACTCAGTACTAATTATATACCTCCGGGTGTGGGTGTTGACTGCAAGCAGCGAGGTGTGGCTCATATTGTGTAAAGGCGCTTTGATCATGTCATTTTGGTGGATTAATTTAGTCAGCTGTGGACTTTCTCAGATCAGTTCTTGTTTCTGACCCTTTAATTTTGACCATGACACACACAGCAGCATGTTTTAACTGCAGCTTCTTCTCTTTGTCTCCAGACTGATTGATGTGCTGCTGATCCTTCAGGGGTAAAACATGAAGATAAGGCTGTCACTGGCCATCGCTGCCTTCCTTGCAGCCCTGCTGTCTTCTATAGAAGCTCAAGGTAAATGAAACCACCTGGCTGCTCTCCTCTTACATAACTGTCCTGCTCTGTCTCTTTACCTCTTCTCTCCTTTCACCTTCTATTCATTTATTTCCCCTGCGTTTAGGATATTCAAGGATGAAAATGTTTCTCTGATAAACTGAATAAAGTCACTGTCTTTTGATGCTGTTTAATAATGTGAGTGATTCCTTGATGAGTGTTAATCCTTAATCTCTCATTTGAAATACTTTATTGTTTGATTGATCCATCTGGATTTATCCAGATTTCTTGTGTTTAATCTCAGATGGGAAGAATAAATACTTCATGTGCAATTTTCTCATTAGGATTTAGTGAATATCATTTTTTAAACAGCAGAACTCATTCTGGGAGTGGAACAGAAATCATTTGAAATGTTTCCCAATAAATGTTCCTGCTGATTTCGTTTTATGTTCATGACTGGCTTGAAGCTAAATGGGAAAACTGCCAAATCTTTGGCAGTTCAGCTGGAACATGTTGATTAGGAAAACGTTTAGGATCTTGTTTCCTCTTCGGTTTAAGATCAGCAACTTGAAAACAAGAGAGTTTTAATGCAGTCACTTAAAATACATCTAGATTCTCTCATATTTAATTAATTAATTAATATTTAAGGTAGATAATTAACCATAGTAGGTACACAACAGAAATATACTGGTTTCACATGTATTTATTAATTATTAATACTTTATAGTTTATTCATTAGTTTTTAAACACCTTGTTACTAAACATTTACATGTCAGTTATAAGACACAGTCTGTCAAATACAGCAGCTTAATAATAAAGTGTTTACAGTTTAATTAATAACTACATTATTAACTGTTTATCAGGTATTATTAGAGTACATGTGATATGGACAGAGTACTTTAGTTCTCTGGGTTAAAAATGTGCTAAATAAATGTGTTCACAGCTGTAATTTCGAGCTCATACATGTCTGATTCCGTCATGGATGTTCAACAGTATGTAGTTTTTACGATCTCTTTATAACAAATGTTTCAGTCCCAACTAATTACAGCTATAGATTTATAGTATGGAAACTCTTCCCTCCTTTGGGAGCGCTCTTGTCCTCCCTCGCTTATCTTCACCAGTGGAATGGAAAGATGAAATACGAGAGTAGCAAATCAACCCTCAGACAGCAGAAAGACAAAGAGCCTTTCTGAGGTTTTTTGCGGCATCCGCAGAAACGCTGAGTTGCAAGACATATGGAAAGTTAATATGCACTAATGTTTAATGTCAGCACATGTTGCGGAATTACTTTGGCATCTGTCCGGCCTCCTTTGGGGAAAGTCGGTGTTCTTTCCTCCCTCTCTTGGTTTCTGCTCCTGGCGGTCGCTCAGGTCAGGATTGCTGACTGGCTGACTGGATGGAGACTGAGGTAACACAACAGTAGCCAGACCCTGGCCCCCCGGGAGCCAGAGGTGTTCTTTATTAGGAACTGAAGGGACCAACGTTCAAGCAACAAGAGCAACCACAAAGTCTAAACAACACACCAGAGATTGTTATTCCAACAAAACCACATTTGTTCCTCCAGTTTTTTTTCTAACCAGAAGCACATATGGTCAAACAAACTGTAACAAATTACAATGACACACTCAGACCTTCTTGCCAAGAACTAATGTGGAAGTAACCAACGAGTTCTCTGAAATCTTTCACTCCATCAGTCGTTGCTTTCCTACACACAAAACTTCCTACACATTCAACACTTTTTCCAAACTGCCCCCCCCCCTATTTGACGCTGGAGATGAAGAAATAAGGTCGAACATGGAATCCCAGGTTGGTGATCCTCCAATCCCAGTTTTTTAAATATCTGGCAGACTCCTGTTTATCATATGCCTGTGCATTCAGTGTGTCCCAAACTATGGAATTCTCCTCATAGTGTATTTTACAATGATATTCTTCTCCATATACTAACATGTAAAATTCACTCACTTTTTTTAATGCATGATCACATAGCTAACATCTTATGTATTTTTTGAAAATGTAGTTAAACACAAAGAGAATGTGCATTTTTGCAAAAAATAGTATTGATAGTAGCCACAAACTGCTGTTGCAGCTGCATGAAACTTCTCAGAAGTAGAATTTAATCACTAATAAGAAGCTTGAATAGAAATAGGACTCAATATATCAGCTTATACTGCTAATATTTAAAATCCAGCTCTTTAAGGTTATTTTTCATGCATTCTAAATATCAGCTCACTCTAATTAACATTAGCTGTTTTCTTTACATCATACTTGAAAATGCAAAACAGAATATCATTTTAAAATACTTTTGTCTGTCCCAATTGTACATGGAAAACTCCCCCGTTGTCCCGTCAAATCAAAGTTGTTGCACCAAACAACTTTCTCATGTACATGATGCATGACGCTCCGATCGAGACACGTCACGCCGTGGACGTTGTGTTGTATTTGTTTCATTCACTCTTTGTCATCACATGTTTTTTTTTTTAAAAGACATTTTTTCATGTCTCCTCACGCATTTTGCTGCCACGAAAAAGTACACAAGAGTCTTCAGCGACGAATTGTGTATTCTTTTTAAAGGTTTGCAATGGATGTGTGCCACTCACTTGTGTAAAGAGTCTTAACCAAATAAACAACTTGTTCTCGCTCAAATATGTTTATATACAATGTATATATAACATATGGTGTTCGGTTCTGACAAGAATTACTTGGCAATCTTGATTCCATTGTATAATCGATAACTGGAGAATGAAGTCACTGTAGTTTTATTTTTTTGTACTTTTGACATCAACATTATCATAAAAGCTGTTAGTATGTTGTCAAGGCATGCGATGTAATGACTGCACTAAGCATGCGTCGTGCAGTTCACTCACTTTGGTAGATTTTGTGTGAAGTTGTGCACATGAAATGTGTTTGCCAGTGCTTGAGTTGCAGGCCGTCTCCGGTTGGGCAACTCAAACAAGCGCCATTTTCCTCCCAGAAAAAATGGCGTCTCACTCTCTTTAAATGTTGTCACATGATCTCTACCTGTCACTGTCATGAACGGGTGTCATTTCTTTGTGCCTGCCGCCCAACAACGAACAAGTGCGCTTCAGTCATGAAGTGTTTGTAGTTGGGATGAATGTGAATGCCTGAATAAATGGCCGACTTTTATTTTGAAGCATTTTCATACACGTGTATCACCTGCTTTGGGATTTAACAGTGTTTCTTTTATTTGCAGTGGAACCGCCCTCAGATTTGAAATTTAAAATTCTAAATGAAAACACAGTGAAAATGTCATGGATCAGACCCTCAGCAACAATAGAGGGCTTCAGAATACAAGTTTCATCGAACGCAGGTAAGTTTGTACTCAAATTATTGATAAATATGTGAGACTTTTGCTTTCTGGAAATACTGTGACTGTAAATGTTTGTCTTTATAGATGAACAAACCCGGTATTTAACCCTCAGTGCAGAAACAACTACAACCTCCATCACCAGTCTGACACCTGACTTGGATTATACGGTGTCAATAAACTCCTTTTATGGTTCAGAGGAGAGCATCCCCATCTATGGACAGCTGACAAGTACGTGCATGTGAATATTGTCAGTAAATTAGAGATAGAACTTCAGAAATTAAAAGCCTTTTGGGCCAATTTTCAAAGCAGCAACCGAAATGGAAAAAGTGAAACGCTGCAGTTTCCATTCAGCCACAGAAAATGTTGGAAAGTGGCAAGAAATAATATCTGTTTACCGTCTCGAGTTGTTCTCGTTTCATAGCTTACGAATGCGGTTTTGATCCTGCAGGTTGGATTTAATGATGTGTTGATGTTTTTGGCTTTTTTTTTTCTCTCTGTGAAAGTTTTAAGTGAGACAACTCACCACGTGTTTTCTTTGTTTCAGTCCAGTCCAGTAACTCCAGCGGACGCGTCAGGAGGCCGCAGTCAGATGCAATCAGTGAGTATGTTTACTGTCGAGTCAAACAGTAAATTAAACAGAACCAGCCCCTCCTCGATGCTCTCTAAGTTATTATAAGCTTTATTTTCATTCCAAATTGTCATTTTAATGTTCGTTTTTTTTTCATGGTGCTGCTGTCTAATAAACAGACAGACTTTTGACAATTATTGGGAAGCAAATATTGGTTTATTTAATTCAAACCAGTGGGAAAATCTCAAAAAGGAAACCTTAGAGCTGCAAAATATTTAGTTGGTTTGATGGATGATGAAATATTGAATTTGGAACAATTATTTGCTCATGTTTTCTTCTACATTCTCTGAAACTCTTACTTGAAGTTAAAAATATAAAAAGTCTTTCACAACAAATCAAACTGACCAATTAAAAGCGTGTAGTTTTATATGAAAGACAGTGTCGCGTTTCGTTCTATGAGGCTAAAGGAGAATGAGGGTTAAAGTCCATTAGCCCTGCCAGTTTTTTTTCAATAGAGTCGTCTTAAATGTTCCAGAAAATTTCACTTATGATTTAAATCCTGGTGGATTTTGAAGCTGAAACGTGAATGTTTAGTCTATGAAGCCACATTCAGCTTCCATCTGCTGGAATAACTAAACCAACTCACTGTTTGGCATCATCTGGTTTTTCCTTTGATGTCTGAATGCAGTTCTGAGTCATCCAACAAACTGTCAGGGACTCAATTTTATTTAGACATTCAAAAGAAACGAGTCAGTGTAACATATTGTTCTAAAAACAAAGCTGAGTTTTTTTATTGCCACTCTTTTGGATCCCTTCAAGACACAAACGTTGTGGTTTTCTATATTTTGACTTTTTTCACACCCATCAATAACCAGTAGAGTAAATGTTTTAAATCTTCCTAATCCAGATCAATCAAAAATAGTTACATAGTGTCTAAATATTTCTCATCATATCGTTTCTCTGCTGTGCTTTTTTTTGGGTTTTCTCAGAGTGTTCCGTCAGTGCAATAGCAGATTTGGTTTTTCTGGTGGACGGCTCTTGGAGCGTGGGCAGAGATAACTTCAAACACATCCGTAGTTTTATTGGCGCTCTAGCAGGAGCCTTTGACATTGGAGAGGACAAGACCCGAGTGGCTGTGGTCCAGTACAGCACAGACACTCGGACAGAGTTCCCTCTCACCCGTTACACCAGAAGAGGAGACCTTCTCCAAGCCATCAACACACTGCCGTATAAAGGAGGCAATACTATGACGGGTAAGATGCTCAGCAGGATGAGAAGCAAACAATGGATGAAAAAGATTCAAAAATTCAAATGTGCTGTGTTTTTCAAGGCGATGCCATTGACTATCTGCTGAGAAACATCTTCACTGAGGCTGCTGGATCAAGGAAAGGTTTTCCAAAAGTAGCCATGATCATCACTGATGGAAAATCACAGGACCCAGTGGAGGAGCATGCTGAAAAGCTGCGGAACATAGGAGTGGAAATATTTGTCCTAGGTATGTTTTATTATTTTGTGTTTTCTCTCACATGCGAATGTCAGCTTGTTCTTGGAAACCCTGGATTTTCCACAAGCTGTTAATCATAGGATTTCTGTTTGACTCAGAAAAAGTTAAATACTGCTGTTTTTCTTCTAACAAATGTTTTATTCCAAAACTCTTAAAGGTTTATCACATCTGCAAAGCAGACAGGAGGAACACATGAATTACTGGTTTTGGTTTTTGTGCAGGTATCAAAGGAGCAGATGAGGATGAGCTCAGAGAAATCGCGTCCACACCTCACAGCAAACACGTGTACAATGTACCCAACTTCGACCTGATCCAAGAAGTCCAGAGAAAGATCATCACTGAAGTTTGTTCTGGTGTTGATGAGCAGCTCGGCTCTCTGGTCAGTGGAGAAGAAAGTAAGTCACAATATCTTTAATTATTGAAGCTTCTAAACTTTTTAAAATAACATTTTTATATTCAAATGATCACTTTTATTTTTTAAAACACTTTTTTTCTGCAGTGGTCGAGCCGCCCTCGAACTTGCAAGTCACAGAGATCGCATCGAAGTCGATGAGGGTGACGTGGGATGCGTCTCCTGGTGAAATCACAGGCTACAAACTCACCCTTAATCCCATGATACCCGGAATGAAACGCCAGGAGCTGTACATCGGACCCACACAGACCTCTCTCAATGTGCGTGATCTTTCCCCTGAAACTGAGTATGAGATCACGTTGTTCGCCCTTAAAGGTCTGGTACCGAGTGAACCCACCCTGGAGCTGGCAAAGACCCAGCCGGTCAAAGTGTTAACAGGTAATGAGATGTTCAGAAGCAGTCGTACAACTCTGTTAAAATTAGGATTAATCTGTGATATTCTGTTTTTAAGAGTGCTCTCTGGGAGTGGATGTGCAAGCGGATGTGGTCCTGCTCGTTGATGGTTCATACAGTATTGGATTAAAAAACTTTGCTAAAGTCCGAGCCTTCCTCGAGGTTCTGGTTAACTCTTTTGACATCGGACCCAATAAAATCCAGATCAGTTTGGTCCAGTACAGTCGTGATCCCCACACTGAGTTCGCCCTAAACACACACCATGACATTAACGCTGTTGTCAAAGCTGTGCGTACCTTCCCGTACCGCGGCGGTTCCACTAATACTGGCAAGGCCATGACATATGTCAGGGAGAGGATCTTCATCCCAACCCGAGGAGCCAGAGAGAACGTTCCCCGAGTCATGGTCCTGATCACAGATGGAAAGTCATCCGACTCCTTTAAGGATGCTGCCACCAAGCTGAGGAATACTGATGTGGAGATTTTTGCTGTTGGTGTGAAGGATGCGGTGAGGTCAGAGTTGGAGGCCATTGCCAATCCGCCAGCTGACACTCACGTCTATGAGGTGGAGGACTTCGATGCCTTCCAGAGGATTTCCAAGGAGCTGACTCAATCCATCTGCCTGAGGATTGAACAGGAACTGCTTAAGATCAAAATGAAAAGTAAGATTAAAAATATCAGCTGCTTTACAGAATCTGTTTGAACTTCCTGCTTTCTGTTTTCTTTTATTTAGAATTATTATGTGTTAGCATCATAAAGTCCACTCATACTGTATTGTATTACAAAAAGTATCTGCTATGTTCATTTTGCAAAGAATAAGTGCAATAACAAAGAACTAGATATGTCAAAAAAAAAAAGACAGCAAGACAGAATATTGCTTCATTCCATGTGACTCGAAAGTCAAAATCCAGACCTGGGAATTACATCATATGAACTCGAAGTAGTTGGACTTTTTTAATGACCAGGCCAACCGCTATTAACATTTCCACTCGAAAACATTTTAGAAAATGCAACAAACAACAAATTACTTTTGCATTTTATTCAGTTAAACACTATTTTTCAATCAGTATTCAGTAAAAGATTGTGTGCAACAAATTTAATGAGAAACAACGAACTTACAGCTGCAGCTGTCTCGACTTTTTTTCCAAATCCCAGAAGAACCTGCAACAAGCATCACAATAAAACTAAATGCTCTTTGGTGTTTCTAAACATCAGTTTCATCTTTGCAGGTCTGGTTCCTCCCAGCGACTTGAGGTTCTCAGAGATCACGTCCCGGAGCTTCCGTGCTACCTGGACAGGCCCTGAAGCTGATGTTCTGTCATACTTGGTGCGTTTCCGCAAGGCTGCTGATGTCACTGAAGACTACATTTCTCTGATTGTACCTGGTCACACCACCACATCCATCCTTCCCCACCTGCACCCCCTCACCACATACGAAGTCAACGTCTTTGCTCAGTATGAAAAAGGAGACAGTTTTGCTCTGACTGGAGAAGAAACCACTCTAGAAGGTAAGTGATTTACTTTCATTTGACAGAAAACGGTTAAGTAGAGAAAAGATTTAGTAATAATTCTTATATTTCCTTTCAGAGAAAGGAACTGTTCGAAATCTACGAGTCACAGAGGAGACGACAAACAGTTTCAGGGTGTCGTGGCAGGCCGCTCCAGGTCCGGTGATCAGATACCGCCTTTCATATGTTCCGCTCAGTGGGACAGGGGAAATTCTGGAGGCTCAAACGATCGGACCAGAAACTACCATAGTACTTCAGGAGCTGTTCCCGATCACCACCTACCGTGTGTCTGTGTCTGCTGAGTATGAGTCTGGCATTGGAGATGAGATGCAGGTGGACGGCACCACCAAGGAAGGTGAGTTTGGAACTCCTGTCCAAAAGGACATTTCTGAGAAAACTGAAGCAGTTATAAATATAAAGTTTTGTTTTCTTTCAGTTCGGGGTTCCCCTCGTAACCTTAGAGTTTTTGATGAGACCACCTCTACGATGAAACTGGCCTGGCAGGCTGCTCCAGGAAACGTCCTGCAGTACCGCATTGCCTATAAATCTGCAGAGGGAGGTGAAAGGAAGGAGATAACTGTTAGAGCAGGAAGCACAGACGCTGAGCTGAAGAACCTCCAACCAGATACCGAATATGAGCTGTTTGTTACTGCACTCTACTCGACTGATGTGGGGGATCCGCTCCTGGGGACAGGAACCACTTTAGAAGGTGAGATATACTCTTATCTTAAATTAGAAATCTTTGAAGCTTGGAGGGTTTTTTCTTGTCTATGTACTGTTTGGCTTTGCGTCAGATACAAAAATGTGTTCTCCTTTATTTAAAGAGTCCTTCAGGGAAAGTTCTCATTTAGTATTTCCAGCTTTTCAAGACACATCTTGGCTATTAAAGTCATTTATCTCCCTCTGATCTGGTCTTTCTCATCAGAATAGATTCTAATTTAGAAAGTTGTGGTTTTAATTAGCAAGTTTGGTGAATTTTCCAGGATGTGGTTTGGGAAGAAAAAAGTGAACGTGACAGGTTTTGGATCAGATGGTGGGTTTGGGTAACTTTGTCTTCCAAGAAGACAGTTAGATGGAAATAAGTGTGGCATATCTGTAAACTTTAAAACATAGAATAGTTTATACTTGAACATTGATTCAAATGATATATTAGTGATTTAGTCATCAATCCGTTTTGCCTTTGCTGTAAATAACTGCTGCTGATTGTTCTCCTTCACCCAGACTCATGTGACTAAACTCAGTGATCAGCAGCTGTGGGCCAGCTGTGGATTATGTTATAGAGTACACAACAAAAGGTGGTCTAGTCTTCTGTTCATCTCACACAGAGCAGGAAGTTTGTTGTAGGATCACACCACAGGAAAGGAAGTCAGAGACGAGAGCTAAGGAGGGGCGAGGTCTGCGGGATCAAGAACAAAGATACTTTGTCTGGCAGAGAAGAATGTCTCTGTTAGTTTCACCAGTAAAATCAGAAGAATTTACTCAGTTACCTGTTAAATAAAAAAAGGAGCTAACTCAGCTTTGGCGTGCTGGGGTAGATTTTAGTTTCTGAATTTGGTTGTATAAATAAATAATTGACTTTGTGTAAAGATGGATGGTAAAGTGGATTACTGTTTTGGCCCAAATGTTCAGGATTCCCTGGTTTCAGTTGTATGTTCTGTCTTTGGGTGCTTAGACTTAGTTTTCTGCTCCGATTCAGCAATTTTAACAATGAATATAATATAAAATGAATGCTTTGGTTTCACTTTTTTATTTTTATTTTTTTTTTGCTGTTTCCAAACCAATTAGCTTCGGTTACAGAACAAAGTTCCACAGAGCAAATCTGTGTCATCATCAGCCACACCCACTCAGGAAAAGTTTCAATGACAAAGCTCATTTTCAGTCATCTAAAGCTGTAAATCTGTCTGACCACCACAGTGATCTAATTGTGTTTAGTTCCACTTCTTTTGACTCTGTGAAGTCCATGTGGGCAAAAACTGGAAGGGAGTCACTTTGCACAAAGAACTTCCTTGTGGCTCTCAGAAGATGCACGCCAACACAAAAGCCTTGAGCTGGACAGAAACATCCTGAACTGACTCATTTGGAGCACAAAAGGTGCCACAAGGAGTGCTGAGACGAAACTCCCAAATGTGGATATTATACACAAACAAGGGCAAATTATTTACTTAAGAACAGGGAGTTTTATTCAGCATGTGGAAGACGTTACCTCAGATTACCTGGAATTGTGGGTGAGCTGTCAGTCTTGTCTTGAGAAAGACTGTCTGCACATCTTCCTTGAGGGTGGGGTGAAGGACAGGCAGAGGCAGAAGCAAAAGGATGAGTGGAAAAAAATGGTACTTCAAGATGTGAAACGCGAAGCCTCGGGCTGTCCTGGTGAATCAAAGTGCTCATATGTTCCACATTCAAAGCTGGAAAATGGTGCCCATTTTGCAAAGTGATTAACTGCTTGCATGATACCTGGAAATGTTTCAAATGCGACACAGTTTCTGTTTTCTGGCTCTAGTTTGCAGAAGAGCACATCGGCAGGTTAAATTCCAACATCTTTCTTTCATTTCTTCTCAAACCGATGCATGTGGCACTTTTTAGAACTTTTACATTCTGTCACTGGTTCTGCCAGAATGCTTCTCTCCATTTTTGGAAATATCCTGAGAGGTAAAGCCAGGAAAAGACAGAAGCTGAAAACTTCTTCTTCTGTGTGCATAAGAAACATAAAGTGAGGAAAGTTTCCACCATGTTGTTTTTACCTGGAGTATTTCTGAAGGAGTTTTAGAAAAATATGTCCGCAAATGTGAATGTTCTGTTTTCCTCTGCAGTATTCCACAGACATGAATGGGAATTATTCAAAGTGCCATTATCTTAAATCTTAATTCAAGATGATGGAGTATTGGCTACAAGGAAGTGGCTGTAACTCTTTTACTGTGATAATTACAACAGTAAATAATCAGGCAACATATAAACATGTTTCTTTGGAACTAAACATGGTTGAAAAAATGACAGAAAATGAGTAAATATTTGCTGCTTGGCTGTAAACCTCTGCAGCGCCTGTGTGCCATGTGTTTCCAGTGTGCGTGCGTTGCTTCTCCGAACGGCCTCTTCTTTTCAGCTCGCCTGAAAAACGAGCCGCCGTCTGTGAAAGTCGTTACCTTGTGATCTCTTCACCTCGTGGTTCACGCAGAGCCGGAAAAGTCTGTCAAATTCTTCGTTCTGCATCTCGATGATAAATCTTCTGATGTGATGATCAGGATATTTGTAAGTGGCCCACGTTGTTTTCGTGCTTCTCCAGAATCTGGAACTCTTCATCACTTTGTGGCCATCACGCTTCAGAAACGGCCTTTGCACTTCAGGCGCGGATCTCTCTGCTTGGCAGGCGCTGATGTGGCTGCTGTTAATTCTCTTTCCAGCAGGAGAAGATTGATGCTTGGAGGCACTCATGTGATGAAAGACAGGGACAGTGGCTGTTTTGTATGATTTCCAAATAATCGTGCATTTCATTCATGGTAGATTTGTGTAGCAGATCTTTTTTTTTTTTTTACATTGCATTATTTATTTAATGTGTTTTTGTTAAAAGTGATGAATGAGGTTTGAATCAGACCACCCTGCTTCAAGGCTCTACTGTGTCTGTGATTATACTGTCATTAGCTGTTGGCATGTTGGGGTTTAGAAGCTCAGCTGAGGATCAGGATCCCCGAGGTTGTGTTGTGAAGATCATCCTCATGTGGTGGATCCAACACTGTGAAGGCAACCAGACTGGGAAGCCCACCTCAGTAGCGAGCATCCCTCTAAGCCAAGCATCTGCTGGCTGTCCGTCATGAAACACCATCATAAAATTCCTTCTTCTGTGTTTCCTTCGATTTTTTCTTTCACAATAATCCCTCAGGAAAGTGAGTGGAAAAAAAAAAGGGGGTAAGCTCAACATCTGCAACAGTAGAAAGCACTCGTTGTGGGTCTGGTTTCTTTGGCTTTAATGGAAAATTCAAGTTGTGCCGGGAGAGGATGTGTGATCTGGGATGAGTTTTGCAGACATTTTTCCAAACAACTTGCAGAAACTCAAGTTGCTCAGACAGATCCTGAGGGGTTAAAGCGGAGACAGATGAGTGAGTGTTGGTGCTTTATGGTTGGAGATGATTCTTGTGTTCAGTATGTGTCACTTCTTCAAATCTCCATTTAGTCACATACAGAAATCTACACCAGCTTGACAAAAACAATCTTTGTGCTCGAGCTTCTTAAAGATTTATAACTTAATACATAATGTTAATTCTATTGAAATAGATTCAGAAAATATAAATAAACTTACAGCTTTGTTTATATTTTTCTAAAATCAGTTACACACTTGATCAGCTGTTGTTTAGTGTTATAATATTATTATAATTTCTCCTCAGAACTTGGCTCACCCAGAGATTTGGTGACCAGTGATATCACTGATACCAGTTTTAGAGGGTCTTGGGCTGCGGCTCCAGGGAATGTTCGCCAGTACCGGATCACCTGGAAGTCTCTGTACCATGAAGAGACAGGAGAAAAGACGATACGAGGGGACACCACTACTACTGTCCTGGATGGTCTCACCCCAGAGACACGCTATCAGGTGTCTGTGTTTGCTGTCTATGGTCGTGGAGAGGGGCAGCCATTGGTTGGAGAGGAAACCACAGACAGTAAGTCATTATAAATTATATATTTTAAATTATTTTCTTTATTAAGATGGTATATCCTTTGCTATTCTTTGTTCCTACTTTCTTTTTTCATTTTGGGACACATTGAGCTGCAGATATCAAATATTTTAATACTTGTGTACTCTGTTGAATCACCGAATAATCAGTTAAATAATCGTGTTGAAGGTGAAGCTTTATACAGTATTTTATTCTGTAAGAGCAGAAGTCCAGTCACTCGTGATTCATTTAGAAGTGTATGTAAACATCCAAAAACAAGACTTTACTTTATTTAAAGACACTTTTATGAAAGTATTTTCACTCGTAAATCCTTAACTAAGAATTTTTAAACATGGATAAAGCTGAAAAACTTGATCTTTAGGTAAATTTGTGTGCAAAGACAGTTTAAAGGACTGGACCCTGCCATGTCCCACGTGTTGACACAGCTGTGTTCTGTCTCAGCTCTCTGCTGTCTGATTGCTGCTGGTTTGTGCAGGTCAGCTTATCATTTTAATCAGAAGTGACGTCGCTCTTTGTGGTGAACTCGTCAGATTTTAATGTCATGTTTTCACTTTGTGTGATACGGTACCACGTTTTTGTCCTCCCACTCTTCCTGCTTCTCATTCTAAAGACTGTGTATATGTTAAAGCATGGGACATGTCCAGCATGAAACTGGTCTCTCTCCTTGTTATACTGTTCTTGGATTGGAAAACTCAGACCAGTTAGGAGGGATGAATCCACCAGTTAGTGAAATAAAATAAAACAATTTCCAGTCATCATAACAGTTTATTGAATCTGACCAGCTTGAAATTGATGTATTTCCATCAAACGCAGCCATAAGGCAGCATTTTCAAAATTAATATGTTCCTTTTTTTAACTTTTTATCTTTTGCTTTCTTTTCTTGAGCTTGACATAAATCACAGGTCTCTTTGGGCCGAGCCACATGGCAAATTTGGATGCGCTGCCTTTTTCCGTTAATAAAAGTCCTCCCTCTGAAGTAAAGCACTCTTAAATATTTTCCTTAGCTCGTTTCGAAACCTTTGACTGTTCACACTTGCCTTTTCTTCTCTGAGAAGCTGGTTTTATGAACACAAGATGGAAAGTTAAGAACTGCATTTTTTGGGTTTGTTGCAGATCTGAGCCTTGCTTCCAAAAAACCCCCCATTGATTAAACCTGATTATTCCGTTAAAGTTGTGCCTTTTTAATGTATATTCTGGAAACTAGACATTTTTGAGTAGCTTTATCTTCTCACGCATGTGGAAACTGACTTTGAGGTATCCCAGTCTGTTTCTGTTTAGGTTACTTAAGGCAGGAAATCTGTGCTGCTTATGTTTCAAAGGTATATATTGGAAACACGGGCGGTTACGTGCACATTTAACAGATTCCCATCTGATAAGCATCAATACATTTTCTCAGTCATCTATCACCACTCCTCTTTGAAGTTCTAAAATCTTTTCTTTTCTTGCAGTTTCAGCTGCTAGCAGAGCCATTGTTGTCTCAGATGAGACAGAGAAGACCATGAAGGTGACGTGGCAACCAGCTCCTGGAAACGTGATCAACTACCGCGTTACTTACAAACCTCAGCCAGCAGGAAGACAGTTAGCAGCCAAAGCCCCCGGTGGGACCACGTCAATCGTGCTGAAACGTCTCACTCCTCTCACAACCTACGACATCGCTGTTGTGCCAATTTACCAATCTGGAGAAGGCAAAGCAAGAGAAGGAGAAGGAACTACGTGTATGTCGACCGATCAATCATCATAAATGTACCTTCCTCTGCAGGGAGGTTTAGTAGTAATGCAGGAAACACACCTAGAATGGAAAGGATTATTATCTAGTACTTGAAGCATTCTCAGTCATTCCATTTGTGTATTTCCACCTTGTTTAGTGTCGCCTTTCAAAGGCCCAAGAAACCTCCAGACATCAGAGCCCACTAAGACTAGTTTCAGAGTAACCTGGGATCCAGCTCCAGGGGATGTTCGGGGTTACAAAGTTACTTTCCACCCTGTTGAGGATGATATTGACCTACGAGAACTTCTGGTCAGTCAGTACGACAACACTGTGGTGCTGGAGGAGCTGAGGTGCGTCTTAAATCTCATTTCACTTGTTTCAAATCATTTTATTCTTAAATACATCAATATGTTATGAAACTGATTTGTGGTTTTTGGACCCACAGAGCTGGAACTAAATACACGGTGAGCGTGTTTGGTATGTTTGAAGGAGGAGAGAGTGTGCCACTGGCTGGAGAGGAGGACACCACTTACTCTGATGATCCGGATCCTTTAGCTTTCCCACAACCAAGTAAAGTCACGTCGCATTCTAACGTCATGTTTAAACAACAAAACAACTGAAAAACTAGCGAACAGAACCGTTCTGTCATCATGTCTGTCACCACCTTTAAAGCTGTGTCTCCAGTTTGTTTTATCTCTCAGGAGTCAAACACATAGTCATCTTTAGAAAATACACTCCAAACATATAAAATACAAAAAGGTCTTTTAAATGCCCTTGTTGAAAGCTAGTTGTCTCACCCTGTAGCAGAGGTTCTGACCCGTGCCTTGCTTTCATCCTGACATCACTTTATGTTTTTACTGTTTCCAGTCCATATACAGTCGCTGTAGATACGAGACAAACCCCAGACAATCTGTTTGCAGCTTTAAAATGCTTTACCTCCTAGATAGTCAGAGCTCGGCTCACTCTGACTCTGAGCAGAGGAAAAACTTTTATATCCATTAAACGGAAGTGTAAAGGTCAGTCTGACAGTTTGTTCCTAATAAGGAGACAGAGACGGATCTGGAAGATGACATGAGGATGAGAGAGGATGCTTTTATTTCACCGTCTGGTTTAGTTCTTACAGGAATATTCTTAGATTTATCCAGGTTTTCTTTTAGTATTTGGCTGTAAAATATTGGCACATGCACAAATTTACTGCTGTAGATTTCTGTAGATCTGCTAAACAGCCACAGTGTGTTAACACAGGGACAATTAAGCAGTGTGCATAGTTTTCTGTAAATCATTTATTTAAATTAGCTTTTTGTTTTGCGCAACAAGCCGCAGCTTGCAGGAAGTTCCCAGCAGTATGGCTCAACATTTTGTTGTCCCAGTTTTAGAAGAACAGACACAAATCACGACTTTGTTTTTACAAATCTACACTTTATTTGATACACTTGATGTATCAGCGTCGGAATTAAACTGGACTCCAAACAGTCCGCCTCCTTATATTTTTTCCTTCTCTTTGAATTCTTGCTTGTATGTTCTCTCAATGTAAGTCGCTTTGGATAAAAGCGTCTGCTAAATGACAGTAGTAGTAGTAGTAGTAGTAGTAGTAGTTATTTATTCCAAATGAGAAATATTCCAGCTTTTATTTCCTATCAGCTGATTCGTGTTTACAAACTGTCCGGGATATTTTTTGCACAAGATCGTCTCAAATTGAAAAAATACTGTCTTGAAAAGTTCCAATGTTAATACCAAAGAAAAAAAAATACACTGTAACACAAATAAAGGCAGTTGGATCAGGAGATTATTATATTATTAAGCATATACATAATGTTTCTTTGTTTTGTCTGCTTACCTGTCAAAGATCCAGCTGTTGCAAATAACAATAATTTTTATTCACCTCTACAGGTATGAGTTTTCTTTATGGGCCAATCAGTCTGTAAATCAAGTGTAACCTGTTTTCAGTTGCAGCGAATGGCAGATTGTGCAACATCTGCACATCACCGCTGCACATCTGCAGCTCTTTCAAAGGACCGGATGCCTCCCTTGTCAACATACAGGTGTTTAACAAAACAGGAAGTAGATATTACCTGCCTATTAATGGATCCTGAAAAAATATTCCCCCAACAAGCTGCAGGAAGGAAGAGGATTATACCACCTGGAAAATCCAAATTATTTGTGGAACTGTTTTGAGATTTCTGTTCACTTTCATCTTTCCTTCAAATGCTTGTGATGTTTTACATCTTCAGCTTTTTTCCTTTTCCTTATTTTCCTTGAACACCTCTTTTATCACAATGTTTCATCACAGACAGCTTTTATTTTGTTTATTGTAACTGAGCTGCATTTTATGTGAAATCTACACGTGTTGCATCTTAAAACATCTCTCTGCCCTGTCAGACGCCATGTGTAGGACCACTGCACAGGCTGATATTGTGCTGCTGGTGGACGGGTCCTGGAGTATCGGACGTCTCAACTTTAACACCATCCGAGCCTTCATTGCTCGTATGGTGGGAGTCTTCGATATCGGCCCTGATCGGGTTCAGATTGGTGGGTCTATAAAGAATTGGTGATCACATTTATAGGAAACATGTTATTGTAAATGTACGAAAAATCAGATGTGATGGTCTGACAGAAATGTGTGTTATTTTTAGCACTTGCACAATACAGTGGAGATCCAAGGACTGAATGGCACCTGAATACTCATCGGACCCGGGACTCACTCCTGGAGGCTGTGAATAAACTGCCCTACAAAGGAGGGAACACCATGACAGGTCCTCCAATCACTACTTTTATAAGTTTTTAAGATATTTATCTATTTATCCACGTGTATCTGTTTAATTTAATGAATGGATGATTAATCCTCTGTAATGGTTTTGTTTCAGGTTCGGCTTTGAACTACATCCTCCGAAACAATTTCAAAGAGAATGTCGGGATGCGACCTGGTGCACGTAAGATTGGTGTCCTGATTACTGATGGTAAATCCCAGGATGATGTCAACATCCCCGCGGAGGGCCTGCGTGACACGGGCATCGAGCTCTACGCCATCGGTAAACAAACATCATCTCCCCTAAGTTTCCACAAACTCTTTGAATGAAGCAAATTCTAAAATTCATTCACTGACATATTTTAGGTGTGAAGAATGCTGATGAGAATGAGTTGAAGTCCATCGCTACTGATCCAGATGTTATCCACATGTACAATGTGGCTGATTTCTCCTTCCTGTTGGATATCGTGGACAATCTCAGTGACAACCTCTGTAACAGCGTCAAGGGTCCAGGTATGTAGGATGTTAAAATATAATATTTATCTTTTGGGGATCAAAGTAAAAGAAGCGACTGAGCCATCTGTTTTATAAAGAGATAATCAGTTAAAGACAGTATTACATCCTGGAGTATCAGACAGAAAAAAAACACTGGATGAGGAGAAGCAGCCAAAAAACTCCTGGAAGTTCCTACTGATCTATTATTTTCTGCTTCCCCTAATATTTTCTTTGCCCCCCTGGAAATGGAAATAGTACGCTCCTTAATCAAATTAAAGAGCCGCTTGGGAAGGATCAGCTTTATGGTCTTAATAAGTACCATGCCGTCTTCAAAGTTCTGTTCAGACTTGTAACTATGAAGACATGGCATGCCTTTATGTGCTGTCATATCGTTTATTTGTTCCATTCTTCATAAAAAGAGTCACAACAAGTTAAAATCAGACACTATTGTTATTTTATATGATTAACTTCTATCAGTGAGTTTTAGCTGAAGGATAATTTAAATGTTTTTGTGGTTATCAGTGCATCAGTTTCTATGTTGGGTCTGAACAGGAGGAGCTCCAGACTCACCTACTGATCTGGTGACATCAGAGGTGACTCATCAGTCCTTCAGAGCCACCTGGGTTGGCCCAGAAAGCCCAGTGGAAAAGTACAGAGTGGAGTACATGACTGTATCAGGAGAACCGCAACAGGTACCAGCAATAATCTGCTGCAAATTAAAAATAACATTTGTAAAAAATGTGCCTGAGTAGGTGTTGATGGGATGCTGGAACCATTTTGTCCTGACAAACTCTTTCTGATACGAGTGGAAAAGTTCCACTCAAACTTCTGTTTCCAGTCTCTTGTTTGTGTTCGTTTTAGTGTCTAATTACATTACAGTCTGATACGGAGCAAGCAAACACAAACACACAGCTCGCAGTTTACAGGACGTAAAAGTAAATAATAATTTCCTGAATGAAGTTTCTAGCAGCCAGCAGGCTCCACAATGTGATGAATAGATGAATTATTGATGTTTAAGTCTAAAAACTCTCAGACATTTTTATTTTCAAAGTTTTTTGGTAAAGTATTTTGTGACACATGGATAAATAAATGATCTGGTAAAGCTTTAAATTTAATGTACTGCATAAAAAAGTAAAAAAAAAAGAGCATAAAGTTCTTAGTTATGATATAAATGTGTAAGAAATATTTAGTGGAAACCTGCTTGATGTTGCAGAAAGAAAACAATAAGATTTTTTTTTTTGTTTGGTAGGATTTTCTGACTGTGTAATCTTTTATTAGGTGTTTGTAGATGGTAGTACCACCACTGTGGTTCTGCAGGGCCTCAGCCCTCTGACAGAGTATCTGGTTAACGTCTACTCAGTTGTGGGAGAGGACAGCAGTGAACCATTAAAGGGAACTGAAACAACATGTAAGTCTGTTAAAACAAATCTAATTTACCTGGTAAAAGCTTCAAAACTCTAAAGTTAAATGCATCCAAAAATATAACCATAATAAAGACTCATAACTTTACAATGAATGTCTTCAAGTACCTCTGAGTGCTGTGAGGAGGATGTCAGTCTATGACGAGCAGATGACCACCATGCGAGTGAGATGGGAGGAGGTGGCTGGAGCCTCTGGTTACATGTTACTGTACAGCGCCATCAACGCCACGCAGCCTACTGACGAACAGGAGGTAATGCAAACTCAACGCTGAGAACACACTGTGGAACCAGAAAAGAAAACAGAAAATCAGACATGAACGGATACAGATGCAGATATTAGAGCACAGTTAGTTACAGCACACAAATCTATTGTTAAACAGTTGAACATGTTTTGGAATAAATCCAGACGTCACGCAGAATAATGAGTTTTTACAAACCCACCACTGTGGTTGATGGGAAAAAGGAAAATACAAAGGGACATTGTTGTTCACAAAGGGGTGGATGAACTATGAGCTCAGTTTGCTGAGGGATCATTATGGTAAATTCATGAAGTGTCAAATCCGGTGGGTAAAAACCAGATTCAGCAGATGTGCTTAAAGCTAAAGATTCTCACTGCTTTTATATTGTTTTGTATAAACACTCTGACCTTTTGGTTGTTTCTTTGGTTGCCTCCTTCCAGGTGAGAGTTGGAGCAGGTACAACTGATGTCCAGCTGGTGAGGTTACTCCCCAACACTGCCTACTCGCTTTCCCTCTTTGCCCTTTATGGAGAATCAGCCAGTGAACCGCTCACCCAGCAGGGAGTCACCTGTACGTTGCTGTCAATCATTTCACACTCATTAAAACTAACTGTGGTAAAACTGATTCTAACCTTCTGTCTTGTTCAGTGCCCATGCCACCAGCAGGTGAGTTGAGGGTTCGGGACGTTACCCACAGCACCATGGTGCTTTACTGGGATGCTGCTCCTGGTCCTGTTCGTAATTACATCATCACCTACCAGCCCGAAGAAGGAGATGCTAAAGAAGTGAGTCCAGCTCCTGATGTGTTAAACTTTTTTCTGGCTTCACTAAATTTAAAATTAAAAGTCACGTGGCAGCCAGATGTTTAAGCAGTTAGGGCGTTTACCACATGGATGAAAGGATTCCTGATGTTCCCACATCTCTTTTCTGTTTCAACTCTTGTCTCAGTGCAGGCATACATGCAAGATGATTTACAAATACCATCCGCTGCATGCTTCACATGTCGTCTGTGAGAATCATTCAGTTCGATTATGATGAATTTATTTTGAAACTTTTGATGGAAACTTTATTGTTCTGGCTCAGATCATATAATGGATCCTGCAGATGGTTGGTCGGACACTGGGGAAAGTGCTGAGGTCCAGTGGAAATATTATGAGAATATCAGATCGTGTTGCAAGTCTTTACGTGTGGTTATCATGGACAAATACTTTATGGTCGCATGTCTTCTATGGGGAGTTCTTGGGCAAGAGCAAGAAAATCTGTTGTCTGTGTTTTGGTTCTTCCTCAGTCATAAATCAGATCATCAAACTTCTGGGGTGGAAACATGTGGAAGCTGAGGGTGTATGTTATAGTCACCAGTGACAATGTGCTACTCACTAAACAAACTGCAGGTCAGATTATCACCAGGTGAAGTCTTTACCGTTGGTTTTATGGTCCTGAAAGAGAAACATGGGGATATTAGTTTGCATTAGTTTTTAAAAGAAGGTATTACTTTAAGTATTGATTTCTTATATTTGCAAAAGAATTTAAGAATTGTGTTTGTTGCCTCTGCAGCTGGAAGTTGGAGGAACAGTTACAGAGAAGCAACTGGACAACCTGATCTCCCAGACCGAGTACGCTTTAGCTGTAACCCCGGTCTATGATGAAGGACCTGGACAGACAATGTTGGGAACAGCCATCACTGGTACAAATACTGTCATGTTAAGATCGCTGCTTCCAGATGGGATAAAAAAAATCACTTCCTCTTTTGTACTTTAAAGATGTCGTTCCAGCACCAAAGAACCTGGAGTTCTCCGAAGTGACTGAGACCAGCTTCAGAGCCACCTGGGAACACGGTGCACCTGATGTGGCTCTGTACCGCATTGCGTGGTCTAAAAAAGGAGAAAACTCATTCCAATACGTAAGATCCAGTATCATCAGAGATCTGGAGATCAGCGATCAGATTTCCTCTCACAGACAATTTTTTTCATCTCATCAGGCCATTCTGAATAACGATGAAACCACGCACGTCCTGGAGGAGTTGGACCCAGACACACCTTATGATGTCCATGTCACTGCAATCTACCCCGATGAGTCAGAGAGCGAGGACCTGATGGGCACTGAGAGGACATGTAAGACCCTTAAACTAACAACCAGAATTCAAATACTACTCACTTAAAATCTTTGTCTTTCAGTTGATGATTAGAAGATATTATTGATAATTGGAATAAACTGATTGAATTGTTCTGTGAAGGGGTTGGCCATTATATCTGTCTATTTCTGCCTCTGTAGTGTCCCTTGATGGTGTTAGACCAGGTAAGTATGTTTATGGTAAAGCAAAGAGGCGCCTTTTCTTTGTGACAAAAGCATGTAGTCATCAGAGCTGTTGTTTATGGGACAACAGCAGTTTCATCATTAAGAAAGACATTTAACCCATCATCCATTACTCCAATGGTGCTGCAGCTGACACAGCTCTGTTTTACTGTTACTGTTTGTCCCTGTTTGTGTTCGTCCACGTTAAGTTCAAGGCTTCAGTGGAATTTCACCTTAGCTGAAGATGAATTTCCACCTTGCATGTCTGCAAAATCAGGATTTAAATGTTTGTTTTTGAAGCCAAATCCATCATTCATCATCTACTCATCCATTTATCTCTCCATGTATTCATTGCATTCTACTATGCATTCATAAGTCCATCTACTGTATCATCATCATCATCATTATCATCATCAATCATGAGACTCCATTTTTGCTTCAGAAAAGACAAATCCCTGTGGAATGTCTTTTCCTCTTTAAAGCTGCAGTCCTTTTTGGTTTCACTCCAAAAACAAGTTTATCTAGAAGAAAGATTTTAATAATAAAATTACTGACAAGTAACACGTTGAAGCCGAGGACTGTGTCTTTAAAAGATATTTAACGGACATCCATACAACTGACTTTCCTTCTGCATTCAACAGAACGTGATTGGTCTGTAACAGTGATACATGTACCCTCCTGTATGTATTTCAGTACCAAATTCACCTCCTAACAACTTAGTTGTGTACAATGAAAGCACAACCACCCTGAACGTCAGGTGGAGTCCACCTCCAGGCCGAGTTCAGAGCTACAGGATCACTTATGTCCCCACGTCTGGAGGCAGGAGTCAGACTGTAAGTCACAGCACAACACCAGTCATGAGAATAAAGAAAAACAGACTTAAAATATCAGCAGGTTTACTCATTAGGTGTTTTTTGCCTTATTTTCATTAGATTTAATGTTCCTCCCATTAACAACTTCACATGCTTTATGTATAAACTTTTGGCTCCTTTACCAAATGTGTAAAAGTCTTTTTGGATGGTGGATGTAGTTTCAGTTTCAAATTTCTGTCATATTGGTAACTGATTTTAAATGCAAGCGAAGCCAAATATTTGTAATTTTCATTGTATACTTGTGCACACACCACTTTATGGATGGATAAACACATAAATTATCTGTCAAGTGAACTTAGTTGGCTGAATGTTCCAGCCAGCTTTGGGTACAGTAATTCTTCTCAGCTCTCGCCTTTTTTGGAGTTTGAGAAAGTGACGATCATGTTCAGGTTTTATTCCAAGGATTCATTTCTTAAAACCCAATTAATCATCCTTTAGACTACATTAGATTTAATCAGGTATATAGAACCTAAATAAGCAGCAACACGTGAAATATTGTGCAGAAATTTCACTCTTTCAAGAAAAGTTATGTCAAAATTTAGAAAAAAATGAGTAAAGATCACCTCATATTTCAGTAACTTGCAGAACTGCCTTCAGCAGCAATCTGTCTTCTGGATGACCTTATCAGTCTTATAAGACAGTCTTGGAAGAATTTTGGCTCACTTTTCTTTACAACATTGCTCCAGTTCATTTGTCCACAGCTGTCTAAGATCCTGCTGCTGCATTTCAGTCAGTCTGAGGTCTGGACTTTGACTGGGTCATTGCAACATTTTGTCTTCTCTTTTTTAGCCTTTTTGGAGTAGTTTTCCTCGTGAACTTGTGATCACATTAAAACTTAAAAGTTTCATCAGAGCTTCAGCTGCTGGACAGATGCCCTCACATTGGCTCTAGAATACTTTAGTTTACAAAGGAGTTCATAGCTGCAAAGTGCCAAGATACACTGGCCCAAATCATCAGCCTCCACCACTGTGCTTGGCTGTTGGTTCAAGGTGTTTGTTTTAGGCTTTTGCCAAACATAGTGCTGAACATAGTTCTGAACATTGCGCTGAACATTGTGTCCATACATCTCCATTTTGGTTTTGTCTGCTTCAAGCTCCAAAGGTTTATTCACAAACAAGTCAAACTTATTCAGTTTTTCTGACATAAAAATCCCAGTAAGAACCTTAAATGTTCATATTCTGCCTATAAAATATCAAACAAATTGGTCAAAAAATACTTTTACATTTTCTATATGTGAAAGGAAAAAATCCACAAAAAAATATTTTGACATAATTATAAAGATGCAAACTTAGAATCAACTTCTTATTTTTTACAGTGAGCCAAAAGCAGTATAGTACATTCATCAGAAGTCTTGACAAACACCTGCTTTGAGCATCAGCAGAGAGATTTTCCTTGGCTGGTGTACAATGTACCAATCAGGTCCAAAAACATTCAAAACTTTCTCCCTCTGAAACACTGACAGCCTGGTAGTTCTCAGGTGGGATTCCTGCCATCAGGTTATTCATTTCAGAAACTCGTTGGGATTTTCTTTTTGTCCTGTCAAAAACAGATCAAAAATATATATTTCCTTCACGTGTAATAAATTTGTAGTTTTTTAAATCTCTTGTAGTTTTTTCCACCAGTTAAAATCACAAAAGAGTTTACAAATATTTCACAATGACAGTAGCAGATTTTGCTTTCCCACCATCTAGACCCAGGTTGGAGGAAAAAAGAACTCTGTCCTGCTTCCTAAGCTGACCCCTGATACAGAGTACTCAATCGGCGTGGTTGCAGTTTATGCCAATGGAGTCAGCAGGGACCTGAAAGGACTCGGAAAGACCAGTAAGTGATTTATCTTGTAAATATGAATATGTGATGGTATGTTTTCTGAAGTAAATGCATTGTATTTTTCTTTGAAATGGCAGAACCTTTGGGTGGTGTTAAAAACTTGAGGGTAACCGACCCAACTACCAGCAGCTTGAATGTCCAGTGGGAACCTGCGGAGGGTAGCGTTCGTCAATATAGGATCTTCTATGTCCCTGCAGCTGGAGGAGAAGAAGAAATGGTAAACAGGAAAAAGCTTTTGCCATTCGTTTTTAAAAGCATAATATGTAAGAAGCTGCTTGCTGACCAAGTCTGTTATGTTGTACTTCTGTTTAGGTTCAGGTGTCAGGGAGCACCTACAGCAACGTACTGAAGAACCTGCAGTCTGACACAGTTTACTCTGTTAGTGTGGTTCCAATTTACTCTAACGGAGAGGGACAACGCCAGACTAAGAATGGAAAAACATGTAAGAACTACACGGTATTGATCATAATTCATGCAGGAGCATAGGAAAGAAACAGTGAGCTTCTTTTAAAGTTTAGAGTTTAGAAAAGTCTGTGGATTTATGTGAATAACTGCTTATTAGCAGTGGGATTATCTTCCTGAGGCAGGAATCCATTCATGTCTCTCCAGACTGAACTCAACAGCCTGAGCTGCTGGCTTGCTCTTCCTAAATGTCCCGACCCTTCACTGACTATCATCCAGATCTTGTTAGCCAAGCCAGTCTAATCAAATGCAATTAACTTTAAAGGAAGTGAACAAATTCAAGAAAATAATTTTCCATGCACACTGTAACATATGAAATGACTGGAAATGATCATGTTCAGCTTAGTTTCCTTCCACAGTTAAACCACCAAACTATGCTGGGCATGACTCAGCATTTTGTGGGGTGATTGCGTAGGAAGGAATTCCTCCAGACTGGCAGCATCAGAAAAGGGGTCTTCTCTGTCTTTACCATAATAATAATCATTTATAGGGTGAATAAAGGGTGGCGTTCAGGGTAATGGAAACACTGCAGAATGTGGGAAGGGATATATTGGCTTCCCTTTTGGGAAAAGGGGGATAGAAAGGAGGTATTATATATTTTATGGCTCTCAGCTCACTTGGCAGGGGTCATACTCCATGTGTGACACTTTCACCCCAATTTTAGCTCCTAAAGCAATGGTCTCATATGTTTAATGGCTTTTTTCCTCCAGCATATTAACCAAACTCTTATCATTGAACCAGAAAGCCTTGAACTACTATCCTATGAGTTTTTTCACCACTCTATGACCTTTGAGTTTTTTTCTATTTGCAGTTCAGTGAGAACTTGCTTTTGTCTGTGTAATGTTAAAACTGAAGAAGCTTTTCTCATTGCTTTCCTTGCTGCGTATTTTATTTTGTATGGGGCGTGAAACTCTAAAACATCTGTTTGGTTATGAGGAAGGCAAGCGTCACACTGAGCTGTACTTTTCATTAACCTTCAGGGCAGGAAGTGTCCCATGGATAGCAGTAAAAAGTGTCTTAAACACACCTCTGTTGGTTGCTTAGGATGATTGTTTCCATTGTAATGAAATGCTTGAATGTAGTTTTTGGAGAGAAAATTGTGTTTGACCTTCAACCTCACTGTTGTTTGTTTCTTTTTCTGTCTCCAACTCAAACCACCGTCTTACATCAACGTTTGCACCTTTACAGTGGAGCGCAGCGCTGTAAGAGACATTGAGGTCTTCAACCCGACTACCAACTCTTTGAATGTTCGCTGGAAGGCAGCCACAGGCCCAGTCCAACAGTACCGGGTGGTATATGCTCCTCTGACTGGTGCCAGGCCTTCAGAGTCGGTGAGTTTCCATCACAAATCAAGTCTAGCAGAACAACAACAAAGATACACTTTAATCACATCTTAAAGACAAAATTTAGGGTTCTAAGGGTTTTTATTTGACCAACATTTTCAGTATACTGTGTGTGTTAAGAGCAGCTGGTTTGCTGGGTGCAAGTGTGTTTTTATGCATGCATGTTATCTATTACTACCAACTGAATTCCTTTCTGCAGCAAACTACCAAATGCTTTAAACTAAAGCGTGTTCTTTAAAGTAGAACTTTTTTAATTGCAACTCCTGCAGAACATGTGCAGGATGTCATTAGATCGCCCACATCTACAGATGTGAAGAAGCCATAAAAAAAACAAAAAAACATCTAACCACAAATATCATCTTCTGAGAGAGAGATTGGATCTTTCACCAGCCATTCAGAAATAGCAATTTTTAAAAAAAAGTGAAGCATGTTCCAGTAGATTCATAGCAAACTCAATGTTGTCTTTTTCCATATTAGTTAGCACGTTCATTGTGGGTTGAAGTCTTTTCCACGATCAGAGCCAGTGATTTGCGTCAGTGTGGTCTTTTTTTGGCCAACACCATCCAGTTTAACACCAGATGGAGATTTATTGAATAATTTATCAGCTTCACTGGTTTCAGCCAGGACTATTTTTTTAAACTGACTGTTTCAAAGAATTTTCTCCAAAAGAGATTAAAGCCCATTTCAATTGATACAATTAGAAGAGAAATAAATGAATAAAGACAGCATCGTCACCTCTGCAAGAAACCTGAAAAGATGGAAAGACGATTTATATTCCAAACATGTGGTTCGGAGTCTAGATCTCACACAAAAAGTCCTGTTATGAACTTTTCTCCTTAACCATTAAATCAAAGTAAATGTCAATCTCTTCACCCTGGTGACTCCCTCTGAGATGTTATCACCAGGCCAGAGGCCTCATGGAGCTCTGCTCCTATTTTTTTCCGTTAATTAACTCAAAACACAGATTGATGAGCCTGTGTGTTATCATCTGTAACTGTCAGAGTGGGTTATTTAACACAGAGAGCCCAGTTATACCACTAAACCCTTTAACATCAAAGGAATACTTGGCTGTCTTTTTGACACAGCTGTTGAATGATGGGGAGGTTTTGGAGGTATGTAGGGCCCAATGCAATTAACTCTCAGAAGACCAGCAAAAAATCTTTGTGTTTGCATTCAGTATCAACAACAATAACAAATAAAGACTTTCTCTGTGCCGTTTGTAGATTTTTGCAAGAGTTTACATATTCTCTACACTGAATCTCCAAAAAAGCTGATATGTTTGTTGTTTCTGCTCAGATTTTGGTACCAGGCACCAGCACCACAGCTTTGCTGACACAGCTTCTCTCAGACACTGATTACAATGTTGGAGTTGTTGCCCTGTACAGTGATGGAGAAGGACCTCCTGCTAGTGATAATGGAAAGACACGTATGTACCAATGCTGTGGTGTTTAAAGATGATGTTTTAGTGAGTTTGATAGCCGTCTTTGGGTTATAGGAATGTTTGTCATGCAAACAATCTTTATTCCTGATCTGTAGTGCCCCGGGGAGGACCAAGGAACATGCGTGTGTATGATCCCACCACCACCACTCTCTCTGTCAGCTGGGAACATGCAGAAGGTCCTGTCACGCAGTACCGCATCACCTATGCCCAAACTACAGGAGATCCAATTGAAGAATTTGTAAGCATGTTTATTTATATATATTTTCTTCTTTTAAAGCATCAAACATGTAGTTAACAACCATTTTTGGTTCATGTCTTGTAGACGACAGTTGCAGGGAACAGAAACAATGTGATCTTGCAAAATCTGGATCCAGACACTCCTTATAATATCAAAGTAACTGCCATCTATGCTGACGGACCGGGAGGAGAACTGGAGGGCGATGGTCGTACAGGTACAAACACTTCATGCTACCACATGTTCATCTCTGACTCCGCTGCTTGCATTGTTTCATCTGAATCAGACATTTTCAATTTTTCCCCAAACATCAGGTTGCTAGATACTGGAAGTCTTAATATATCAGATATCAAAATTGTAGCAAGGCAACTGGATTTTGATTCTTGAATCTTAAAGATGTTTCAGACTTTATTAAAACTGATGTAGCATTTTGGGTATGAGTTCAAACATCTTCAGTAGCAAAGAAAGGAAGTCCATTTGTTTACCATGACCCAGATAACTAAAGACCTTCACTGACATGAAATTATTGACCTTTCAAGAATGCAAAAAGCACCAACAGCCTTAACCAGAGATTTACTTTCTGCCTGTGCTTGCACTGTTGGTCAGCGTCTTGCCCAATTTTGCTTTTCAAATTAAAGCATTGTATATCAGAAAGCCACTCCCTTCTCGAGGCCACTTCATTGTTCTGTAATTTCTTTGATGCAGTCACATTCATCTTCTAATTTATTGCTTGTTGCAATATTTCACACACAATTCAATCATTATAATGAGCTATACAGTTCAGTAATTGCATTGTTGAATACTCTGGAATTTAAAGCATCGTGGTGAATCTTTGACCTTGTTGACCGTGCTGTCTTGTTTCCTGCAGTGGGAATGCTCGGCCCTAGAAACCTCCGTGTTTCTGATGAGTGGTACACCCGTTTCAAGGTGTCCTGGGACCGTGCTCCCTCCAGAGTTAATGGATACAAGATTATCTACCAGCCAGAGGGTATCAACAAGTTTTTATTCATTCTGTTTGTGTTTGAGTTATTTAAAACAAATCTTGTGTTGCTTGCAGGCTTGTGTTTGATCTTGATGGGTCTTTTCAGGCTCTGATGACTCCTTAGAGGTTAATGTTGGAGATGTAACCACACACCTACTGCAGAACCTGAAACCTGGAACCACATATGACTTGAAAGTGTTGGCTCAGTATAACACGGGTGTCAGTTCACCTCTGATTGGCCAAGGAACAACATGTAAGTTGATCATCTTGTTATTTGTTGGATTTCATTCATGGCACATTCAGGATATCATCCAGGTAAGAAATAGAAAAATGACAAAACGTTGTTCTAAGAATTCTCTTGTTTGATTCCCTTCAGTGTACTTGAATGTGACAGACTTGACCACCTACAACGTTGGTTACGACTCTTTCTGCCTCCGATGGGCTCCTCACCGAGCAGCTACCTCCTACAGACTTAAAGTCTATCCTTTTGACAGTAAGAATGTCACTTTCCCATCTTTGTGTTTAATTTCTGTGGCATGAATTCATTCAGTCCTCATGATGTTTGTTTTTTTTCTTCTGTAGCTTCCAAGAAAGGAAATAAGGAAGTCACAGTGAGAGGCTCAGAAAACAGCTATTGCTTTGATGACTTGAGTCCCGACACTCTTTACAACGCCACTGTGTACACCCAAACATCCAACTTAGAGGGACCTGGAGTCAGCGTCAAGGAGAGAACATGTAAGAAACTAACCTGTTTGTTTGTTCAGTGCAAATATGGCAGATTACAGACGTCTCAGGTATTTGAATCTCTTGGTAACAACATCAAATTTCTAATGCAAATAACAATTTCGTAGCTATATGACATCATTTTCAAATGAGACTGTTTTGTATTACAGTAGTCAAACCCACTGAGTTGCCCCCCACCCCTCCTCCTCCGGCTTCAGCGCCACCTGCTTTGGATGGTGAGGAGAACTTTAAAACTAGCATATTATTTAGATAAATTTTCCACTTTTTGAAGCTAAAATGAGATTATTAAATAATCTTATCTGCACCACAGTGTGCAAAGGTGCCAAGGCAGATGTGGTCTTCCTCATTGATGGTTCCTGGAGTATTGGAGATGACAGCTTCAATAAAGTCATCAAGTTTGTCACAAGCATGACTGCAGCTTTTGATGTTATCAGCCCAAGTGGTGTGCAGGTCTGCACATGCTTTTCTGTCATAGTAAATGTTTATTTATCCATAGTTTTTGAATCAATGTATAATCATAATCGTCTCATTTTTTTGATGAACAGGTTGGATTTGTGCAGTTCAGCGACAGCGCCAAGACTGAGTTCAAACTAAACACCTACCATGACAAAGGTGTTGTGCTGTCAGCTCTGAACTCGATACGCTACAGCGGAGGCAACACCAAGACCGGTACTCAGCTTAGCAAACCTGGTATCTTAGCAGAATCGTTGCTCCAAGAAGGACAGATTGTTCTGATTTGCTGTTTTGTTTTCTCTTTCATCCTTCATCCAGGCTATGCGCTGAAACACGTCTACGAGAAGGTGTTCACGTCCGACAACGGCATGAGGAGAACTGTCCCCAAAGTGCTGGTTGTTGTCACAGATGGACGGTCCCAAGATGAAGTCAAGAAAAGTGCAGAAAAACTGCAGCACTCTGGTATGTGTGAGATTTTGGTTTCATGGGACATATTTTAAAGTATTACAGTAAAAATGTTTGTTTCCAAACTTTTTCTGACTGATTTTTATTAAACTCTTGTATAATCGGAGCAGTGATGAAGATCCTTTGGTTTATTTTGTTGCCTAACAATGGCCTTTCTTTGTGTGTGTGCATGTTTTGCCTACAGGCTATAGTGTGTTTGTGGTTGGAGTAGCTGATGTGGACACGAGAGAACTGGCAGTTATTGGCAGCAAGCCCACTGAGAGACACGTGTTTGTTGTTGATGACTATGACGCTTTTGACAAGATCCAGGACAATCTGATCACTTTCATCTGTGAAACTGCAACATCCAGTAAGACGGAGATCAATATATGATTTTATACACCAGTATTAGTTCATCTGTAGAGAAAACTCTAATATATATCACTTATTTCTACAGCTTGTCCCTTAATCTATATGAATGGATTCACCACACCTGGTAAGAACAGAACTTCACCTGTTTCTGAAATAATAACACGTCTTTCATCCTCTTATTGTGACTCACATTGTTCGTCCCTTTCAGGTTTCAGAATGCTGGACGCTTTCAATATTACAGACCGAACATTCGCCGGCATGAACGGCGTGTCCATGGAGACTGGTTCCTTTAACAGCTTCATCGCCTACAGGCTGCATAAAGATTCCTTCCTGAGCCAGCCCACCAAGTAAGAGCTGAGGCAGAACAGTAGGGTGAAAAACAGAGGACATATTCTCAATGTTCTAAGCTCACAGCTGTGTTTGTTGTTCATGCTTGTGGAATACAAGGTTCTTGCAAGTAGACAAAAAGGGAAACATTTCCTGAAACATGTGCTGCTCTCTAATCTTTTGTAACGGAAGCAGCAGTATCACCTCTGGGTCAAGGACTTTTCATTCATTTCGGGTCCTTTTCAAGTGATGTTAGGCATTTAGTGTGCATGGGTATTACTGCTGATCTAATGCACACAAATGGAAACACTTCAAACAACAGCAAACCAAAGGAGATGGATAATACTTTCCATATGTGTGCAATTTATTCAAAGTTGAGTCGGAATCATTTGCAGATTCTGCAGACTGTGTGACAAACTAGATTCTGTGTCTGTGCAGACTGATTTCATCTTATCTTAGTGCTTTAACGTTATATTCTGACTAATACTGCAGCTCAATTCTGACTGTTTGCATTTCATGCTAACAGGGAGATCCATCCAGATGGTCTTCCCTCATCTTACACCATCATCCTGCTGTTCCGCCTCCTGCCCGACTCTCCCTCTGAACCCTTTGATATCTGGCAGATTTCTGACAAAAACAACAACCCGGAGGTCGGAGTCACCCTGAATCGTAGGTTTCCATCATCTGCTAATAGAGAAACTTACTGAAGCACCACAGCACAAACACATCCTCTCTAAACCAATGTTTTAGGATATTAATCAGTTTCATTGACAAAAGAATGAACGCAGAGAGAACATTTAAACATATAACTGACTTTAATCTGCTGCCACATCAAATTGTAGCTCAGTATCTGATAGAGCTATTTTTATGTTGGCTAAGACTGATTAGCTGTGGAGGCCATCTTGAATTAGATGGACATCCTGAGAGCTTCATTAAAACACATCCAATGATTCATAAGATATTTTTTGAACACACGTGTTGCTACAGGCACAAACATAATTGCCCGCTTTTAGTCTTTCCACTAGGTGATGATAACGCGTGACAAGGAAACATGAGGAGTGAAATCAGTCCCAACACCTGCAACAACCATGTGTTTTCTATATCCCTGAACTCTGTGTGCATCATAAGACTCTGTCATGGTTTCATCAAAGCCTCTTCTCTTTTCAGCTACAAGCCAAACAGTGTCATTCTACAACAAGGACACTCGAGGAGAAATTCAGAAAGCTGTGTTTAATGAAGCGCAAGTGAAGCGAGTTTTCCATGGGAGCTTCCACAAGGTAAACACCTCGTGATTCCTAAAGGCTGGATTATTTATGGGCCCTTTTCAAAGGTTTGCTTTCTCTGGACAGTTGAGGTATTTTCTATACTGTTTACTCAATTCTTCCTTTCACATATGTTTCTTTTACATTCTTTTATACGTCTCTTCCGCCTCATTTAATCCCTCTGAATTATCCTTTAATGTGAAGTTCTGACAAACAGCCGGTGCTGTGGAGCTGGATCATGTTACATTCAAAAGGTCTCTGCTTTCAATCTTAATGTAGGTCGGCTGTCAAAAAGATTTTTTGGGCCCCTTTTTTACTATTTGACATTTCAGCTTTGTTTTATTTAGTAAAGGCACTTAATTTGATAAACGATCTTTGAAGGCTATAAATACATTTAAAGAGTGGTGGGAGGAAAGGTCTGATGCGTTGGTGGTGCAAATGTTTGGTTGGAGACTGGAAACTGTCCTGGTAGTTGTGAAATCCAAACCAGTCTGCTCCTGAAGAACGTCTGCTGATTTCAAACAGAGAAAGTTTGGCATTTTGAAGATTTATATTGATGCAAATACATTTTTTGTAGACAGAGAAACATAAAAAAATGCAACCATTTAAACTAAGATTGAATTTGTCTTGAATCCAGATGTTTGCAGCTGTCTTAATGAGATATTTTCTCATTTTCTATCTTTCATGCCAGTGAAGTTAAGACTCTGTCATTTATTATTATAATGGTTAAAAACAACAACTGTTCTTCAAACCATCTGTCTAAACCTTGTGTCTAACTGGAAGCATCCCCCCCCAGTGGTTGCTGCATTGTTTTTAAAAAGAACTTTTGTTTCTGTTTGTCAGTTAAACCACTTTATTAGAGCCTCATGCCCAGCTCAGAGCGGACTGAAGCAGCCGGACTTCATGTGAAACATAAACAGAGACATCAAATGTCTCCACATACAATGCAAAGCAGCATCTCTTATTATGTATCAGCACATGGGGAGAGGAACGTAGAACAATAGAGTGCTGTATATTTTTTATGCTGACTTGGAACGGCTTGAGTTAATTTAATCACTCCAAGTTAAGTCCGACTGGATTTGAGGTTTGATCAGAGTTGGTTCTGTTTGTGGGGTACTTTTTTAAAAAAATAAAAATTGGAGGTTATCACCATGGATAACCGCTTTTATAATGAACAACATGCACTGACCCAGAGATCAGAGCTGTTGAAGATCTTCACAGCAAACTGGACTGTGTTGATGACTGAATGAGAGTTTGTTTCAGGTTTTCATGTAAATGACATCATTAGTTTATGTTTGTTCTGTTTGAAAGCAGCCTGATCGTTGTGTGTTTTTTGTTCTCTCAGTCTGTGGTCATACTGGAGACTGTAGTCAGACAGAGAGGCTAGTTTGTGGTGCGGAAGCAGAGCTGGCGAGTCCGCGGCGGTCTACCTAGCTGCTTATTTGTTGGTCTGTTCAGTATTTGCTGCCGCTGCCTGCGGTGATGGTGTGAGTTTGCTTGTTGTCAGTGGTTTTGTCCTTGTGATAGAACTGAGCACAATTACAACTGTTAGTTTCTACAAAAGACATAACTTAATACCCTTAAGCTAAAGATTTAGACATATTTGATGTTGATCAGTTTTATTTTGTGAGTCTGCTCCACAGTGTGGGGTCAGTGAGTACATCAATTTATTGCATATTTTCTTCAGGCTAGTTAATAAAAAGTAACCCATGCTGGGGAGCTTGTGGTTGTTCCACTCAGAGGCATCTGTAGCAGATGCAGACCCAACAGGGAATCCCTTCCTACATCAGTCCCTTTATAGCAACGCCCAGAGAACATTTCATTGTTCAGAGGTTCAGTAGTGAGTTGAGTGAGTATTTAAGTCACAATTTAGCTTAACATAAGTCTTCTTTTTCTTCTTTTTATTTAAAGATAAACAGTAAACAACATGGTTAAACAATAGGAAAAATAAACTGATTTTCATGCATTAAATACATTTAATAAAAAGTACAATTATTTTCATGTGAAGTTAACCTTTTAATTGATTTATATTTCCATCTCTCACTTTTTTTTGGCAGGTTTGTAGATTTATTCATTGCTGCTGTTTAACACAACTGTTGTACATAATGGGCCAAGTCTGCAGCATGCAACAGGAAGTGTTATGGTTATATAACAGGATGTTATGGGAAAACTATAACTCTGTCCTAATATAGACCATCTTCCTTAATTCAATGTCTAGTTGAGTTCAAATAACAAATATTGTGACCAGGATTTTTTCAACTAAATATTTAACTTTAAAAGGATTTTCAGACAAAAGAGGTGATGAATTCAGAAAGAAAAGGGAATATTTTTTAAGATACTTCCTTTCAGGACTTTGTGACGTTCTGTATTAACCAACATCACTCGTTAAACAACTTTCCATGACACAGTAATAAATCTCCTTTTCTTGGTTTATCCAGATACTCTTATTTAACCTAGAATTCACACCAAAACTACAGGAAATTAAACTTTTAAATATTTTTGTTCCAAAGAAATTCACCTTGTCTGTTTGCATGTGTCAAATTTGAAACCCGAGCTGTTAAAAAAATAAAAAAGAGATATTTATCAGTTCATTTAGGGATTTTACAATTAATCTCAGCCCAGTTTGCGTTCAGCACCAATTTAACAGCAAATCTGTTTTCAGTATTTATCTGCTTTTCATCCCAACAAAAGAAACCAAATCTTTTTCTTTTTTCTTTTTAACTGAGAAGGCAAACCCTTAATCACTGGTGCATCAATCAAATTTAGGCTGTGAATCTTTAAAAGTTTGGGATTGTAATAAATGAAAGAAGAGTTGAGATGGAGCCAAGAACAATGAAATCTAATCTGACAGGAATAATAAATAGACGTCCAATATGTTGGAGCTGAGATTATTGAATCTCCAAACAATGAAACTCATTGAATCCTTCTGTATCCTTAATGAAATTTGTCCATCAGTCAACACTTTGCTTCAGTGGGACCAACAGTGACACAACGGTCATTGACTCTAGGAGCAGAAAGCTAGTTTTCCCATAATTTCCACTGATTTAAATGTTTTTATTGGGTTTACTTGCTGGTCAGTGAAGTAATATATACATGCTCACTATTTACCATCCCAGTGTATCATCGAAAGTTGTTTCAGTAAGCCCTCAAGAACATCAACATATTTGGCGTCTGTGCTAGGACCCTGGGATAAATGGCACCCCTTTCTCCTTGCGGTCCACCAGATAGTTTGTTCTGTTGCCAGTTGAGTAGACTGTAATTTTGTGAATAGTTGCCAAGAACTATGGCCTGGTCTGTGGTTGGTATAGCTTTGTAGAAAGAAATGGTAGCTTGCTTTTTCCTGACATAAAGGAAAACTTGTTTGACTTTTGAGCAGAGGAAAATTTGCAACTGCAAAGGGAAAGTATGGAAAGTGTAGGACAAGCCTCAAACAATATTGTTTCAAGATGTGGAACGAGGGTCCAATGCACAGGAAACCTAAGAATTTGGTGTTTTTTATTGTGCTGTTATATATTCACTTAGTATCTTGGAAAGCCAATGGTTGCGTATTTCTTTTTTTATGGTCCAAGAATCTGTAGAGGCATAAAATAGCAATCTCTTGCCAAATAAGTAACCACTTGAGAGTAATATTAGAGTCTGTGTTTGACAAGGTTTTGTAAAGGCTTAACACTTACAGTATGTCGCATCATGGAAGCACTTTTCAAAGAATTTCTTTTCTCTTTTTAAGCATCTTTTAAATACAAGCGAATGCCAAGGACATCTTTTTGAAATTTCCATTGTTCTTGGTACTTTCTGCCAAACTATTGTGCTGCAGTAAATTTGGCAGAGTTGGATCTTCACAAGGACAAGTTTTTTTTTTTAAAGCACTCTCTTTTCATTTATTTTCCCTCCTCCAGCTCCACATTACTGTCTCTCCTGAGAAGGTCAAGATGTTCGTGGACTGCCAAGAAGTGGCAGAGAAGCCCATCAAGGAGGCCAACAACATCACAGTGGAGGGCTATGAAGTGCTTGGAAAGATGGTCAAGTCTGGAGGTGGAAAGAAGCAGTCTGCAACAGTAAGAACAAACAAGACAAAAATGTAAAAGGTTGAGGAAACAAAACTGGGAGAGAATCTAAACATCTACACTAAAACCTCATTAGCATAAATGTGCAATTACGTCTTAACTAGTTCCTGTCCCATTGTTTTGGGAGTCTTTTCTAACACCCTTCAATGCCTCCCCTTCTATTGTGTAGTTCCAGCTCCAGATGTTTGATATTGTCTGCAGCTTGAGTTGGATCAGCCGAGACAAATGCTGCGAACTGCCAGCTACAGTAAGTGTCATGAACTGATGCACAACTGGAATATTTGATCAGGATGTACACCAGAAATATTTATACTAAGTTTCTCCGCTGTGGTCAGGAGTTTAAATTCTGGTAAACCGGGGTAAAAACTAGACAATGTTTCATGTGTTAGTGTCCTGATTGGAATAGTTCCAGGATGAATCCTAATTACATGCGAACAAGTCTCTTTTGGATCCAGATTGTAAATAGCTTTTAATTTATTATATATGGAAACTACAGGATGCTTACGCATTTATCCAATTATGAGCAATTCATCTGCAATTTGCTTGAGATATTAATACATCACATCCATGATTACAGTGTTACGTAACTCATTATATTAATGACTCCTGTCCTGAGATGAGGACGAGGTCTGCAGCTGCAGGAAGAGCCACTCTTACTTTATTTGGTTTTAGACAGTTTTAATTTACCAGGATAAAATCAAAAAATGATTTCAAGGTTTTTTAGTTCTTCAAGTTTATGTATAAGTGAGTCTAAAGTTTCTTAAATGTGTCTGTACGTTTATCTGACTTTATTATCTTTATTTTCTTTACAGAGAGATGAAGCCAAGTGTCCATCCCTTCCCCACTCCTGCACTTGCACACAGGACAGCATCGGCCCTCAGGGGCCCCCTGGACCTTCAGTAAATATCAGCTATCACTGCTTCTTGTCTGTCCTCACCTGATGGAATTGTTTTCTCAGAGGATTTAGATAGTTTGAGGAAGATGATGATGATAAAGCCATACAGTTCTTTCCTAGAGTTACACACAGCTTCACGTTTCCTGTGAACTTAAAGAGGATGAGAGTTTTTTTTCCCATCTGGAAAGAACAGTTAAGGATTAAACCCCAAATCCTGCAAAAAATATGGACTTAAGGAAAAGTGTCAAGGATAAATGTCTCTGAAAAAAACAACAACAACAAACAGTAAAATGAAGAAGTCTGGCACACTTAGTAAACTCACATTGGCGAGTAGGGATTTCTTATTGCTGAGGGGGTTGAAGGCTTTTGGAATCTGCTCCTGTTATATTCATTCTTCTGGCTTTGTTCTTTTCCAGGGCAGCCCGGGATCTAAAGGACCTCGAGGAGACAGAGGAACACCTGGTAACCCTGTGAGTTAAACTATTTAATAGTGGGTTTTACTCTTGATCTATATTGGTATTATCCAATTTCCACATAATAAAAGTGCAGCTCTGAGACTTTAGGTATAACAGCAGTTATTACTGCTCTGTTTGCAAATTGCACACATCTGAAATCAGTTATCGACTGTATATTTTCCCACAATTCCATTTTTGGGAGTCTCCTGTCAAATACTGTTCATTGTCAGTAATGAAGTGCGATTACGTTTGTCTGTTGCAGTATTTTAAAATAAACTGATTTGTTACACCGTGGTTTGTTTAATGCTGTAGGGTGCAATGGGCCCACGTGGTGAGTCAGGACCCCCAGGCCCATTAGGACCACCAGGTCCACAAGGCCCTAATGGACTTTCTCTGCCTGGACCACCTGTAAGTTTTTTGATGAACCCTACAGACCTTTTGCATGTCCTGCCTTCTGATTGGTTGTAGGTTGTATAATGGCTGATAAAATCTCTGCTGCACATCCATAGTGAACTGGATTTATAACTTACATCCAGACACTCCCTTCTTCTTTCAGCCAGCCAGCAAGAGCACTTCATTATTTTTTTAACGTTTCTTGTAAAAATATGCCATCAATCACAATCCCAGAGTGAAAAGGGTAAAACAGACTAAAGCTGACTGGAAACCTCTTTTCTTCATCCTCAGGGTCGACCAGGACCAAAAGGAGATCGTGGAGACCCAGGAATCCCCGGCCTCCAAGTAAGTACTCCGTTCTCATTTGTGGTTTATAAACAGGAAGTGAGCTTAACGTTACTACTGAATTCATTCCAACACCCAGAGTGAAACCACACTCAGAGTGGGAGGTTTACCATCATCAGGGGGACCCGCACTCTTGAATCATCACAGTGACTGACAAATGGCAGAAAGGCAGAGATGCAGTTCAATTATTATGAAGCTTAGACTCATGTTACAAATGGAAATGGAGCATTTTCCTCCAGCCTGAAGAAGACCGAGACTTGAAGTTTTTAACTATCAGCAGCCTGTTATGAAACGAGATTCAGTTAGAATCACATTTATTAAATGGATTTTTGATCATATCAGTGAAGATAAGCTTAACACATTTTATATATGGGAACTATTTGAATGAAGGGTCATTATTATGTGGGCCTGTACTGCAAAGCTTTCTTGTTGACGTCATTCAACCGACTCCCACTGTGACCTGGACAGCGTTCCGGTCCTGATCCGGTTATTCTGGGCTCAGAATGATCAAATATGGAAGAAAGTCCCATTCTGTGTCTTTCACAGCAAATTAGCAGTATCATGTTAGTGATTGTATCTAATAAATGTTTTTTATAACAGCAGTGTGCACTTTTCTTAGACACAAGAGATTTTTCTACTTTTTACAAGCACAATAATGTATTATCTTTGGCTAAATAAATGGGAAATTAAATTCAGAAGAGGCTTTGGGAGTTGTATAAAAGTTATTTTTTGTGAATTAATGTTTGATCAAGTATGTGTGTTTTTTTCCCCAGGGTTCTCCTGGGCCACGTGGTCCTCTGGGCCCTGTTGGACCAAGCGGAGCACGGGTAAGATCAAGCTATAGGCCTGCATAAACCATACCATAATTAAATCCTTTTGAAATGGATCCAAATTTTATTTATATGAGATTTTCCATTTGAAATTACTTGGTTTTAGTGTCTTCCTGCATTCTCACATATATCTGCCTCAACAATGGTGCTACTACTTAATTTAAAAAGACACATTTAAGTAATGACTATGATGTATTACACTAACAGTCCTTTGGGAGCTGTAACTCATGTTTGACTGCATGTTGTTTCTACTTAGGGGCCACCAGGAAAGGAAGGACAAGCAGGACCAAGAGGCCCACCAGGGCCCATGGTGAGTATCTGTGAACGCCAAATAAATACTGTTCACGTGCTTTACTTTCCTGATACAATATATCTGCAGCAATTACTCCTCTGGCTCCAGATTTCCACTCTTCTGGAACAGCACATAAAAAAACTGTGGGTCCCCCACAGTCGTGAAAACGATGCATGCATCTCTCATTTTGGGTTTTCTGTGGTTTGCCAAAGGTCTGGCTCTGCTTAAACCAGCCATCATGTTAACAGGAGCCGTGCCAGTATAGACTGCACATGGTCTATAGCATCCTGAGTACTACAGGAGCTATTAGTGTGGTGGTTTGTGTTGGAGTGTGTATGCATCCTGTTTGCACAGCTTTGTGCATGTGTGTGTTTCTATCTCTGTTCTTGGCAGCTTCTGCTCCTCTTTGCAGATGTCAGAGCACAAAACTTTGTTTTACAACCATTAACCGAGAACAGGAGTTAAATATTGCAATTACATTTTTTTTTAAGTTAATCAAATAAACACATTGTGGTGGGGCTTTTCCTTTTTTAGGGAACCCCTGGAAATCCTGGTGTACCTGGAATCACTGGAAAACCAGGGAAACCGGGAGAACCTGGAAACCAAGTAAGGATTGATTAATAAGGAATACAATTGATGAAATGACACTGATTATAAAAGAACGAGGTTAAAGCTTCCTCAAATTGTCTTTATTTTTGTCAAAAGGGACCTGTTGGCCTTAAAGGAGAAAAAGGAGAGAGGGTAAGGTCTTGTGAAACCTTCATGTGCAGTATAAAGATTATGGGTGAGAAAAGACTCAGTCTCCTCATGTAACTCTCTTTGGTTTTCAGGGAGACTTTGCATCCCAGAATATGATGCGTTCCATTGCCAGACAAGTTTGTGAACAGCTTGTGAACAGTGAGCAAAACATCTCTTGAGCCTTTGGGAATTTTAATGTCCTTGAAACGGACAGCTTAGTCAGATCCATCGGATTTTATTCTATATTTACAGGCCAGATGAGCAGAATTGATGTGATGCTCAACCAGATTCCTTCTGGATATCGTAGCAACAGTCCAGGTCCAGCCGGTCCTCCTGGCCCCCCTGGCACACAGGGAGCCCGAGGAGAGCCTGGACAACCTGGGAGATCTGGTTTCCCTGGAAGCCCAGGATTACCTGGAAATCAAGGAGAAAGAGGTAAAGCTTTTCTTCTCATTATCTGTTTGGTTGTAGAGACCAGCTAGCAGGTCAGAATAATACAGTAAGAACATAAACCTTGATGAATGTGTGTCGTTTTACAGTCTGGTCGGTATTCCAAGTTTTTTAGAATGTTTTTTAGGTCTCGTCAACAATCTCAGGTTTTTTCTAAACAAATGTTTTCTGCTGTATTTACGCCTGCACTTCACAGCGATCTTTACAAGCATGGAGATTACATCACACGTCTGTACCATCGCTTGTGAATTGAGCTCCAGATACAACATTTTCTATTTATTTTCTGTCACAGATTAGTTTGGTTCTGAACTTGTTGCTGTTGCACTTTCATTAGATGGTAATGGTAAAAGATGGAGATCTTTTTTTTTTTTTCAAAAGATAAGAAAAGATAATCATTTCAATAAAAAATAATGTTACTTATTTTTATGGGTTTATAGGTTTACAAGGAGAGAAAGGAGAGAGAGGATCTTCTGGAGATAGTATCAGAGGACAAAGAGGCCCACCTGGACCACCAGGTAACACACCTTCTAGTTTCCAAAAGATTTGGATCAATTGGAACTGAATATTTAAGAACACTTGAAATCAGAATAAAGTTTGTGTTAAAATATTCTCCTCTAGCAGTTACCAGTTCATCACTGTTAGATTTCATCCAGACACTAAAACACAGATTAGCTGTGAGGAATTTGTTATGAATATATTGTGTTCCTTCAAACTTTGCTGAATTATTACCTGATGTTCAGTGACTTTTTGGAGTGTTGCTCTAAAGATTTCATTGTCTTTGGGAACTGATCACATCAACAGGAACCTTTTGCCCCCAAACACCAAATACTAACAAGTCTGTTTCTGAATGAAGTGAGAAAACCGGTACCAGTGGGAGGAAGTCCACTCTGATGACTCACTCCAGTGTGTTTGTGTGTGTGAGATTCAAATTGTTGGAGAATGAGCTTTTTCTAGTGGCTTCATTGACAACACATGGACTCACTTAAGTGAAAGGAAAAAAGGGGGGAAATTCCATCCTGAGTTTGTGCCGTCTAGACAGACGAGCCGGGGGTAACTCCACTCAACCACAGACTGCATCTCCATTTTTTTTTCTTACTCGGGCTTTTTAATTGAGCCACTGAAAAATTGAAGCTGCTGTTTCGTGACCCCAACTGTTTCCACAGAAAATGTACAGGTGATGTCAGCTGAACTGCAGGGCCTCCCTTCCTAAACTGGCCCCTCTCTCATTCACAGGGCCACCAGGAGAATCGAGAAGCGGACCCCCAGGTCCTTCTGGCTCCTCTGGGCCTCGTGGCCCTCCAGGTCGTCAGGGTACTCCAGGTGTGAGAGGACCACCAGGACCCCCTGGATACTGCGACTCCTCTCAGTGTGTTGGCATTCCTTACAATGGACAAGGATACACAGGTATATTTAATCAAACTGTAGTCCTGCATGGTGAAGAAATAGACTAAATGTATGCTAATTACTAATTACATTTACAACTCATTGCATCAGTTTATTGATAATGTACGGAGATATTAATGCAGATGTTCCTACAACACATGCTAGCATGCTAATTATTCATAATGAAAGCAGATTCATATTATGAAAAGACCAATTATCAACTCATTTGATCAGTTTTCTTTACTTGGTGCACCTTTTATGTTAAAACATTATAATCCTACATGCATCATTTTAGGATGTGAATCAAATCCAGACCTTTGCAGCACTTTTATTCTCACATACTAAACCACATCATGTGTTCTGCAGAAGACCTTGTGAATGGATGTTCATTTTTTAAAGACACATGAAAGCATTCTAGCTAATATTNTATGATAGCTTCCATGTATTGAGATGCTAATAACCCACACCCTTTTTGAACTGTTTTCAGGTTTGGCATAGTAAACTTTCTAAGTCATCTGTGCCGCTTACACGCTGAAGTCCTGTTTCTGAGATGTTTGCTTTGGGGCTTGCAAGGATAATCACCATGGACATAATTGCTGAACATTAAAACAAATGTTACAGAAGCCAAAAAAAAAAAAAAAAACACAAACAGAACGGAGCGTACTGGCACTAACATCATGTCACAGCTACAGTGATGGCAACCTGCTGGCCTGTTTGCATCTTGAACCACAAATCGTTGGGAAATTATAAAAAAATATGTACAAAAATCAGAGACTGAGCATTTCTGCAAAGGAAGCAGCATGTACAAACAACAGCCAACACAACTACTAACAAAGAGGATCTCAGAATTCTAATGTGTAAATAAAACTAATGTATTTGCCTTGTAAATGACTGAACCTGGACGTTTCACTAAAAATCATGTTAACATCTTTGTTGAGCTTGTGCCTCATAACTCACTGCTTACTTACCAACAGCATAACCCCCCTTTTTACAACACGTAAGTGATTTTTACAGCTCTGATCCAGACTAAAGCATGTTTTATTTGTACTTTTAAGTATCATGGCCTTTGCATTCATCGGCCAAATCAGTGCAATTTTTTAATCTACCATTTTGTCTCTTTTGTGGTATCGACTGGTCGTTTTACTACAGCTTATTATCAAATATGTTTGATTTTACTGTAAAATTTTGAAACTGTTTTCAGTGTTTTTGTACTTTCAAAGGCAACCATTCCTATTTGAGATATTTTTTTAGATCCACAGTGTAACATAAATCTAATTGTACATGAAAAGTTGTTGAACCAACCTATTTTTTGATTGGCCAAATACTTTTCTAGCCACCCGCTACCAGCCTGAACCTGATGTAGTGTCTATACCAGTGGAGCCAGTTGGAGAGGTTGAGACAGTACAATCACGTGGTTTCACAAGAGGCCAGCGAAGAAAGAGATCACTACCACAAGACAATACAGGAAGACTAGCATCATAGCCACAATTTGCAGAAAGAATATTACTGAATAATTACTTCATAAACACTTGAGTTTGAATACTCAAAACAAAAAAAATACTTATATGGGTTTGATACCTCTGACTCTATTGAACATATATATATATATATTGACATGAGAAAGTTTAGCAAGATAAAAGCTTCATGTTACAAACCTGTGTGCTTGCTAAATGTTTCCCATCAGTGTCTGCTTGTAATATAACTGCAGGTGTTTATCAGACTCCAGTTTGTAAAGCACTAATCATGTGAAAACCAGCAAAACGGATGTGCAAACTCATAGCGTTTTCTTCAACAGTTAAACAGTGTTTTTGTTCACTTTTTAAATGTCATTCTGTTTTGGATCTTCCATCAGTTACAATCAAACAATTTTATGCCCAAATATTTGTTTTAATGTGTTGTTTTTTTACTGCCTGTAAGCAATATGGTAATCTGACTAACTGTAACAAATCAAATTTGTCTTTATTTTGTTTTGTTACCAAATGTTAAAATGCATGATTGTGTTGTATATTTACTGAAGTCAGACTATAGGTGTTTTTTTTTAAACCAAGGCAGTTTGGATTTGGTGGCAAACTATTCACATAGGATTGCTTTTCTCATGTTTCAACTGCACATTTTGTGAATTACACACAGCCTTATTTTCTTATTTATTTCTGAAACAGAAGAGGCATTTTTCAATAAAACTACTGAAAATGTACCATTTGTTTCAGCTTTTTGAGACTCATTTTGTGTCAGATTGATGAACTGAGCTGTTGTTTGTGCACTAGATTGTGTATAGAAGCAACACTCTTTGGACAAGTCCAGCAAAATGTCCATTCTACAGCTGCTGTCAGTCATAAATTCCTCTGGACAAGTTCATTTGATCATGAGTGCCCAAAGTGATTCTTCTCAACATGAGTTCCTGAAAGAAATGCTTTGAACCTTTATTTATTTTGACAGTCTCAGATAGTTTGGGCTCTCCTTAAAGTCAGTTTGTTTCCCAAAGGAAAAAGGAGTGTTTTGAGAACTTCTTCATCATTAAAAATGCTTTGCAGACTTTAAAAACCAGTGGAATGTGTCCAAAGACATTCAAATATTTTTCGAATATATACGAGATAATGCATTTAGGTTTAAATCAGCTTTGGGTAGATATTTTTTATCATAAAGGTTTCTGAGAAAAAGGTTGTTTATTTTGATAAAAGAACTTATTTAAAGGAGTGGGAGTGAAGGTCATGATCAGCACCACTATAAGAAGACACGAAAAATTCCTTTAATATTTAATCCTTTTATCATGACACACATACATTCTGGAACACTCCTGGAAAACAAATCAAAGTTTAACTATGATCTTATTTCACTGGAGTGTATGAGCAGCTGGTACACGTCAGTCATCAAAGAGACTGTGTGTAAAAACACTCCACATGCAGAAAAGAACTTACAGAAGCATGTAGAAGGACTTAAACCTACAGCTGTGGACTTGAAACATACATTATGACTTTTCTGTAAATTCTAACCTTCATATAGTTCCTTAAAATCAGTTTTTTACTTAAACCAATTGAAATATATGTGATGTTATGTTCATATGTATCTGATTTTTGCTAAAATGTCAGTATGAAATGGCCCAAGGCAGCATTAAAGCCTATAAGTACCGCTCTCCCTGTCTTGAGCCAAATCAACAAACGTTTTCATCCAAATCCAGAGAAAAACCTTATTGATACCTGAAACCATCCTCCCTGCACTGCTGTCTGGTTTTTATATGAAGGTTTGTTTAAGTTTGTTGACAATTCAGAGTCCATCTGTGTTCACTTTATGGCAAGAGTTTCAAGTAGGCTGCTACACAGTCTGAGGTTGGTATAGATTTTATGAAGATTTTACTTTATTTCCAATTGTCACCTCATAAAACAGCAGAGAAAATGGCTCTTTAACGGCAGTGGTTTGAGGTAAGGCAGATATCATTTATTATTTACTTCCCAAACCAACAAACAAAAAAAAAGGGGGGGGCAAGTTTGGAATTTAGATTTGCTGAGAATTAAATGATCAAACAGATACCAATTTCCTGTCCTTCAACAATGAATCGAGTCTATTAAAATAATACTATGATTCCAGACTTCAGGTTACGTTTATGTAACAACCACTTGTGGGCAGCGTGGCTCAGGCGGTAGAGCAGGTCGCTGGTTCGATTCCCTGCTCTGCCCAGATGTTGCCTGGCCGTTGTGTCCTTGGGCAAGACACTTAACCCACCTTGCCTGTTTGGTGGTGGTCGGAGGGTCTGGCGGCGCTGGTGTCTGGCAGCCTTGCCTCTGTCAGTGTGTCCCAGGACAGCTGTGGCTACAAACATGTGTGTGTGAATGGGTGAATGACATACTGTAGTGTGAAGCGCTTTGGGGGTCGTAGGACCTGAATAAAGCGCTATACAAGTACACGCCGTTTACCATTTATTAGGGTCAAACTTGACTAATCAAAAAAAACAATCTATTTTGTTACTTTGTTACTTTGTAAGCCAGTTGCTTTTGAAAAAAATGGCTGAATAACAAGTTGATAAGATCCAGAATAGAACCAAAATACTGTGAGCTAACAGTGTTGAAATGTTGAATGCAGAAAGTTGAAAAGTTAAGCTCTCCCACTCTACTTTATTTATATAGCACACTTAAAAAAGGTTTAGTGCAAGTTTAGCCAAGGTGCTGCACAACAATGACCAAGTACTACATAAAATACAAACATCCAAATTCATAATCAGTATACAGAAAAAGCCTTTAAATATAAATATGTTTTCAATAATTTGCCTAAAGCTTGCCTAATTATTTGGGGAAGCTGGTTCCATAACCTGGGAGCATGCAGGCACAGAAAAAGCTTGTTCACCCTTGAGCTTCAACCTCGATTTTGGAACATGCAACATCAGCTGGTCTGCTGATCTGAGCGCGCGTGCTGGGACATAGGACTTGATCAAATCTGATAAGTAGGTGGGTGCCAGACCATATAGACATTTATAGGTTAAAAGCAACAACTTATACTCAATTCTTTGTCTCACGGGTAACCAATGGATGGACATCAGTATGATCTGGCTTTGCTTGTCAGTCAACAATCGTGCCACAGCATTTTGAACAAGCTGTAGATGGGAAAGAGCAGACTGACTCATACCTACATACAGTGAGTTGCAACAGTCAAGTTGTGTAGAAACAAATACCTGAATAATAAAATCCAAATCTGGCCTAGGAATTAAAGGCTTAAGTTGAAAAAAAGCATTTCTGCACAACTTTCTTGACCTGCTTATCAAACTTGAGACATGATGGGTCAAAAACTACACGCAGGTTTAGTAAAGATCTGTGTAGAATCCTTTAACATAAAGGGATGATTGGACCCTGGGAGTTTAGGACACCCAGAATAAAACCACAGTAACAGAACTGTGGGGAGTTTGAATCCTGTTAGCATATAGCCAGGAAACATGGAGATCCTCTAAAACCTGGACCATATGAACATGGGAGACTTGAAAATATAACCTCCTGAGAAGGGGAGACAAAGAACCCTGAATTTACAGCTATAGACAGGAATTTGTGGATTTAGTGCTCTGAAAACATAACATAGCACCTGGAAAACACAACAATCTTGGAACCCTCCAAACTCGAGGGTCTTGGCAACACGAGACCCTGGAAACCCATCATGGGAAAATAGGACTCTTGGTTCCCAAGGTTCTTGGTGATGCATGACTTTTGGAACATACAACCATAGAAAAATAAGATGTTATGACTCAGGAGGATCAATCATCCATCAATCATCTATCAACCAGATCTGTGGTTCAATGCTGACTCCCACTTGAGTAAGCACTAGCACCCTGATTTTCAAATGTGCACATACACTGTATATGTGTGCACAACAGTATGTGAATGTAACTTGGACTGTAAAAGTGAATTGAGTCAGTGTGATCAGAAAAGCACTAAACAAATACAAGTCATTTAATATAAGAGTCTAGTAATACAGAACACAGAGAGTATATGGAACCCCAAGAAAACATCACCGGAACATTGAACTGTAGGAAAATGAAGATGGGAGTCATTAGATGTCTGTATGGATCAGCATATGATGTAGACAACACTTTAAAAAATCTTCACAGGTTTGGTTTATATAACTTCTGGTTTCAGATGTTACATAACTTTAAACAAGAGAAGATTAATGCCAAATTTGTTCCATCTGGACAGTCGGTCAAAAATGTACAACTGCATGAAGATACATGAATATTACACAAGCTGCTGGAAGGTACGAATTACTCAAGCTGACACTGAAGACTATCTAAAAACCAGGTCCAGGGTTCAAAGGAAACCAAACTCACAAAAGAAACATTACAGTATCTGATTTATTACAGAGTAATTGACTAACACTCAATTGTTATTTACACCTCTCTTAAATTAAATACATTTGATGCTACTAATTGCAGTATTTTGTACATTTAACACCATCACAGTATTTAATGAAAACCAGACCCTAAATTATAAGCTGTATGAGTTCAGAATTTATGTGTTTGACTGAAAGTGAATTCTCATATGGAATTTTAGGAGTGCCATCAAAGCACTAGCAAGAGAATTTGTGGAATGAAAGCTAAGTAATATATATCACATGCAGTTCAAGGCAAAACATGTGGAATGCTGACATTTTTATGAAAGGATGTTACAGATTAGCTTGTAATGTTACCTTCCTCAAAAATATCTGATGCAAAAGAGTTGCACAGAGATTTTTGGTCTAAAAGTAACAGTTTTCTAACAGTATTAGATGACAATTGTAAATATTAAAATTAAGACTGACTGGCAAGAATCAATGCCTCTATAAAATCAGACTCATCAGATTTTAAGTTATTCTTCCATCCAGCTGAGTAAAGCAGCTGCACATACTGGCACCATCACAACATGAAATTGTGCACAATACAGTTGCAAACTGCAGTTCATGTTGAAATTGCCCCCATTTTGATGTTTAAATAAAAACTTTTATCCTTCTCTATGTGTTTGTTTTTATTTTGTCCATAAACAGGAAGTTTAAAACGTGGCCTTCGTAACTTATAAATAATATTTCAACCTTTAAATAAATATCAACTTAAAAATGTATGTTTTCAGATATTTTATTCTATCCCAACAAAACCTGGCTGATGAGATTCAGAGTTTAAAATGAACCAACATGTTATGTGCAATCTAAGTTTTTAATTTCTGCCAGGGTTTAATTTAAAATTCTTTAAAACAGTCACATAATATAACAGTCTGGCTTTAATTTTGGACTTGACAACTAAAACCTGAGGAATGAATGAAGCAGTCCTTTTGAACTTTAAGGGGTTTTGACTTCTCAAAGGGCAAATATTCCTTCAGCACACAGACAGGTTTCCACTTACCGAGAAGCCAAAAGCAACAGTGGAGCAGTTCTCCTGTTTGACTCCAGCAGAAGCAGCATTTCTCCAGCTGACACTGTAAAATCAGAGCTTTGTTCAGAGAATTATTCCTTTCAGAAAAAAAAAACAGGTAACAGGGCAAATGAGGACATGTCACCTAAATGTCTAAGCAGGAATAACAGTCTGTTTTATGGCTAAAATCCCAGTTAATCAGTTCCATTAAATCCTTCAAAAACTGAAATATGTTGATTTTGAACTATTTTTTAACAGTTTATAGTTTGTTTCACTTGCCGTATATGTTGTTTCTTGTAAAGATAGACTGAAAACAGAAAGAATCTTTCTAACTTTTTCTGCTGCTCCACCATGAAGTTCCACACATGCTATTGGATAGTTAATTTCTATTCCACTACAATTATATTTCTGATTACATTTCTGCTGCCAAACAAATTCATTGCATATAATCTGTTAGCACTTTGCAAATCAAGTAAAAATGTTAATACAGCTTCCAGGTTCAAAGCACTGCTGTGCATACAAGCTGCCATGGAGCGTGGGTGTAGATTCTCATTAGTCTGTAAGATCTCATGCTGCTCACTGTTTCACTAGGCAGGCGAGACTGTGAAAGTTCTTCACCCTGTTCACAGCCTCCTTTGCAGGAACCATCACATGCAGAGTGCAGCTGTGTAGTGAAGGCCAAGAAGTGTTTTGATCACTCTGTTGAAAAGTTAACTTAAAAAAAGTTGCAACGATGTTTTGCAGAATGTCTGATCTTTTTTGCAGAGTGAGCTGTGGTAGTGCTTTTTATAGAGATGAGGGTGGTCTAGCATGCTTAGTTTATTATGATTGCTAAGCTAATGAGGTAACAGAGCATCTTTGTGAACAAGAGATGGTTGTTGTGGAATGAAGCTCCTAATGATCCTAACTACTGTCAACTTTAAATGCATCTTCATAAACAAGTTGGAATTTTGAGTTTTAATTTTCTGAAGTAGTTGTTAAGATCTTTAATGGAATAAAAGATAATATTAATCAATCTCCTTTTTATTTGACAGTGTTTTCAGTCAGGTGATGTACTACAGCTTTGAAAGCCAAATGACTCAGAACTCAAGCATCATGTGAGTCCTAATGACTCAAGTTAGCTCATTTCGATAAAAACAATAAACAAACACATCAGAGTATGTAAACATGATCTCACAAGGTTAAAACGCAGTGAGATAAACATGTTGAGGAGATGCAGCCCGTGGAATCTTGCATCAAGAATAATGAAAACTGATGTGGAGACAAGCTCAAAATAATTGTTATTTAGAAGCTAAAGTGCTTTATTCTGGAATTCATGGAATATAATTTGGCATTGTAGGTGTGACTAACATCCTGGCTTCATTCAGACATTCATGTGGGTGTTGGTGTGAGGAAGCTAAATGTGTGGACCGTGCCATCCCAGGAGAGAAGAGGAAAAATCTTTTGAGTCACCTTACTGCGGTGTCACTCTTTCCTTGTGGAGCAACTTTAAGGAAATCGTCCACAGGTTTCCCCCTCGGAGCCACAGCAGCTGTTGGAGCTGTAACACCCCCCCCAGTGGAGGAAGGATCTCCATGACTCAGCTCCCAGAGGAATCTGTGAAAGTAAGCGAGAGGAGGAAAATTTGGACTCTTCCTGTAAAGTGTAGGCGGAAATAACTGTCAGCATATGATGTAATTCATTCCTTTTTTGATTATAGGGGAAAAAAATACAGCAGAGTTCATTAATGTTATTTAAAGATAATTGTAAAGGGTTGTTTGAAAACGTTGATACCTACTAATGGTCACAGTTAAGGGGTATTGTTATGTAATTGCACAAACAATATTTTCTTAATTTGACCTAAGATTGCCTTGTATTATCATTACAAACCCTTTTAGTAGGAAAGTACAGAAAGCAAAGCTTCGTTTAGTAGATGGAACACATTTGTATCACTTATCTCATTAAAATGCTTTTCTCTTATGCACAGCGTTATGAACACAGAGAGGAGCCTGAAGGGGGGCGACATTTGAGTCCAGACCTTTATCATGATCGGAGAAACATGCGACAGAATCACAGACCTTTACTTGATTTACCTGAAACAACCAGCTTTTACCAGAACGCCGATTTAACATATTTTATGTCTTTAAAAATCACCAGAAACGTTTCTGTTTCTAACGTTTTGAAAATCATGAATTTCAACATCATGTCAATAAGTTTTAAAGTTGGTTTTCTTCACAGGAAGATGAGTTGAAGACTCAGTTAGTTTACAAACTGAAAGTTTGGATGATTTAATTTAAGTTTTCCAACATTTCAAACCTTGCTGAGCTGAATACTTGGTCTCTATTTGAGAGAATCTTTGACAACACGCATCACGCTGGACGTTTGTGACAGACAGGTTTTAAATGGGCAAAAGTTTAGTCTCTTAAGGCAATGTTAAAAGTTCTGTTACGAAACAAAAAATTTTTAGAGACTTTTTTTCTGAAAAATGAGAAAACGATGGAAATAAACAATTGGCTTTTATTTTATCTGACAAACAGCGGCTCTGCTGATTGGCTGCTCTCATGCTTCTGTTCTTGATGCTTTAAAAGTGTAACTATGATGGTAAATCAACATAAACCACAAAATAATCTTATAAACTCCATTGACAAAGTGAACATACCAGTCAGAATGAATTGAGAGGGTAAATGTGACGGGGAGCTCAGACATCTGGAAGAACTTCACTACAACCTCCTTCTTGTTGCAGTAATGTATATGATGGGGTGGTTTGGGTGGAGGGTACTTAAACCAAATAGGGAAATAAGAATAGAACTGAAACCTCCTGGTAGACGTTAAGGAGAAAAATGCATAGACTTCACTGCCTTGTGTAAGCAATGTAAAAAATGGATGAAGGGTCGGTGTAAGACAAACAGTCAGTAAGTCACCAAAAACAACTGTTTCTCTTTAGGGTATTAAAAAACCTACAGTAAATTTCAGACTATAAGGTTTTATTATGAGTCAAGTAAGTCGAGGAAAAACTAAAGTCAGAAGGTCTTCAAATGATAAGAATTTATTCTCCAAGACTGTTTTTCATTGACTTTATGGTCAAGTTACAGTAATGTACTAGATATTGAACCTTCAGTCAGGACTGCTTGTGTTATACAAATCCTGAGTAAAGATACTAATCCAGCATCATGTCTCAGTTCAGTTAGAACCAGCCTGGAACCTTCAGACCTGCTTGAGTCTAAACTGATTTGTCACTTTTTCATACCACTTTGACTCATTTCAAAAGGAACATTCTGAAATATGGTTAGGAGTAGAACAGTTCTATTTTAACCTTTGACCCAAAATTAGTCATTTCCATCCATGCATTGGAATTTTGGCTCCACGTTGTTTTTATTAGAGTGAGGAAAATGCATTAATTCCTTCCACACTGCTGCAGTTAGCAAGCTGTGAGGAATGAAGCTACAGACGCATGTGTCCCCGGTCGGTCATTTGGAGACACTTTACAGCCTCATATTGAAGTCATTGTTGAATTACTCGGTGGAACATGTTAGCTTAAGGTTACAGAACATAAAGCACCTCAAACAGGTGACTCAGAGTTTCCACGATAACTTAAAAATAAACTGTTATCATGATGAAAAGTGACTTATCCAGTTGTGGTAGAACGATATATCCTGTAAAGTTTAGTTCTTAGTCGGATCATCTGTTGAACTTTCCTGCTTGAGACTAATTTCTTTCCCAGACATTAAAAGGATTTTCATCATGCTGAAAGTGTTAAGCAGCCATGTCCATGTGGGAGGGACATTCCAACAGGATGATAGGGGTTTTATTATCCGGTTACTATCAATGATGGATTTTGCAGACGACTGCTGTCTGATGAGAAACCGGACGACAACTGGAGTAATTGTACAGATTTCATCCTCCCTGTTCTTCCTAAGAAGCACATGTTCTCAACAAATATTGCGCAATCGCGTGTTCCTATGTGTCTGTTTTAATGTGAGCCAGATCTTTTCAGGAAATTCTATGATGCTAAGAAAAGTCTTTTAATTTGTCTATTTAAACTTTGAATCTATTAACGATAAAAGGAAAACACCATATTTTGTGTGATTAATTATATTCAGAGATCTTTGGTAAATTATCAGTGGATTTCAGCAGCTTTACAGGTTCGATCATTTAGTTTTATTTGGCTCCAAATGAGTCACGAGTTCCAGATCCATTTGCTTGTCTTGTGAAAACACAAGGTGAATAAAAATACCGAAACAAAACACAATAGCATTGTTATTTTATTTAACCACAGCTATTATAGCCAGGTCTTTGTAAAGGAAGATTAATCGTTATACTTTTATGATCTATTAAACTCTTCATGAGAACAACAAATATCTCTGCAACGCCGTCCAAAAAGAGCAAAGACACAGATGGTGAAATAAAAGTTGAAATAAATTTTTGTTACGGGAATGACAAACTGAAGGTTAATAAATGTCAGTTAAATAAAGAAAATCCTTCTGTGGTTTAAAATTAAAACTGACAAGCATCTTGTCTTTAAACTAATTAAAGATAAGATGGTTGTGCATTTTGATGTTTCGTTTTAACTTTGTCACAGCATTAAGCTCTGGAGTTATTTATGTATTTTCTTTTTTAGAAAATCCCATACTGGGATTTTTTGCATGATTCAAAAGTCCTTTTACTGGCAGTTTGACCATTTTGTCAAAGCGAATCCATTTTTCTGTTAAGTGGTTTTTGCACTAATGCTGAATAAGCTTGTTTATTCATTGCATGAGCTCATGATGGTATAAAATGAATCATCAAGGGAAAGTTTTGACGTGTGGTGAAGTTTGTAATTTGGGTTCTTCCTCAGCCTGAGATGTCAGCTGATTGCTGATTCAAAGGCTTTTTTTTTGCCCTCAAATGCACCAATCAAAAAACAATTCTACTATAAATGCAGAAACCTGGATTTGAATATATGGAAAGGAGTTTGTCATGCTGCTATTAAAAGTGATGAACTTTTGTCTGTTTTATTCTGGTTTATTTTTCTACAGAAAACTGAATTAAAGGGATTAGTGAGTTGCACTTTGTTTTAGTTTCTGACTCAGCATGTTCACGTCTGTCCAAAAATATGTCTGAACCACACCGGATGAACACGCAGTTAGGTATTATTGCATAATATCTGAATTAAAAACTGTTAACTTGTACACATTTGCATATTTTTGGATTATTTGAACACAACGTTAAAATTTAGTGTGTCATTTCACAGATTAACACCCACTAGTAGCTTATACATGTGCTTATAAGAATAATAACATAACTGTTTAATAATTTACATGTTATAACACCCACAAAACCTTTTTGAAAAAGAAAAAAATCTGAAAATTGTACTTTTCATGTCTAAAGATAAATAAAATACTTAAAAGAAAAACCTTGAACAGTGATATAATTAGTGCTTGAAAGGGTTAAAATGTCTTGCAAAAATCACACACTGATGTTTATCTTGTTTCCTTCAGACAGCTGCTGCGAAAAATTCACAAAAGCATCTCAGATAAAGCAACCTGACAGTAAACGTTGTCTCAAACTAATCCACAATTTACTCCATCCATCCTTTTCTGTAGCCACTCGTTCTGACTCAGGGTTAAGAGAAGGGGAAGGGTCAATGGGCAAGAGGTGAGGTTAACCCTGGCAAAGGTCACCAGTCCATCACAGGGACACAGATTCAGCACAATTCACACTTACACCATGCATGTTTTTAGTCTGTGGTAGGACACGCAATCTCCATGCAGAAAGACCCCAAGAGAAATGTTATTTCTAATTTATGCATTTTAAATTTAGCCAGCATTAAAAAAAGAAAGTTTTCTCATGGCAGCTTTAGAAGTCCAAACATTTTCAACTTTTCAGAGGATTAAAATGTTTTGGAACCCCTTCAGCCCTTCATTGTTCTCTAAAAATAATTTACTGTCACTGAGTTTAAAGTTTTTAGCCTAGCTACAGATGTGCTTGAAGGATTTTTTAAAAAATTAGGTTGATAAGGTTTAATTTCTTGTACAGATTTGGACTTCATGTAGGAACTTCAAACTCTGTTATGAGCAGAACAGGAGACACTGATGCTCCTGAGAGTAGAGACAGTTTCCTCATCAACAAAACTTTTTTTTTTCTTTAGCATATGGAGTTTATTGCTTTCTGCCGGGCCTCTAAAAAACAAAACAAAAAAAACAACAACAAAAAACTTGGAACTCTGAATGGGACACTTGTTTCACAATGTACCAGATGAAATTGATTTGGATTTAATCAGTTACTGGTGATGTTCAACATGTTGGCTCAGAATCATCATGTTTAGGTGTTTATATATTTATCCTGCACATCTTTCAAATGCATCGCTATTGTTCTGTGAATGATTGACGTCATGATACAAACCTTCTCCCTTCCAGACTTGATGGGAAAAGCTTCATCCACAAACCATCAGGATGAAAAATTAATGGATGAATGAATTAATTGTTGTCAAATGTAACATTTGCTCATTTGCCTCAAATGGGTATATCACTGATTTCATTTCCAATAAAAGGATGCACACGCTCAGCATGAAGACTGGTGCTCTTCCTCTTGCCCTCACTGTAGGGGGCTTTGTGGTTGGCTTTAGGACTTCAGCATGCTGTCAGCAATGATACACAGCTTCAGTTAAACAAGGGAACATGTTGGATTCTTCTCTGGCAAACATGACTCAGATTTAGGCCTCAGTATTTCACAGGCAGCCAAAACATTACAGCTCTAGCCTTGAGTTGAAGTTCTGGTCTTGGTCACGTCACAGACAGTTAGCACATGCCAAATACAAGGCAGACCACCTTTATTCATCATTGATATACCAGATCTACTGTGATATTAGCCTCACCTGTCCATGAGAATGCGCTTCTCTCCATGTGGTAACCATTAACCACTGCTATGCTAGCTGTAGTAGTCAAATTTCAGTGATGCTACAGAAAAAAGCCAGATTAGCATGCGTCTTAAGTTCGTTTCCTCTGTACTTTCACTCTATTGGGAGTTTATGCTACAAAAAAGTAGAATTTACAGCTGAAAGTCTGTAACAATCTGGTTTTCATGTAGATAAAAGTAATCAAGACTAATAAGAAGAAATGGCACTGAGTGTTTGCATGATACAATTTAACCCAAATCCTGGGGAAGCTGCACTTCCCTCAGTTTGCCAAAAACAGTCAGTGTTGGTTATTTCATGCTCCTCACTACAGATTCAAAGGTTATGATGAAATGCTATTCCTCAGCATTTCATTCCTTTTCACTGACAAAAACAATAACCTCGTTATGGTGGAGATAACAACCTGCCTCAGTCTTTTTCTCATTACTGGTGAGTGGTGTGGATCCAAAATGCAGGTTCAAAAACAGTTCTAAGGAGAAATAGAAGCAAAGCAAAGACATACTGAACTTGAAATGTCAGGTGCACACAGGTAGCAACAGGAAACACTGAGCAAACAGCAGGATCTGACAATGGAACTGTGAAACACAGGGAGTGATTACTGAGAGCAAACTGTAGTATTGATCAGTTATCAAAATAACAACCTTCGAAAAACAACTTTTCACACTGGATCAGATGTTTTTACAGAACACAATGTGCACTGTTAACTAGAAATGACCCATTTACACATTTCACACACATTTATTTTAACTCCTACATGATCTACTACCACTCCTCTCTCCTCTGGCTGTATTTGACACTGTTTCTGTCACTAAGTCCAAGTTTATGATAGAATCCCACTAGTCCACTCCTTATTGGAGCAGCAAGTGACTGGAAAAGTCCAGACAACCATCTGTGAGTCAAACACGAGGTCTTCATTCATTCTTCTTCCAGTTTTACTAAAAAAAAAATCCAACCATGTTAAGTGCTGTTCCTTAATTATATTACAAATTAAAACCCATGTTGCACACCACAGCAAAAGTAAATACCATGTAAAAACAAAGCTTTCTTTGTATTTCATGCAAATACTTTAAAATGAATATGCCACAGGGAATACAGCATGATGGATAAAGGAAAGCTAAAACAAACAAACCTGGCTGAAAGATGTGAAGAAAGAAAACACTTTATATGTGGCTTCACTTCTCAAACTGGTTTTAAACTGATTGATGCTCTTACAGAACTCCTTTTCTTTCAGTTTCACAGCATTCCATGTCAAATGTCATGTCTGCTTTCTGCTAAACAAAGTGGCTGTGAAAAGTCTACTTTGGCAGCCTGAAGACGTTTTACACCTTCAAACTGTTATTGATTTATTTATTCACGAGCTGAAAGGCTGCCATGTTGCAAAACATGGACAGAAAATGGGATCCTTGTCTGTGCAGTAAAGCATTCTCTGCTCCAATGAGAAAAGTTGAATCTATAATTGAACCTTTTTCCACTTCTGGCTCTACATTTACTCAAACTTTCCATCTGAAAGTTACGAGCTTAAATGTTCAGGAACAAGAAGGCACTTGAGGAAGGAGTTGTTTATTTTTGTTTTTCTTATTCTTTGTGTTGATGTTTGGATGCTAGATTTATTTTTAGATATCACACCTGCACAGTAGTAACCCAGTGACTGGAAAGCAGTGAGCTAGCATGAGGGTTTAATCACCTACAATTAGATTTTGTACAGAGGCAACATGCTTTACTGCTGAAATAAACCTGTTTATTTAACCTAAACTGACATGCATTTCAATAAAACATCCTATGCACACTCAAAAATATGTGTTGATTTAATTGTTTTATTTAATTACAATTATATGGAACCTGCTAACAAGGAAAAACTCAAGTTGAGTCCACTTTCTCACATCTGTATAGTGTTTATTCCTCTTTGAACTCTTAAACTTCCTGCTCATAGACATTTGATAACCTCCATCATTTACATTACTCATAAAAAAAATCACCCAATTAATCAAATCCAATAAATAAAAAATCAAGAATCACAGGAAAATGATTAGATGAAATTTTCCAACCGTTCCAGTAAAACTTATTTTTCTTTTTAATGTGAAATAGCAGAGGAGTGAATATTTCTTTGGCATTAATCTTAACATGATGCAAACCAGGCTGAAGAGCTTGTATTATTTGTGGTTTGGTTTCTTTACAACAACTGGACTGTGGAAAAATTGTTTTTTAATGGTTTAACCTATTTAGATGTCTTTAAGTATCTCACATGGAATGAATTACATCTTGGTAATTGTCAGTGGGTTCATTATTATTTGTTGCGTTAATGTCCAAAATGAGGGTGAATCCAGAATTAAATGAAAGATACTGATAGCTTCTTGAACAAAGAAGGAAACTGTATTTTACTGTACTGTCTACAGCAAATGATCACGTTATATAAATGTCTGAGACCACGGCAGAGATATAAGAGACAAGCAAATATAAACTTTCCATGCAGAGCAACTCATATTTCATAGCTTTGGACATTTGGGGTTTTTCTTTGATTGAATTTAAAAGCTCTCCCTATCATTACACCGTGAACTATCGAGGTTCAATCCCCATAATCAGAGAATCCCTGCCAGGAAGAGAGATTATGCTTTTTTTATGTTTGTTTGCTTCAAACCATCATTCCCTCATTTAATTCCTTTCCAAATGAGCCGAAACAATGAAAAGAGGTTTGGAAGACTGAATTAAGCTGCCAGCATTCAGAAGAGTAAACCAATTTTTTCCTAATTACTTTGAACCTTCTTCTGAGGGACGACACAGACATTAAGGAGGGATTAAGGCTCCTGCTTGAGAGAAATCAAAATGTTTAAAGAAGAAGAAGAATGATATATGGTTACTGTTCTAACAGCAGATACTAAGATTCAAGTTGGTGCCTGTTTTTTTTTGTTCCTCCATTAAAAAACATCCACTTGTATGAATCACACACATTTAAAGGACTGATGTTTTAATCCAAATGACCAGGTGATTTAACTTCCCAGAAAAAAGTTGATAAAAAAAAAGATTTTTAAGCTCATCTGTTTCGTTTCTGTTTATTGATTTGGCCCATTTCATTGTTTTGGTTTTTCTCTTTTATGACTCTTTTAAATGTGTTTTTCCTAATAGCAGCTGCAGATGTTTTTCTTATTTTTTTGCAATTTCAAAAGCTCTCTGATGTCCTGCAAACAGTCGACGGACCAACACAGAGCCAGTAAACAGAGTACGTCCTCCTGAGTTGGAGAAAATTCAAATAATGAAAACTGAATTCATATTTTCGTATGACAAATCTGAAAAGTAAACAAAAACATCCTGATAGTTTGTTTTTCATTGGATCCATACAGCCAAACATTTGTGTATTGAGTCACATGGAGTTTTGATTGGTTTGTTAAATTAAAATTTTTTCTCAAAACCTGAAATATTTAGCCTCTTTATTAACTTCAATCATTTATGAGTTGTTTTGGAGCTGTTTTTTAAAAAAAATATTTTTGCTTTCTTCATGAAATTTTCATGAACAGATCCAGGAAGGAAGAAGTGATTGTATTTCCAGCACCTAAAAAGTTTTTTAAAAAAAAGGAACTTCTTTTTTTGTTTTCTGAAGTTCAGTTTTCGAAAACATTTTGGATCCAGGACGTCTGAGAATCTACACAAAATGTACTTCCAGTATCTTTTCTGGATGGATGAATAGAACGATAATGTCCCTCTCAGATGAGTGGGTATTTCAAGCAGACTGTAACACCTCGGTCAAAACATTTTCTTTCCATAATTTATCACATTTCACGGTGCCCTCTGACCCCTTGTGTGACCCTCCCATCTGGAACTATAAATAAAAATCATCACAAATATAATTACAGGATTTAACTAAAGTAAAGTCCTTTGCACCCAGAATATAGAAACCTTTTGTTCTAGCTTCAACAATCTGAACGAAGAGCACAACTTCTCTCTCTTGCTGCCGTCTAACCAGTAAAACCACAACCACAAAGTGCCACTCAGCAACTTGTGAGCCTCAAAGGCATTTGTAGCTCTTTCTCAAGATTTAACGGTGACCACTGAGGTCACACAACTGAACAAAGAGCACCACAAGCAGCATTGGTGGTCTGAAATCAGTCCCTCTTTCACCTTTGCACTCTTTCACCTCATTACACGGTCTGAGGTCATTGTTACTAAAATGAGTCTGTCTCATCCTAAAAAGAGGAACTGGAAGAAACATGTCAACTCAGTTGTCGTTTGACGGGAGTCCATTTTTTCTAACTCATGGCAAGAATAAATTCTTTTCAGCCTCTTCAGTATTTCAAATGCTCATAATATTACAAGCAGATTTTTTTAATGGATTCTTTTGTTGTCGCTATTATAGAGGATTTTTGCAACTATGATTGTGGTTTGCATGTTTTCAGGATCTGAATTTTTCATCCTTCTAGTGGTTCCAGGCCCATGTCCAAGCATCGGATGCTGATTATTGAATCCATCCGCACATGACATCATGTATACATTCAGATCGCGGTTAATAGTCTGCTGGCTTTCAATCAGTTACAGTGTTGGAGAATGCTTTTCATTATCCCCTGCTTAAATAGCCCATTCTGACTCACTCTTTAATTTACCATCGAGAAGGTACTTGTAATGCTGAAAATAGCACATATTAGTGTATTTGTGATGAAGTCCAGGGCAAACTCTGATTCTGCACCATGAGTAGTTGAATGTATACACACTAGTCTTTAAGGATATCCTAATATATGTTGTGGGAAATGTTTTTTCTCTGCACTCAGTGGAAAAACAAACCAGCTCCAGACTTTACTGATAACGTGTTTGGTTGCTTTGTTTGTTACAGAAAATGGCTTCAGGATGAGGTGTTGTGTTTGTTTCTTTGTTATAGTTGAATTGAGATCATTGTTTGTTCGATTTTACAATTACACAACTGGGTCATGGAACCAAGATATTATGAAACTTGGTGGAGAAATTGTGCACATGAGGAGCAAATTATTTACCTGGATTTAATAATGGTGATGCCCTGAACCTAAAACTTCCTTCAGCTTATTTAAAAAGTACAGAGCTTAAATAACTTACAGGTATGACAGGATGGTATAACATGAAGCTCCTCACCTGGTCTCAATCTCACATCCCCAAAAATACTTTAACTCTTAAAACATTTATGTGTTTACTTTCCTCTGAGTAGTTAAACTTTTTGGGATTTTCTGTTGCTTTTGTGTTCTGGTCTCTCCTCACACCTGATCCCAATTCATTAATCATCACACATGTCCTGCATTTGCCATTCACCCCCTCAGAGTGTGTGTAGTTCATAGTGTTCAGATGTTGCTTATTTTTATTGTTTCATTCTTCTAATAAAATCCCTGAAGTCATTTATCTTAAATTCTGCTTTTCTAATAAATATTAGTGGCTTTATATCCAACAACAGATCAAATTATTAAAACTTTTTCTAAACTTTTCAACTAGAAATGGAATAAAATTGTTCTAACAATGTCTTTTGAACAGAAGTGGTAATTGTAACACAGCTAATGACCCACAACGATGATAATTAGCAATCTGAGATTTAATACCTATACCATTGTCTTTATGCACCCTATAAAAAAAACAGCAAGAGTCTGATAAAGTTTTACATTTACAGAAACTGGCGAACAGAAAGTCTCAAGAGCAGCAAAACAAATGAACAGGATGTGACCTTTGAACTCCAACTTTAAACTTAACAGACAAATAAATAAATACTGAGGTTATTCTGTGTAGATGATGAATGACTGTTGTCATGGTTGGTTTTACTGCTAATGAATGATTTTATTTACAGCAGGTGATAGTTTCCTCTGGTGAACTGGTGTCAGGATTTAAGATGGGGACATAATTAATCACATAATAATCTACTTCAGTGGAAAGGAAATAATCATTTATTGTAACTGATCTTTGTAAAAACATGATATTATTTCCTAACAAATTATTTTAATAATTGATGATTATTATTATTATATGATTGGTCATACTTTAGGAATATGAAATTAAAAAAAAAAAGTTTTTGTCTGTAAACTCACCAGACTAAATGTTCAGAGTCTTTTCTGTGTGTTCTCTAAGCAGAACTGCAGTAAAACTAGTGGTTTCTTTGTTTTCCTCACACTGTTGTCCTTTTCAATGAACCACAACACCACACTTTCCATAGTGCTCGACTACCTGTAAAGGAAGGATGTGGAAGCTGTTTGGGCTCCATGACTCATAATGTCCACAGCTGAAAAGTCCTCTGCTCACTTTCATGGACGCAGCTCCCATGTTTCACAGTCATGCTGCAGCTTGTCTATTAACCGCACAACATCAATAATGGTTTGCTTTAACGAGTTATCAGCAGAGATGATTCATGACGATTCCCTGAAATCAACACAGTTACACGATGACCATAAAAGAAACATGAACAACTTTAAAAAAAAAAAAAAAGGGAGTAGCATCTGTTTGATTTAATATTAATGTTACTACATGTCATTTGTTTGAAAAAGAAAATATGATGAAAAAGACTTGTTGGGTGCATGTAAGGATGCACAACATGTGCTTTGGCCAAGCCTCCTACGATGGGAACAGCAGGTCAGGTCGCCTGCCAATAACATGTAGCTCACAAGATGAATTGCGGCAAATGACGCTGTCTTCTTTGTCTCTGGAGTAAACATTTGAAAAATGGCAGGAGAAAAGATTAATGATGCAGAAAATGCAGAAGCAGAAGCAAATGATGTAACAGTGAGAATGAGGCTTCGACTTCCATCTGTTCTAACCATAAAAATGATAAAGACATACACATAGCTGTCCGCTAGATTTAGCAAGTGCTAAGCTAATTCTTGAAGAGGCGGTGTGTAAAAAGCTGCACCAAAGCAGAAATTCCCATAGCTGTTTGTTACTTTATTTAGGTTCTTCAAAGTGTTTTACAATCAGTTATGGCAACATTTACTTTATATAGTATAACGCAACTTGATATATAACTGCTTTTCCTTTGAAATCAGACAAAAAACTAGCTTAAGCGGGCCAACAGGGTAGTTGCCTCATGTATCTCTTCGAATGTCAAAGAAACTAATTTAGAACAAAGCTCCAGCTACTCTGAAACAGAATTTTCACAATCAACACCAATGCAGTAAAAACCAAAGTCTGAGAAAAAGTAAACACTCTGGTATCTAATCCTGTCCACAAGATGATTACACAATAAACAACACTGCCAAGTATAATAAAGAGAGACCAAAATCCACTTGATTGTAAAGTTCTGCTACAGCGACTTTTCCTCTGTAAACATCTTATATTTTAAATACACAATTTGACTTTTCTATAGTGTCCGATAAAACTTTGTGCTTTGAACGCTGTGAAAGATTCATGCAATGCAGTAAAAAAATCTTTAACTGTTGCCACATGTAGAAATAGACTTCAAACATCATGTAACAGGAGACGTTTCTGCCTTGCGGTTTGCTATAAGATTCAAAAATTAAATCACCCCACAGCTCTGAGTGATTGCCAGGATGGATATTCTGTCAGAAAAAGTGGTGAAACAGACGTTCAGGTTAGAGTTAATACAGTGAACAATACGCTCACTACTCTCTAACTGTTGAAACATTTTGCATGATGTGCATCTAAAAGCATGGGGGTGGGGAGGTTACACAGAACTAGGCAGGTAGTATTAATCTTGTGTGTGATCAGTGTACCTTAAAATACATCACATTAGAAAACTATGACATCTTAATCAAGTGATCATCTGTCTTAATGTGAGAAAACAAATCAAATTTGGCAAGTTGCTTTGTTAAACTAATAAATCAGAAAGAGAACAAAATCAGAGTTTTAGAAAAAATTACTAATTTTCCATCTCATAATAGGTTAAAGCTATCAATAATCCTTAAATGACACCTCATCTTGGGCTTTACTTGCTTCCTGATTATTGGAATAACTCAAAACAGATACTAGAAGGAGTTTTAAAAAATAAATTAGTTGCTAACTAACAAATAAACCTGTTTTCACTTGCATCGGCCAACAATAACGGACAAATATTGACTGATTTTGAAGAACTCTGTTGTCTTCTGGGTCTGATGTCCACCGCTCATGGCGTCACTGACCTGCTTCTCTCTCTGATCGTCTCTGTTAAGGTTTGGCCTCTGGCTGTTTTTGTGGCATAAATGGACACAGACTTTCCACAAGGATCTGTCAGTGGGGGATGAGTAAAAGTCTGCCTGGACCACGTCCCATTTGAAGAAAGAGTTAGTGCCAAGAGGATAACTCGGGACAGATGTGTTTAAAAAGGAGGAAGCCTGCAAACTGAGAAGAACGATACCATAACAGCTACTGCATTTAACGCTGCTTTATTTCATCAGGAATATGTATCCTATAATATTACCATAATAAGGCAAATCACATGCAGGTCATAATGAAGTCATTGTAATCAGGAACATATTGTTCTTTTTGTCTTAATTACTTGAATTGCTTAAAAATATTCAATAATGACCTTCAAACCTGCTCCATTTCTCATTAAAATATGTTTAAATGTGCAACACTTCCCAAAATTGAAACTATAACTCTCCTGGTCTGTTGCAGCTAAATAAAGTTTAATTCAACAATGACATCACCCTGCAGACACCATGTTAACAGCAGCTGTAGCTATTAGCGATAGTCATCACGTCTGCAAGAGTTACAAGTGAATTATGGAGCGATGATCCTTCTTTTTGCTCCCTGCGTTGTTTTTCCATAGCTCAGTGATAATTGTCCGTCATTAGCAGAGACTGGTATTTTGGCTGCTGTAGAAAGCCTGCATTACATCTCAGTTTCTCCGTTCTATGAGTAAGATCACTGCTAGACTGCACGCAGACTAACCATTTGATTTATTTGTCTTTTGATGAAAACAAAGCGGACGATTGTTGCAAAGTTAAACATGTTGCAAGAACCTTTTTAGCTGGAACCCTCCTTGGTGTCCCCACATGCTTTTTGTGTCTAAGTCAATTTAAAAAAGCTTAAAATTAATCAAGTTTTAAATAGATAATTTAGTTTCTCACATTTCTCCGAAACAACTCTTTAAATTTTAGAACTTCAGCTCAAGTGTAAAAATGTCTCAAATGAAAGTTTGAAGCAGAAATCTAAGGCAGTTTAAGGGGAGGGTAAAACACACGCATCAACAGCTTGTGGTTTTAACAACTGAGCTGTAATTGTGTGAATTATTTTGCAACTCTGCTCCTTTTTAAACATTACAACATCAGAGGGAAACATCACACAGAGACGCAAGAGCCAAGAGGAATATTTCATGTCCCGAGGTCCTTTATTTACTTTTCTTTCCATTTCCTTTCATTTCTTTACTCAATCCATTATGGGCTGTAAAACACAAATAAATCTGTTGTTTTGGATCTAACATGTACACTAGTCATGCTGCTCTGAGATAAACGTAACCAACTTTTGGGCAAAAATCCCCCTGATGTTTAAAAGGTGTCGGTTTGTCAAGCGAAAACTGTGATCAGACTTCATGAGCTGCTTGGCCTCATTTATTTTAGCACCAGTTATGAAGTCGTGTACGATGAACAGACTGGAAAGAAACATACACGTAAGACGCAGATGAACAAAGAAACCACATTAGCTGCAAATGAGCTGCAGATTTTTGGAATGAGTTAGTGCAGGTAGTTGATAAGATTGATCTGCTTTCTGACTACAAAGACTGGTTCTATATGGGAATGGAAAAGTGTGAGACTGTTTAATTTTGCAAAAGGAATGAAAGGATACACATGTAAAACTGCGGGGGAGTCGGTTAGGAAATGACATGGTCTGGACTGTTATGTAAAATAAATGGACTTTCTTCATTTACAATATAAATGGTTTCAGACATAAATTAAGTGTCAGTCATCTCGAATGAGGCCAATGTGCCATGTGATCATGTTCAATCTATACAGAGTAACACACAGAAGGCAAATACTGAAACTGTGAGTTAAAATAAGCAATCAGAACCTGTGTGATGTAACCTCCCAAATATTTAGCTACTGCCTCCAGTCTGTGTAAAAGCACATGCCACCCATTTATAGACGGGATGTGGCACCTGCAGGAAAAGCCCATTTAAATTAGTGTTATACTCCGACACAGGTTTGTATAAAAACTTCTAGACAAGACAAATTGATGTATGAGATGTTTTGCAATTTGTGTTATATATATTATAATGTAAATGTTGCATTTCTTTTAGGTAAAGTCTTTAGAAAAGATAACAATGAACTCCATGAACTCAGTGCAAATGATCTCAATGATAAAGGTTATCAAACAAACGGCGCTCATCTCCTGACCGCCACTTTGGCTTGAGCAGATCTCCTGAGCTGGATTCAGTTTTAGGAGCAAGTGAAGAGTCTGGATGTGGTCAAACATCTGACGCCAGCTGAGTGGAGATCAAGGTTTGAAAAGCTTCCACTTTCCTTTCCTGCTGTATAAGCAGAAGCAGAAATACGCCTCCAACAGATAATCCAGGACTCATATTCACTTCCAATCACACACACCCACTCACACTGAGCAGGGCCAGATCATATGATTTCTCTGAGTGGGCAGAAGGAAGTGGACCAGAATCCCTGCTCACTAAACTCCCCCTCATTCGTGCATCTGGTTATATCATCACACTCTGCACACCAAAAGTAATATTAATGATAACAGGAGAGGTGAGCAGAGTTATCTTACGTCACTGAGGCGGCACGCCTGAGTTGGATATGGGTAACACATATACTTTGTTAAACCTACTTTTCTGCTGCATTTGCATCTCTTATTCACATGAAAAAAAAAAAAATTGGGTGAGAAAAAGCAAGATTTTATAAACATCCATTTTTTGTGAGTTGAAAAAATGGAGATACTGGGACATTTCTTATTGCAGCACCAAATAAAAAAAAAAATTAAATGATGCAAAATTAAAAGAACAAAAATAATTAATGGAACTCCGTAAAAGTTTTATGTGTTATGTAGCAACGTATTTAAAAACATGCTACACTGTCTAATCATTGTGTGGTGGAGAGCATCTATTTCTCTATCACTTCAAATTCATCTAGTCTGCAACCAGTAATTCCATTAAATTTGAATTACATAGCGCCAATTCATAAGAAAAGTTATTTTAAGGCACAATAATATAGAGACAGGCTGAATTTTTGAGTGTTGCGTTTGTTTATTGGTTATTTAACCTGCATAAATTTGGACCAAATTGAATTTAAGTTTTGCAGAATTCAAAGAACTTAAAACTTTGAAGCTGAACTACAACAAGATTTATATTTGTGCAGCCGAGCAGCTGGTCATGTGTCTTTACATAGGCTCATATTTTGACAAAGTCTTCCCAGGTGATGGCACAAATTAATAACTTATGGTTTGTTTTGACTAAGTAATGTTATTATCTTTACTACTTACAGTTGTGTGATCCAAATTCTTACAGTCTTTATGCCAAAAAACACTAATTAATAGCTAATATGCTTTTAGTTGTAGATGTTGTACAACTTTTGGTGAAATTGCTGTTTATACTGCAAAATGTTGCATGAATGCACTGGCTGCAGTCATTCTGCTGTCTTACATAATACATAGCCTATATATTTATTATTCTTCAGTTTATTGCATTGTAAGCCAAGAAGAATATACTTTACTTTCTGAGTTTCTCTGCTGTCAGAGCCAAACATGTGCTGAAACATTTTTCTCTGTTCTTCAGTCTCATGGTTTATGGGAAAGCTTGTATTTCCAGGAGATTTGTTTGAGGCTTTGAGAAAACACTGGAAACACCTCAACTGGATTTTAAATTAACATGGAGCCTGATCAGAACATGGTGGGTGAATGTTCTCAATAAGAAGAAAGTCCCACAAACAAGAAGCAAAAACGTCCAAGAAGGAAGGAGATGTTTAGGCGCCGCAGAGATTTCCAGACTCTGTCACATTTGTATTGCATTGATGCATCATCAGTTTTTAGCTTATGGATTTTTTTCCCCCCACACCAAAGGTTTGGGTCTTTCTGTCTCCTAGCACCATGTTCCTAAAGCTACACAAAAAACCTGCAATTACTTAGATAAATATAAATCATATTCTGTCAGAGTTGTCACCAGATCGTGTCTTCAACAGGTTTCCTGTCCCATTACTGCTTGTGGTGTTGATTATGTTCCACCCAAATTTTTTAACCATTTTATATCCTGCCACTATTGCCAGACTGAGGGAAAAAAATTTATATCTAAGGGATTTGCTGCCATGATGTGGCCTTTTTGTGGATTTTACTTGAACAGCTCTTTTGGATCTTCCATGATAAATAAATGAATTTAAGGTGAATAAATGTTGGAATAAAAGCTGGTTTAAAGCTCTGTTTTTTTATCTTACATGCACAAAGAAACATGAACTTTTGTTATCTCGTATATTTAAAAGTCATTTTTCACATCAAGAAATTTAAAAGAAATAGAACAAAACGAAAGCGTCTCACCTTCAGAGCAAACTGCCTTTACAAACAAAATAGTAACACCTACAGTTTGAGTTTTATTTGACAATTCTGAAGCTTTTTTGGGGGGGTGGAGGGGGATTGGCATCGTCCTATTTTTTCCACTTGCAATCTGAAATAAAAACTCTGTTTTTTTTGTCTGTTTTTCCAGGTTTTTATCTGACAGGTTGAATTTTGAAGCTGCACGTCTCCTTAAAATCTACACTCAGGTGATTGAATTGAATCTAACATTATGAAGACTTGAGCACAAGACACATAGATGGCTTAGTGTTTCCTCACTGCTTGAGACTTCTGGGATTTCTAAAATACTTTAGTGCACGAGTGTCTTTAAGAGTTTTTGCAGATGTGTGATATATCAATTTCTGGCTTCAGGCATCATGCCACTCACGTCTTATCAAAACACTCTGCACACTTCAGTCAGTTAGTCATCAAACCTGACCACACTCAGCTTCCATGAGCTGAGATCATTATGAGCATGCAGATTCTGGGATGCTGAAAAGGTTGTGGGAAATATTTGAAAGAAATTAGAAATCTGTTCACTTCGGTTGTGCAAAAGACAAACAAGTTCACATTGTATCAAAATTCAGCTCGGAAAACTTTCCATGTTTAAAAGTAGGAAGGACTCGCATGGCTGCAAGAGCAAATACGAGTGAAGATGAATGTTTTTAACAGATTTTCCTGTGCACGTTAAAGGGTTGCAGATACGCAAAGTCCTTCTCTTTTCCCTGCTGGCTGCATGTCTTAGTTTCTGTATGTTTTAAAAAAAAAAAACATTTTTCTGTGAGCAGGAAAATCATTCCCAATAAAGCTGAGCTTCGATCATCCTAATTTACACTTTTAACAGGTAATCCTTAGCAGAACATTTCCAGTGTGTCACTCAGTAACATGGTTCAGATGGTAAGAAGTAATGTTTTTCAGCTCTCAGCCTCGGGCAGAAACAGAGCTCAGTGATCAGCAGCGTCTCCACCGGCTGTTGCTTATTATCTCTGAGGCAGCTGTAGCGCCTGGTATCTGCCGCTCATTGGGTCTGTATGTTGTAAGTCAACATTCAGCAGGAATGAAAGACATTTCTGTTTCATACCATAAACTGCTTGAATTATTTTTGAACAAAATCAACTCTGGAATCACATTTTATTTGAAGTAAAACGTCCCAAGATGCAATTAAAGTATTTTATCTTTTTTCATTTGGAATCTGATAAATTATACACTCAGCTGAGCATGAGGGTTGAGGATGGGTGTTTTTTTTAAGTTCATGAAATGATTGTTCAGTGCATTTCCTGAAACTTTAAGAACAAGTAATTGCAAACAGATGACACCTCTAACCATAACTCTAGGATGGGATTATCCACTTTGGACTTTTGTACAAAACAGAGATCTCCTACTGTGATTTAAAGAGCAGAACATACATTTAAATGCAGTTTTTAAATGCATCTTCTTCTGTGCTTAAAATGAGAATGTCTGATGTTACTACCAAATCATAAACCCAGGGAAATAAACAAATAAATCACACTCTCCTTGTCATTATTTTATTTCAATTTAAAATTAGATTTCCTGTATTTTCTGTGCCATAAACCAGGAAGTATTTTTAAAAATTCTGTTAGGATAATTTATAGTCACAAAAGTTATATTTCAGCTGCTTTCATAAATAAAATGGCCAAATTATCATCTATTAATCAATTCAAATGTTTCATGTCAAGATGATGAAATATTTTTGCTTTTTTTCTTCCAAAAGATGAAACACCTTCTAAACTGTCAACCAGCCGAATGTTGCAGTGCTTTAATGACTTTAATAATTTCACCACATACTGTAGTTTGTAAAAAGATTGATCATAAAAAGTAATAGGCACCATTTATTTATGATCAAACTATAGATCATTTGGAAATAATAATTTGCTTTTCTCATTTCTGCTCGGTTTGCACTGTGTTCCGAGTTTTCAGGCTCCATCAGCTTTGTGAAGTTATGACAAACTTCAAAAACACCAAAGAAAGAGGTGAAGTGGAGTCAATCTGAAAACAAAACAGCTTAAAAGATAAACTAAATAAGAGTGCTTGCTGCTGTTAAAAATAGACATTATGTATCCTTCAAATTTGAGAACCTACATATTTTCCTGAGACATCAAATACTTGAACATTCAAACCTGTTAGTAATCTTGAATTAAACCTCAAAATAACTAAATAAGCTGCCATGCAACAGGCATCTGGGTTTCTCTCTCAAATGCTAAAAAATTAATCCTTTACAAGCACCATAAACCGACTGGCATCCAATCAAAACAACCCAGTTGTTAACAATTACCAAAATAATTAATCCCAGTCATTTTACCTGTGTGCAAAAGTCTCCCGAACTCATTCAATCCTGCAGAAATTAGTCTACCACTAACAATACACTGCATCTCAGGTCCTGAGAAGCCATTACATGACAGTAAAATGCTTCTCATATTTAGGAATGACTTGTCCTGACAAACTGTAACAGCTACCACAGCGAGAATACCTGTAATTAAAATCTTGGTGGTATTTTTTTGGCTGCACATCTGACATGCAGCACCTGTAAAAATACCTATAATAACACCGTCGGGAACAAGTGGAGGCATCTTTGTCTCTGCTCTGTGCAGATGTAGTTGGTATAAAACACGTCCTTCAATTATTATTTTCTTTTCCCGAGTTCAAACATGCTTAGTGTAGGATGTCATGTTGTTTTACAGCCTCTACAGGAAATAAGGAGTAATGCAGTTGGAGATTGACTTCAAAAAGTTTGATTGCAGGGATTAAGAAGGGAAATATGAAGTGATGCAGGATGTGGATTACATGCAGGTGTCACTCTGCAGACAGTCGTAAAGCTAAACAAAGTTTCTAATTAAAGCCTAAATGTAATTCCTGGTTTCTTGTCATTTTCAGATGCTTATCATGCTGTGGGCTTTCCTGCAAAACTTTGCATTTCTACTCCCACAGCTGCTGCGCTTGATATTTTTAGTTCCAATCACAGAAACGAGCCCCTGGGATTTTCTCTGATTGCTGGGTGCCAATACGTTAGTGAGTTTTAACAGCTTGTCCACATGAGGATGTGGCACATCCACAAGAAAGCACCTCATGAGCAACAGAGCCTGAAAGATGTTTGCTGGGAAGTTTGCTGATTACAGTGTACACAACTCATATACATCATAATAACACGGCCACACATCTACATGGTAATACATCCTTTTTAAAAACATTTTATTTGACTAAGAGCAGAAATAAATACCAAAAACCTTTTTAATAGCTTAGCTTAGCCCACCCAATGATCAAAGATTTTAGTAATCAGCATATTTAGAACTATATCCTTATTTTTATTATTAATGTTCTTTGCAGTACGTTTCTGTCCAGATGTTTTTCTCATGTCTGGAAAATACAACGTGTTAATTATCCATATGAGCTGTAGACTGAGTCTTTCCAAGGTTTCCATCTCTGAGCCTTTGTGAACGAGAAATACGAGTCTGGATTAAATCAATATGACTTTAATCTCCTCTACTTTTATTCCCTGCAACAGATAAAAGGCTGTCATCATCGCCTAAATCAACAGGAGGCTGCAGTGGCAATGAGAAACAGAGAAACAGGACACAAAATGTCCCACATGCAAAAATATTTCTATTATGGCCCCAATCAGTTTCTAAAACTTATAGCAAAAAAATAAACACAAATAATGCAGCAAACAAAGATTCAGTCACACTCTAATAACAGGATTTATGCACATTTGGTGAAACATGGTTGAGGTTGTAGGTGTGACTGTGTGTAGGGAGTTTATTGAAAATGTGGCTGATTTGGAATCAGAATCAAGTTTATTTAGTCAAGTATGTTCCACATAAAGGATGTGGCTCTGGTTAACATTTAAAGCTAAAGAGACATTATTAGACAGTACACAGACATGACATACATTCAGCAGCATCATCCACCATTCATGTCTGATTGGCGTTTGAAGCCTGTTTATAGAGATAAATTACAATTACAATTATTTCTATGAGGGAGAAATTTATTTCTTCATTAAGATGTTAAACATGTTTGTTCAACATGGTGACGGTCTGTTCTTGTGTCTTGTGGTTCTGGCATAGAGTGAGCTGCAGAGCTGATCGGGAGGGGAGAGGAGAGGTAAGATCCTGGGTGAGACGGTCCCTGCTGATGCTGCCTGCTCCTGGATGAGTCCAGGTCCTGGAAGGAGAGCAGATTAACTACAGTGATCCTCCAGTCTCTTTCTGTCTAGTTTTCACCAGCAGCTCCTGCAGCACGTGTTTATATATTCTCCAAACAATAATATGAAAACTCAATATATCAAATTATGGCTACACAGACTTGTCAGATAATGATTATTAGTGTTGGTCTTTGCATCACAATGACAGGTATCCATTGTTTAATGTTATCATCTTGTTTTTTTTACCAACCAGTAAACAGCACATGCTTCCATTTGGGAACATTCTGTGTACATTAATTACTCCATAAATCTGTAATATGCCGTCACTGTGGCACATGTGGCATGAAAACGGCTCATGGTTTTGCTCTTTATGTGTTTTTCTTCGGCTTTGTTGTGGGTTGATTAATGGCTTATCCACAAGCTCTACAGGGAAATGGTGGTTATTTTCACATTTATACAAATCAGGAAGTAGTAAAACAGAGTTTAATTTTATGGCGGCATCACAGAGTTAATCTAAAGATGTGTAACAAGGGAGAATACTGGTTCTGAACAGGTTCTTAAAAGGTTTTTAAAAGAATCCACCTATTCAGCCATTAATCTTCAGCTTCTGTCACCAATTTTTAATCATGACTCATTTGAAAAAAAGAAATAAAAAAAATAATAAATATTTCAGCAAGACAATATCAAACCACATCCATTACAGCAGCAAAGCTGATTGGATGATGGATGTGATCCTGGGTGACCTTCACATCACGAAACCAAAAATTCAGCTATAAAAGCCCAGAACTGTGCAGCTAAAATCCTAAATTAGACAAAAATGGGACAAGATTCCTCTCTGAGAAGTCCAGCAGCTGGTCCCTTCACCTCCCAGATGTTTACAGACAGATGTTAAAAGAAGAGGGGATGCTACACAGTGGTAAACATCATCCTGTTCCAATTTATTTTTAGATGTGTTGCTGTCATCAAACTCAAAATGAGCTAATCTTTTTAGTGAAATGATTAAATATCTCAGTTTCAACATCTGATATGTTGTTTATGTTCTTTTGGAAATAAAATACATTTTACAAAATATAAATATATATTTTATTTATACCAAATCAGTGTGTTTTGTTTGTATTTACATTGCACACAACACCCCAACTTTTTGTTTTTTGGAATTGGGGTTGTACTCAAAAATAGGAAAAATCCTACTTTAGTTAAAAAAAAAGATGACTTCTATATTTTTTTTTATGAAGTGATGATGTCTAGATCCAATGGAATGAAACAGCTGCAACAATTCATCATCTGATTTCTGTCTGTGGCTGAACTAAAACCCTAAATCTGCTTTTATTGTTCCAGTCAGTCTAGAGAAGCAAATACGTGTATGCAAATTATTTCTTTTAAACTTAAAAACAAAAAGTTCCACATAGCTTTTTAAGAACAACACTGCTAAAATTTAAAACAATTTCTGTAAAATAAATCCATTAATTATGACTATAAAGTGGGCGTGACTGTTTGTAGGAAAAGGAAGTGACGTGATGATGCGCCACATCATGTGCTGTTGACATGTAGGCAGATTTATGTAAGAGTCAAACATCAGTCACACAGGGGGCTGAAAAACATGTAAGAATGGAAACTCTTCAGTGTGAGTTTTTTTTTTATTCCATTACACTATGATACAATTTACCAACAGGTAGTTAGTAAAAAGTCTAATGCTCATAATATCTTCACCTCGGCCTCGGAAGTGATATGAATCAGCTGATCCTGCAGCTGCATCCCTACATTGTTGTCCATCTTTCTGTCTGTCACTAGAGATGAACAGAACTCAGGTCATCAGTTCCTCCACCATCATCTTATTTCTGTACAGACAAACATCACATAACAATACATCCAATATAACAAAGACTGTGTGATATTTTAGATTAGAAAGATTAACACAAAGTCAGAGCATCATTTTAAGTATATGTAATGTGAAAAAATATATTATTGCTTGTAGAATTGTTTTTCTGATAATTTTCTGTTAAACCTCCTTTTATTATAAACTAGTAAAGACATTTCATGATTTTAGCTTCTGTAAACAATGGAAGAATGTTTCCTGGACTAATTAAACTGAGCTGTGAGATTACAGTAATAAAAACAAAAGGCTGTGTGTAGATAATGTTATTTAGTGATCAGTAAAATCTTCAGTATGAAATTATTTGGAGGCTTTTGATTTCTAAATACTTTTTTTTTAGATCTTTACATTTTCCATCAGGATGACAGACTGATGCTGCTTCGTCTTCATGTGTGTACACATTTTCAAATGTTAGTGTTTATGTCTTCAAAGTTGCAGTTTTATATGTATTTTTCATCCATCCATCTGAATTTTTATGTTCCTGTTCAGGGTTGTTTGTGGAGCTGGTGCCTGTCTCCAGCAGTAATTGGGCAAAAATCCAAAACAATGAACATGTCACCATGACAGGGCCAAATAAAGACAAACAACCACACACACCAACAGGCGGTCAAGCTCACTCGTCCAAACATCTAAAGATTTTCACCTGGAACTGAACATTTCAAAAACTAAAGAGTTGTGCTGTGGGGCAGTCAGGGAGGCGGACACATCCCTGTTCAAGCCCCTCAGCATACAGGGTCAGCTGGTGGAACAGGTTGAATGATTCGGATACCTGGGAACAGAAACTGACCACCGCCTGTCTTTTGTAAACCACAGCAACGGTGTCTACAAGAAAGCCTTGCAGAGACTTTACCTGCTGAGGAAGCTAAGGGCAATTACAATCTTAAACTCATGAATATGTTACCACGAGAACATTTTTAATTCTTTTATATTTCTTTCTTTCTCGTAATTGTGTGAATGTGTTCTTTTTTTAATTGTAATGTGAGTCATGTCAAAGGCAAATTTCTGCCTCAACTTGAGGTGGACAATAAAGAATTATCTATCTATCTATCTATCTATCTATCTATCTATCTATCTATCTATCTATCTATCTATCTATCTATCTATCTATCTATCTATCTATCTATCTATCTATCTATCTATCTATCTATCTATCTATCTATCTATCTATCTATCTATCTATCTATCTATCTATCTATCTATCTATCTATCTATCTATCTATCTATCTATCTATCTGTCTGTCTGTCTGTCTCTCTGTCTCTCTGTCTCTCTGTCTCTCTGTCTCTCTGTCCGTCCGTCCGTCTATCTATCTGTCAACCTGACCTGAAGGAGAACATGCAAACTCCATGCACAAAGGCCCAGGCCTGGTTTTGAACCTGGACCTTCTTGCTGCAAGGTAACAGAGTTACTAACTGCTTCACTGTGCAGAAACATTGAGAAATCTTCAGACATTTCCCAGTTAGACTTTGTTACTTCCATCTTCATACACAATCCATGTCTTACTGTAATTGCTTTCAATTTGAACACAGCTTTGAAGTCCAATTAGATTTTCTTGTTTTCAAAACTTTGATTTTTAAATTCCAAGAGTCTTGGCCAGATTGAAAAGAACAAAAACAACCAAGAACAGAGAATAAATCACATCTGGATCAATGAGAGAATCATAAAGAATGACTGATTCTTTTTTGTGAGATTTACATGTGGTGAACATCTGGAGTTTTTGAAGGTTTTTCAAACATAAAGTCTCCTGGAACTGGATTAAAATACTGTCAAAGTTCACGTGTAGTGCATTGCTTGCACAGCAGGATCGCAGTTGCACAGCCAACACCCTGAATGGTGAATTTACAGAATGTCTCTGGGGTTAAGTTACTCATAAAATCTCATATTTCAAAAGCTTCAAAAACTCAATGAAGAGCTTCATGCCATTTTACATTAAATGGATTATTCTGCATCTGTTTCCCTGATGCATAAATGTCCACGCATATTACTTTAGCATGACGACAAACAGAATCAAGTCAAAGGTTATCTAGCTGTACTTCCTGAGTTTTATTTACTAAGTGGACAAGCTGATGTGGACCTAAAACCAGGTGGTTTTAACGTGTCACATCTGGATACTTAATGCATTGGATCATTGAGACACATATTAGGAATTACTAAAGCAATTTCACGCTAGATAAATTAAACAAATTAGACACAGTTTGCTTGTTGCAATGCAGAATGTTACAGAACCAAGGTGATGATCTAAATATAAAACCAACCTGTGATTGGAAGTGAAGCCACATGTGGAGCACTGTGTGACTTCTTTTTGTTTTAGTTTGAAATCCATTTCCATTTTTATGCTTTAAAGGATTCTTTTTCTCTCTTAGTCATTCAGGCAAATATGTAAACAGTCATGAACCATGCAAGACAGCAACAAAACATCAACTTGTTGGAGGACATGAGCAGCTGAAACAACAATATTGTGGTTGATTCCTTAGTCCTGTCATTTTGTTCTTTTAGCACATCCTCCATGTAGTTTCTTGTAGATCACTTATCTGAAACATATTTAAGACCTCAAAGCCCACCAAGAGGGCTAAATTGAAGAAAATAATAACATTTCTTCAACGCATGCACACTACTTGAAAAACAACAAACAGCCATTGAGATTCTCATTCGGAGCAAAATCCTCTTTACCACTTTAAAGAAATTTCTGGATCCAGACGGTAATCCGGATCACCCCCAAAATTGAATCGATTGTTCTTTGGGTAATTTCTGACCTTTCTTGAAAATTACATCAAAATCCATCGATACGTTTTTTGAGTCATCCTGCTAACAGACACACAAACCCCGATGAAAACATTACCTGCTTGGTGGAGGTAACAATGAGGGTCACGGGAAGCTGGTGCCTATCTCCAGCTGTCATTGAGTGAGACTGCTAGAAACAGACTTTCTTCTCTTTTGCAACAAAGCATTAAATTAAATTTTTACTTTTTTTTTATTTTATTTTACATGTTAAAGCTGGATTGTGGATTTAAAACTGTTGTCAGTCATTTTCTTTACTTGATTTTTCTGTTCAGGGTCACCGAGAGCTGGTACCTATTTCTAGCTGAATTCTTCACAACCTTTATAATGTAAAAGGGTATTTAAACTATAAACAGTAAAACAGAAACAGGTTATTAAAACTACTAACTGAACCAGGTGTGGCATAGTAAAGGTATAACTGGAGGGGACAATATGACAGACTTTACAGAATAAAACAGGAAGTAAAACTAAAAGTTTTTCCCAAAACACAGACAATAACACGAGAAACCAGATGACAAAAGTTAAACCAAAAATAAGAACTTTGACACTTGCTAATCCCATTTTAATTGCAGTTCTGTTTTTAAACAGAAAGTGAAAATGTGGGTTTTTTTTTTGGCTGTTAATTCTGCTGTCAAAAGTATCATATTTAATTGGGGAAACAACAGCAAAAAGAAAGGGAATCGTTAGTTATGTCATCTTCCTAGAAAAGATTCCCCTGCAATCCAAATAATACTATTACATAATTAAAGCTTTCTGAGTGCTTCACATCTCACCAATGAAACCCCTCGAGGGAGAAAATAATTCAATTTTAAAGAAACTTAAATTTTTAAGATGCCGACTATTTGAAGTCAAAAGCCACGTCTAGGATTAAACTCAAATACAATGAGATTAAATAAAAGATTTATAAGTTTTATTCTCTCTCTGTTTGCTCTTTGCCACATTTCAGTGGATAAAAGATGTTGAGCTTAACTTGATCAGACACACGATGGCTTCGACCCAGCAGCTTCTAAAATTTGGTATAGTTCAGAAACTAACCTTCATCCAGATACTGATCAGAATGTTACTTCTCTGTCAGATGTGCTCAGATTTGACCAATAACAAAAATACTGGTCATAGTTTGTTAGAATAAAAAATGAAATTCAATCATCCCTTTAGGAATCCAGCTGTCAGAATGTTTTATTTGCAGTAAACAAAGTCTAATCCCGTCTCAAAGGAGCACTAAACGGTGATATTCATTAAAACCGTAACACTATGAGCCAGAACAAGTTTCTATTTTACAGAAAGGCCTGTAGAAACAGCTATACCCTCACCACATAGTGAGTGACTGTAATTAAATAGCACCAGGACTTGAAAACAAATGTTAGAAGGATTTACACAAAGAGGAACCACTAACATCATTTATTTCATATAGCACATAATAAATCACTTCTTTATTGGGCATGAATACTTGTGGCAGCTTTCAGAAACACTCACACTCCAATAATATGAGCCCAATCTCTCTGGGTATCCACCCCTAAAGTCCCAATTATCACCACTGCTTTACAAAATGCAAGAACAAACTGTTTTATCATTTTGAGTTATTTGTTGTTCCACGTTCCAAGAACCAGTTTATGCTGCTGGGGAGTCGCATGACTGCTACCCAGCTCTCTGGGCACCCAACCTTGAGTCCACATGGAGATGGCTTCTTGTAGCCTTTTCAGGCTGAGCCCCAGGAGCCAAGACTCGACTACCAGGCACTCCCCTAGGCCTGGTTCTGGAGGGTACCCCAGTCTCACCATTCCAGGTGAGATTTTCTACCTGTTATGGTCTGTTGTCATAAAAGTACTCTAGGCTGACCCCTCACCTGAGGCCAATTTGCCATTGGAGACCCTACCAGGGCCTTACCAAGACCACGGTGGCACACAAACCCCTCCACCATGTTGAGGTGTTAATTCAGCAGGGTGTTGTCCGGGTTGGTAGTTAGTCTTTGCCTCAAATGCAGAAGTTTAAGTGTCTGAGTGTCTTGTTCATGAGTGATGGCAGAAGGGAGCAAGAGAACAACCAGTGGAACAAGATCACAGATACAGTATAAATGACTGAATCGAGTTTCCTCTGTAGGGTGGCTGGGTTCAGCCATTGGGGAGGAATTGGAAGCACTTCTCTGCATTGAAAGGAGTCAGCTGGAGAGGTTCAGGTATCTGATAAGGATGCCTCCTGGTCAACTCCCTATGGAGGTTTCTGGGCATGTCCCACTGGGAGAAGACCCCTCCAGCAGACCCAGAACTCACTGGAGGGACTAAAGTTTAGGTTTCCTTCCTGAAACTGAAGCTGTGGCTCAACAATGGAAACAGAAAAAAGATAGCTGGATGGATGGATGGATGGATGGATGGATGGATGGATGGACGGACGGACGGACGGACGGACGGACGGACGGACGGACGGACGGACGGATGGATGGATTTTAACTAGCTGTTATCTCCTCAGTCCAGTTAAAACTAATGTTTATTTTTCCAAACTCATGTCATTTAAAGAGCTACTGTATCTTTAATGAGTAAGGTATTTATTGTTCATACTCCTCCCACATAACCCCAACTCAAATATTCTGAGTTGTCCCTTTCGTCTACAAAAACTAAAACAATGAGTTTAAGTAAAGAAGCTTTAATTTTAATGAAAGTTTTTTTTTTAACAGAAGTTTCTAAATAGTCACTAACTCAATAGATTACAGATGACAACAGGATGCACGGCATCAGCTGTTTTGGTAACCACCTAATTATCTGTAATTGGTACAAGTTTCTAACTTTAGAGTTTGAGGTTCACACTAGTTTTACAAAGTGACCAAATATAAAATGTTTAGATTGTGACTGTTAACCTCCTTACTGTAAAAACAAGCTGAGCTTTCATGTGGCTGGTCATGCCTACACAAAGCAGGCAGTGGAGCAGCTGGTCCTGTCGTGTCCAAATGGATGGAAAATGTCTCTCGTCAAGCTAAACCTCATGTTCAGCCTGAATCCCCTGACTCCAATGTAACATTGTTGATCTCACGTGTACTTCATCTAAACCACACTACTGATGAATGAACATGCAAAAACAGATCCAAGACCAGTCTAAAAGAGCAACTCCTCTCTTTTTGATAAATGATCATTACATTAGGAATGTTATTTTGCACCTGGGTGACTGCAGGCCACATGAAATTTGATCTCCTGCCATGCCAGCATCTGTAACTGTTAACAAAATTGCTGGGCAGACAGAAAGAGAAAAAGGCATATACATCTTGCAAATTTCAGGGTAACTGTTTGGTCCATGGATGTGGGATCTCTTGAAACCCCTAGCATTACCACAACTGAGATCTGGATGGCCGCAGGTCCCCTTTGGTTTGGTTGTTTGTATGGATTGATGTCCCCTATATAGAAGCCAGGAATGAAGAAATGCAGGGGAGGGGTTTCTCCTTCACCATCATTATAGCGTTTGATAAACATTGGGCATCAAGCTGTATACCATCCCACTGGGTTTCGGTTTATTGTGACATAAGACTGAGAGAGTTCTTTGGCTGTAAATAAGCTCATTGGGACCAAAAAGAAAGATGAATTTTATTAGGAAGATGATTCACCACACATGTATTTTTTCTTTTGCTCACAGGGAAACTAAACTTCAGGAAACAATTATAACAATAAACATTATATTATTTAATTACATTCTGCCTAGATGTCCTTTTTACTTGTTTAGCAAAGATGATTAAAGTTTTTCATCTTGTTTACCACCCAGAGAGCAGCAACAACATCTGGGAATGGTACTCCAAGTCAGTCAAACAGATTCACTGACGTCGTTTTGGCAGCATGTTCATACATGCTAACTTTGAACCTGCTGACATGCTTTTTGACCCCCTGGCATGTCGCCAATTTTGGAGTTATGAGAGATTTCTAAGATTATTTGGAATATTGTTCAGAACTTTAGGCAGAAAGACCTGAAGTTGAAAGTCTGAAAGGAAGGATTTGACTTTTTTTTTTATACTGTTCTGGGATCAAAATAGAAAAGATTCTTATAAAATTATGGGTGTACAAACAGCTGAGATACTAGGTGTTTATGAGAGAGTACACGTGAGTGTGTTCTGCTGCTTCCAGCTGCCCCAGATGTGTCCAAGGATACACAGCTTCATGTGGCCTGTGGTTTTGGGGACTTATGGGATAAGTATGACATTCAAGTGTCCACCCACACTCACACAAGTCTGCATCATGATTTTTTAACAGTGAAAACCTGAGAAACCGAAGAATAAAGACAAGTTTTAATTAACAAAAACCACAAAACAGTTTGAGATGTTTTCAGAAAAATAATGGAAGGAACACAGCAGCAGTATGTGACTGCAGGGTTTTCACATATAGAGTAAATAAAGTCTGGAATGCTCTCCTGCCAAGTCAAGATGAAAATGATTCATCTGAACGTTAGGTGAACACATCTGGAAGCAAGTCAGCTTTAGAGCAGAGAATCTTTCCAAATTAAACCACAATCATAATGTGGGATCTAATGGTTTCATAAGAAAAAAAACCTAATCTGTGAATGTTTGTGTGAATTTTGTCTCAGCAGTTAGCTATTAAAGAGGCGTTCCCTAGAGTTTCACTGATCTGTGTCTGATAACCATCCTGACCCAGCTTGCAGACAGAGTACACTGAAAGACAGGTAAACAACTAAAGGAAAAAAACTCAATGTTAGATGAACAAATGTATTATATATTGAAATTAACATTTCCATTAAGGTATTTGCATGTAACCTCACAAAAATTTAGATGCATAATGTCTGTAATTTTATGAGGAAATTTCAATTGATGGTCTAACCAGCAGTTACGTGAGGAGCACAAATGCAGTTTATTGTGTAGTAAAAACAAAATGACTTATAACTGGAATGCTTATGAGGAAAAAAATCTGCAGAATTCATTCATTTGTTCACTCCACCCTCTCGTTCCTGTGCAGGGGGGGGGGGGTCATTGGGGGAGAGGTGGGGTTACATCCTTGATAGGTCACAAATGCAGTCACAATTGTGGAAAAAAAGCACTTAAGTGTCTTCATCTGTGTTTCAAAATGTCTTTGAAGTTTTGACTCATTTAAATCAAAAACAGTCGCAGAACTAAAGACCAAAGTCACTCTGCCACTCCGTCCGATGAGGACAACATTTCACCTCATGCTCAGTGAAATTTATGTGCACTAATTTTGAGAGGAGGCGTCAAAGTCTTTGTAACTGCGTGTTTATGTCTGTCAACTCAGCACTTACCAGCAAGTTTAAAAATCATTTAGGAATCCAACAAGAAAAATGACCCTTTTGACCCCCGGATGACCTCTTGTTTGAAACATTACTCCTTCTGTTCAAAACTGGGAGTTTCTTCTTTCATCAAATTTAAGTAACAGACAACATATATTTCAAATACTGAACAATGCTGACACAAGCCAAACATTTGACATTTAACAAACACAACAATGACTTATATTCCACATATTGACATCACAGATTACAAACAGCCTGTGGGGAAAGTTTTAGAGTCTCTCTGACAAGTTGCAGGCCAAGTTTGAAGGAATGTAGTTTTTGCAGACTAGTCAAATGTTCAAGCTGCAGTTTTAGAGACCTGATATACGACCAGAACTTTTGACGCTATCTGAGTCCGACTCTCACGTTTTTCAGACTAAAGTCTTTCAGGGAAGATGCGCAGCAGATGAACACTGACACCTGCTGGACCCTTCAGCCCCACCCTCCAAGATCTCTTTGATCTAAATATCACACTTAGCTGTCATTTAGTTAATAAATGTAAGCGTACCTACTTTTTTAAAACTACCACTTGTAGAAATTGTTTGACAGGTTGGGAAGAAAATATTCTCATAAGAACAAGTTTACATTATTTTCACCCCATGATGTAAGAAAAAAACATCTAAATTTTAAATAAAACATAATAAGAATTGTTCCCACATCACTTCATGTTGATTTATATCAATAGTCACAAATTCAGATTTCAGTGTGACATCTGCTACAGATCAGTTTAAACATGTTTCTCAGCAACAGATCACATGCAGCCTTTTTAATTAAAATACATTAAGCAGATATGAATCCCACTTTTGACAACTTGTAAAATCCTTATTGTAATAAATCTATGATTTATCCACAGATTTATTTTTCCATTCATCTACATTCTGACTGAAGTGGCTGCCCTTCTGATCCTATTACCAGTTTTAGGTCTTATGCTCTTCCTATTAGGAGTCTGCAATGTCTCTTCCTGTCACTCAGCCTAATCAGCAGCCTACATCTCTCTGCAGGTCGTCATGTTGACCCATGGCCCCTTTAAAAGTATGAAAAACAAAGAACAAATAAAATCCCTGTAAAGTGATGCATTACTTACTGCAAGGTTCTCACCAGGTTGCAGACAGATTATCTGCCTTTATTATTTTGCATATTTTAAGCGATCACCTCAGCATCTGTGGGGTAAACTTCATCAAATGTTTCAGAGCAGCCTGTTTATCTGGCTTCAACAAACAATTTAGGAAGATTACTGACAGAGAGAAGAAAATGTTGGACAGTTAAAGAGGCAGACAGCTTCTGTTTACAGCTTGCTGTAATCTTCTACAGATGAAATTATGGTCAGCACATTTTCTGACTCAAAAAGCTGATTACTTTTATATTTAAAGGGATTTTTTTTTTGTTCATTTTGAAATGCCATTGTATCAATTAGTAGAAAAGACCATCATTAGAGTGATTTCACAGCAAACAGAATGCTGTAACAAAAGATTTCAACTCCTACATGAGACTGTTTGTTTAGTTTGCATCATTTTCTCAACTACACCACTGAACATGTGTGCTGCTGCTGTATCAGTCACATCTCTTTGGGACATTGGTAAACTGTAGGTATACCAGCTCTGACCCAGAGTAAAACTGCCACTTTCTTTTTGCTGAGATTTATTTATTTAGTCTACATGGACACCATAAAAGTCACATGACTGTTCAGCAAGATAGGTCCATATTTGGAGGTTGGAGGGATGCATGGCACTGAGAGCAATGACTAATAACCAAAAAACTCAAGTTTACCCCCATCCAGACCATGACTGTGTAGTTTTATGACCCGAAACTCTTTGGGAGATTCTCTAGAACCTCTTCAAAAAGTTTTTTTTTTTTTTTACTCTGAGAAACTGAATAAATCGTCTGACCATAAATAGGACAGTGGCAGTAAAAATTTCTCACAATTTGTTCCACCAACTGCTGGTGGCCAGATGTTTTTTCTTTCCTAAAATTAACTCTGAGAAGCTATTTTACAAACACATAATTATAGTATGAGCATTAACCAAGTGAGGCTGTTAAACACACGATGCATAAAGTCAAAATGATGCAGTTAAATGATCTGACCATTTTTCAACACTTTTCTACATTTTATGTCAACAAAAGCCAGAAAAAGATGTTTTATTGTGAATGTAATCCATGCAAATATATTAATTTGCAATTTTGCATATTAGTTCTATTAATTTAAGAGAAAGTTTTGTTAGCATTCTGTTTTTTCTGCCATGAACATGTAACTTTTTTGGATTGGTAACCTGTGTTGCATCATGTTATTGTTGTTACTACAGTACACACCAGTTTCTAATCATAATGACTTACTTTTATGTAGTTACTGGTCAGTTTTTGAGATTATCTAAAAGATTGAACTTTAATTTAACAATCGTAATTTAAATCTGTGACACAGTTTTAAGTTACAACTAAGTCTAAAAGGATTCAAACTAGACAATTAAACTGAAAATCCAAAAAGTTAAAGATCATTAGAAAAGGAAAACTTGACGGGTGACGAGTGGGAAATCTAACCTCACTGGTAAAATTCCCAAACCTCTCAGTGATGTAATATATACAGAGTTTATGTGTGTGTGTGTCTGAGAACTGGACCTACTGTTTTACACCAATGAGGGATAAAGAGGACGTGCTGAGTCAACACATTTGTGTTGTTTTAGTGGAGAAATATGACAACTAGAGAGATTTGTCATGGCGAGTCTGTTTAATGAGTGGAAAACGAAGCCTATAGTAGCTGAAATTACAAGAAAGAGCTGGAAACGACAGAATGGAAAAGATAGAATCCCAGAACTGTCAGAACTCAACAGTGACCCAAATTCCAAAGATAAACTACTTTCAACACCCGATTCTAAGAAGCAGCAACATGACCTCAATTGAAGGAGATCATTTATCACTTTGCTTTGGAGAAAGTTCAGCTGATTCTCTCATCTACATCATGACTATCAGCACCTTGTTGAACATGTGTTAAATTAGGTATGATCTCACTCTTTAGGCTGATGGATCGTGCCAGAAGCTTAAAGTAGATTCTGGGATAGGTAGACTGAGGTATACTTAATTTTATTTTTATCTGTTTTTAAGGCATTTTAAAACATTTGATATTTAAATATTGTAATCTGTTAATTTCTTCGTGGCATCAGGATGTCTGAGCCACAGTCTAACAACTTGATTCTTGGTGACTTCTGTTGATTTACTTATTTCTTACCATGCTGCAGTTTCAAATTAAACTTTTTTATGTTTAGCATTAATTCTTTACTTGTTTCTTGAAAAACACCAAGACTGTGTTCAGATGAGTAGGTGGGACTTTCAGGTTAATGTCTGTAGTGTGCAAACTTTGGCTCCCAAAATAAAACATGTCCGCCTCTGTAAACGGGACGTTAAAGCTTCACTTTTAACCAACAGAAGAGGAACAAACAAACAAATTAATGGTACATGCTTTTGTAAGTTGACAGTGGGAAAGAAAACGATCCAATGACCCTAAGCAGATAAAAGGGAGTTCACAAAATAAATGGCAGGATTCAACTATTTGTATTTGTAACTATTTAAGGGTTTTATCTCTTTGCTGTTTAAGCCATCGATCTGTCAAAGCCTTCTCAGAGACTCATTTTCAGGAAGTCTGTAGTTTTTAAGAAGATTTAAACTGCTGCTGCTTGTACAAACAAATTGTTTGATTCAAGTATTCTGTTGGTATTTGAAGCTGCTGGGATTTTTGTGTTTAGTCTGGCTTACATGTCCTGCAATCTTTTAAAGTCTGGAACACAGTGGAGTGGAAGCAGCAACATGATGTCTATCATTTATCTCAATTTTATTGCTTTTAAAGTCATTTTAAGATCCTCCTAAAACATTTATTTTGCACATTATTTTAAATGATATCAAATTGATTTTACTTGATGCAATTTTTTTATTGCCTTTATTAACAAGATATGCCAATTTTAAAAAAAACTTTAGAAAACAGATTTTTTTTCAGTGAATATTTGATTGTTTTAGCTTCTTAAAGCAGAAACCTGGAGACCTTTTTTTTTCACTGTTCTTCATTTGCTTGTTAGATGCTGTTTTATAAAGATCATTCAAGTTCATCTAAAAATTACACAGATCTTTGCTTTTAAAACAAAACATTTTGCTATGAAATTGAACTATAAATGATGGAGGAAGGCCTCCTCTTGGCTTGCAACTGGTATTTCAATCTATTGTTGAAATCTTTAAACAGTTATGAGATCGTCACTGATGCGTGACACAACCCCCCGGACAGAGATGGTTTAAATCTGAGACAAGAGGAAATCCTTTCAGTTAGTGTGCATCTGCATAACAGCTCAAATCTTGAGGCCAGAGGATGAATGTGTTAATTAGTTTCCAGGCAGCCAAAAAATTACAGTAGTTTAATGCAACGAGCAGATGCCTCTTTATTTAGATTAAGCCTGAACAAGAGATAGAATTTATCAGACAACCCCAATTCCAAAAAACTTGTGTAAAATCTAAAAAACAGAAATCAGTGATTTGCAAAATTCAATAACCCATATTTTTATTTTTAATAGACCATAAACAACATATCAGATGTTGAAACTGAGATATTTTATCATTTCATAGAAGAATTTTTGTTCATTTTGAATTTTATGGCATCTAAAAAAGAGTTGGAAAATTGGCACCAAAATGTTCTTTAAGAATCTGTCACAAATCAAAACCAACTAGAGGAATGTTTGACAACTAATTATCTTCACAGAGTATAAAAGGAGCATTTCAGAGAGGCGGAGTCTCTCAGGTGTGAAGATTGGCTGAAGTGAATCAATCTGAGATAAACTGGTTGTGGAACAATCTAAGAAGAATGTTTCCAGGATTAAAACTGCAAATAATTTAAAGATCCCTCCATCTACAGTGAATTATATAATTAAAAAGATCAGAGAATCTCTCTGTGTAAAAAACAAGGTCAATGTTCAAAATAAGAAGTCTCACTACATTAAAAACAGTCTTGTTCACTGGACATCACTACATGAGCTCAAGAACACTTCCAGATATCACTGTTTGATAACACAGTTCACTGTGTGATACACAAACACAAGTTACAGATGGAGAAGTCACATGTCCACACCATCCAGAAACAGTATCCTCTCTGAATCTGAAGCAGGTGGAAAACTGTTCTGAGGTCAGATTAGGTCCAAATTTACATTTTTAGGGAACCATGGACTCTGTGTCCTGAGGACTAAAGAGGAGAGGAACCATTTAGCTTGTTATCAGCAGACAGTTCAAAAGTATCTCTGATTGTCACGGGTTGCATTAGTGCCTATGGGGTGGACAGCTTACACATCTGGAAAGGGATCCATCAAAGGTTTTAGAGCAACATCTGTTCCCATCTAGACAGCATCTCTTTCAGGAAAGGTCTTGTATATTTCAGCAAGACGAAGTTACACCACACATTGAATCCATCACAACAATATGACTTCACAGGAGAGGAGTCCCTGTGCTGAACTGACCTGCCTGCAGTCCAGATGTTTCACCAACAGAAAACATCTAGAGCATCACGGAACAAAAACATCCAGCCACAAAGACCCAGGACTGTTGATCAACTCAAATCCTGCATCAGACAAGAATGGGACAATGTTCCTCTCCTAAAACTCCAACAACTGGTCTCCTCACTTCCCAGATGTTTATAGACAGATGTTCAAAATAGAGGGGACATTACACAACACCAAACATCATCCTGTTCCAACTTTATTGAGATGCATTGCTGCAGTCAAACAGAAACTGAGCTAATATTGTTTTATGAAATGAAAATGATCTCAGCTTCAATGCTATTTATATTCTGTTAGCGGGTTAATGAGTTTTGTAAATCACTGTATTTTATAAGTTTTTGGATTTGTGGATAATAAAACAGTCAGTATTATCAGAATAGTTTTCACTTCAGTCTCATGGAACAACCTGACTGGTTGACTTTCATATCTATTAAGTGCAGAATGTTTTGACCAAGGAGTTGGTTGCTCACATGTGTATTTCACAATAAAAGCGCATGACAATGTAAAGATTATTTTACTGTAGTAATAAAATGTCCCTGAGAGCTATAACTTCTCTGTTACTGCAAATTAGATAGTGAGGTCATAGACCAAGACCAGAAATTAACTTTAGTGTGAATTTAAAATTTCCCCTTGCAATTTGGAGTTAGGATCTCAAAAACTTGAAAAAACAACATTTTAAAGAGAATTCTAAGTTTAAAAAGAAAAAGCGAAATACATTTTCCAAATAAAGTTAAAATAACACATTTCCAAAGTGAAAAAAGTGTTCTTAGATAAAGACAACAGGTCTGAGTTGAACAAAATAAAATATTAAAGAAGTATATGCTGTGAAAAGGATGGACTGTGGCGATGGACCGACTCTCTGTGGGAGGATTCTGATAGAAACTGATTCATCATGATCCACAAGCAATTAACTTTCACAAGACAATATGTCTGGACTCCCTGTTCCAGATAAAAATCAAGGCTAATGAGGACAAACTTAAATATAAAAACTGAATTTAATTAAAAACACATTCCACTTCACTTCTCTGCATAATTGGTTAATATATTAGCGAGCTTTGTGAAGGTCTTCCAAAGTTTTTTCTCTGTGGTTGTTGTTTCCCTCATTTCCAGTCCCGAATCAGAGTATCTTCAGAACAAAATGTTTTTGCTAAGATTCTCTCAATGATAGATTAGTTTTATGTAACGCTTTACAAGACACCCAAATCACTTAATTGTGAATTTATTTTACAATCACTCACTCAGTCAGACCCACAAATTGAATCAGGCATAAAATGGCTCACAAACCGAAGTGATGAACCAGTAATGTAATTACAGTATTTCAATGTGATTGTCTCAAAATCCCATTTGATTTTTTTCTTTAGTTAAATTGGGGAAAAATATAAAAATTAAACACAATTTTACACAAAAAATAGCTGTTTTGTGTAGCACCAAGGTGAGACGCAAAAAGCTATTAGCTTATAACTCGTTAAACGACTCCTTGAAGTGGTATAAAACATTTGCACTGTTGTGTTGTAATTTCACAGAAGTATACACATAAATCCAACCCTTAGATAAGTGAAAGATTGTAAATATTTATCTAACTTGATGTAGCATTTAGCTCTAAAACACAAACTCTGTTAAGCGTTTGGAAATGAATGAAGATGTTTGTTGACTGATTGAAAGTTAACCAGATGTGAGGAACAAATAACAGTAACTGACACTCATATAAATGAACACAAAACAGACACAGAAGCACGTCCAAACCATCAACGGTGGTTGAAGGGGGTGACCAGACAAAACACATGAATCCCCCTCCCCCAACAATGAAATACACATGCAACATCCTCTGAGCTGCAAGGACAAAACACCAGTATGCAGCCTGAAATGGAAAAATGGAAATATGGAACAGGAAAATACGCACACACACACACACACCTCTCAGACAGACATTTCTGGTTTATGTTCTCATCACTGCGTGTCACCGTAAAGGGGAAAAGAATACCAGAGAAAACATTGAGGCAGTGAGGCTATCAAGTTAAGCAATTACAAGCTTTGGGGTCTGAATTTTCCATGACCTAATGTCAGCAGCTTCTGGTCTTCACCATGCTGGCTCTGTAGGGTTTCATGGAAAGAAGAGGCCAAAACAGGGAGATGGTGGAGTCTAACACTGATAGATGTGCAGCTCCTGCTTCCCTGGAGTTCAGTAGCAGCTTTGTTCATGTAGAAATCGAAGTCTGGATGCCATAATGGTTTGGGATACATTTAAAAATATGGTTCTCATCAATCTTCATTATCTTTGGTCTTCGCTTGACTCATATTTCCCTCTCATTTTTCTTCTGCATTATCTTAAATATATGGTTTCCCCTTATTTTCCATTATTATAGAGGTAGACTTCATTTCTCAAAGTTGAATCTTAAAGAAAATTCAGAGGTTTGGAATAAAAGGGGAGGAGCTTCAGTTTTGACCAAGCTGGAATGCAGCCTGTCTGGGCATGGATATGTAAGACTTGGCATTTTGGCTTGAACAGCTTTTACCCGCTCTCTACAGGCTGCAGCTTGCATTGGAATTACACTTAACCCAACTATATATTTCATGTTCCAAACTATGGAAAGGAAGGACAAAGATCATGCTGCTCACCTTTTCCTGATGTCTTTTGCATATGTCAGGTCGCCGTGCTCAGAAGGAACAGCTGTGAAATCTATTTAGGTCAAAGCTCTTACATTTCGACCCGTGTTCCTTTCCTCAGCAATTTAGAGGGTTCATGGTTCCTTGACTCTATTTGTCTCCATCTTCTGGAGATTTCTGTCTTGTCTGTGGAACATAGTTTTAACAAGAAAGACAAAGATGTTGATTCAATATATATTTTAATTTTGCCATCTTTTCTGATGAAGGCTGGTACTTACATCTACATTATGGAGACTGGGGTGTTAGTGGACCCAGGGGGGGTGGGGTGGAGGCAATGGGGTTGGATGCTCCAAAAAGCTATGTATGGTCTGTAAGGCCGGTTGGCCTTAGACACACTTTTAAGCCTTCTTTGCGCCACAATAGATCATCATTTTCTGATTATTTGTTGATTTTTCATATTTTTGGACCAAAAGTTATTTATGGAAAGAAAAGAATTGTGTGAGAAATAAAAGGACGGGGCACCGTGAGACGCTCCAGGGAAATAAATTAGTATAATCTGTTCCAACCCGCAAAAGCTGTACAGTCTATTTAAATATGCTTAACATTTTTGACCTCCCTGACTGTAAGGTGCTACTGAAAAAATCAGTGTTAGCTGGTTTTGTAAATCTAGATTTATAAGCTTTTAAATGTACAAGGTCACATAACTTGCATGACAGAGCTGGCGAGGCATCAGTCCACTTTTAGAGAATTTCAGCTTTAATGGTGCCAACTATTCATGGAATGTCAAGCTAAGAAACTCCAGACTTCTTTGTAGCTCTTGGTACATGTCAGCTTGACATGATGCTGCAGTTTTGCTTGAGACTGTTATACATGTTTGCAAAGATTAGCTAAGAAGTCATAAATAATAAACTGTACACATTAAGTGCCAGATATTTAACTTTAAATATCAGTACTGTTGTTAAGAAATTTGTCATGTCCAGTTGATGCTGTGACCACGACTTTCCTGGAACGTAAACACCACCTCCATCATCAAACAAACCCTCACAGTGTCTTCACTTCCTTAGAAAGCTGAAGAAATCCCAACCTGCACCCACCACCCCCACATCCTTCTGTTTGGGAGCTGTTCACTGCTCTTACGTCACTGTCTGGTACGGAAACTGCACTGCTGCTGAAAAGAGGCTCCCACAGCAGACAGGGAGGACAGCAGGGAGCATCATCAGAGTTCCTCCTCCAGTCATCTCCCACCTCCACAGCACATCACTGGTCCTGCAAACAGAACAATAAAATACACGACCCACCCCTCACTCACACCTTTCCCCCTCCTTCCAGCTGACAGATGATTCCATATCTGCTGTACTGATAACAAACCTTTCATTAGATCTTCAGATCACGTACTCAAAGTGAAATATGTTTTCAGTACTTTCCTGCTTGTATTTATATAATATCCATGAATCAGATATGTGCATGTTCTGGTGTGTCAGTTCAAACTGAAGAACTACAACAGATGATCATTTTGTCTCATGTGGACCTCAGATGTTTGACGCTGCTCCCCCCCCCAAAAAAAAAGAGAATTCAAAACATATATGTGTAGAGAGAGAGAGAAATCCTCAGACTAAAATCATTAATTCAACAGCAGCAGACACTACAGCAGTTTGAGAGTATCTAATGAGAAAAGAACAACATGGCTGATGTTTGTGTAATTGAAAGTTGGCTCAGATACAGAACTCGAGAAAAAATGAAGGTCAAAGTATGACTTTAAACCTGGAACCCTCCATCCTGGGAGAAGATGTGGTTTTGATTTAAGTGTGGAGTCTCCATGTCAACGCAGCAGTGCTTTGGGCCGAGAGTTTGAACTCAGCATGAACATGGATAATGTAACATGATACTTCAACTCATCACTTTGTGTTCTGATGATGGAAACAAGCAGAACAAACTCACAACATTAAATACTGTGTATCAATCTCTGAGCAGAGAAAATGTTTCTCTCCTTCTGAGTGAAATCATCAGTCGAAAACACGGGACAAAACTAAAAGAATAATGGAAAAAGTATTAGTTTGTAAATTTTTTGATAAAACAAAACATTGGAAATTAATTAAAAACTCATTGTGGTGGTTTTGAATTAGTACTTTTATTTTTAATTATGTGCAAATTCAATGTGTTTATGTTTTGGGGATGGTGAACAGGTTTAATTTTGAAGGGTTTCCCAGTCATGGTCCATCAGTTTCATTTCTAATTTTGACAGATTTAACTAATTACTGGTATCTGTATTTTATTTGCTCTTCATCATCATCTTTCACCAACACCAACAGCTAATTTATTGTCCTTTTGATCAATTTATCATCCATCTAATTGATGTAATGGTGTAATGACTGACCTGAATTAGAGTAAACTGCCACTAATATGTTCTTAAAATTCATCATTCATGAAGGATTTTTAACTGATGAATATGTTTTTGGTTAAAATGGGAAGTTGACTGAGTCTCATCACGTCACAATGTAAACTTTAACAGACATATTGTAAACTAATCATTTCTGTCAGGTTCTGGTTTGTTTGTCTTTCTTTTCTTTTTCTTGGAGTTGGTCTTTATTCTCACTTCTTTTTTTTCTTTCTTTCAATGCAGGTGGGCTTATAGACTTGCTCGCCCTCATTGAGCTCCGCCCTCAGACAGGTTCTGCTGCAGTCTGGACCTGGTGTTAATCCAACATCCAGCATCAGTTACATCTACCAGGGTGTTCGACTTGACACCAGACTGTTAAAGTAACATTGGTGATCAGCTTGACCAGATTTATTAAATCTTCTATTGATTTGTTACCTTGGATTTACTTCACCTGTTTTTATATTACAGATCTTCTGGATGAGACAGTGAATCATCTTCTCTCTGAACAAGCATGAAAACACTTGCAAATTAAACCAGCAGGGAAAAAAATCCCCAAAATTGGTAGTTTCCTATTGCACTGAAACTCTGAACAATCACCAGTCACCGAACTGCTCTCCACCAAACTCACCTCTTGGATTCATTTGTACTTCACCTCCTCTTTGTTCCTCATGTCAGCTCATTGATTCTCCTGGATTTAATGATAGTTCCAAACCTGCAACAGAAACAGCAATTAGAAAGCCCGTCATTTCCAAGGTCACGTCACTGTTTGAACCTTCATAAACATACCTCCCATCTGCAGCCGTATTCCCAGTTCTACTGAAGTCATCTATCAAATCATAAATAAACCTGTTTAAGCTCCAGTGTTTCATTGTTTTGCTTCTTTTTTGCACATCACAAAAATCAATCACCTTTTTTATTTTAAATGAAACATTTCACCAATAAAGCAGAAAATGAAGTTTATTATGTGGAAGTGCAATAAATGAACACAAAATGCAAAAAGATGTAAATGTTTTGATTGAAAAAAATCACCTACAGTGTTGTAAAACTGTATGATATACACTCAGATGCTTCTGAAAATCTACTCTTACATTCATTCTTCAGACAAATACATGGTGGATGAGTTACATATTTAGAAACCACTAAGTCTCCTTCATCTTTCATGAACAAATGTATTCTCTGCTGATGTACTGATTATAAAAAACCTCAAAGCTTCTTGTTTTGGATCCATTTACAACCATTTGGTTTCCTTCTCTCACACATGTTGTCCTGACAGACATTCCTCGTCTGTCTGTCCCAGCAAGAGCTCAGCTCATCTTCAAACACACAGAAAAAGTTAAACGGGGCCAGATTTACAGTTATGAGTGAAAATAATGGGCAGATTTTGTGTGTGTGTGTGTGTTTCCCGGAGGCGTTTGATGTGTCATCAGCATCCGAAGGGCGGAGTGCTTGTTCACATGTAAATACAGAGTCAGTCTGTGGCTAAAAAAGACTTGTCATATCTTCAAAGAATAATATAATGACTGGCTAAGATTGGCTATATCAGTTTGCATATGGGTGTGGCTGCTTGCATTGTCTACTTTTACACAGCTGGAGTTTGATAAAAAAGATCTTAAAGAAGAAAAAAGCATTGTCTATTTTAAATGTTTTCTTTTACAGGCAGAATAATGAGAAACACAACCTGAATTTGGTTGCAGGATGTTATAAAACAGCTCAAAGTATCTGGCAACAAAAATCAACCAGAAACTTTGGTTTGACCAAAAACACATTTTAATAGGATACAAGAAAAGAAAATGACTGTTAAAGTCATCTTAAGACTCAGTTCTATTAAATATTGAGGTGTGAATGGAGAAAAGAAATGTTCTCTTTACATTGTGTTGATTCTGGATATTCTATAAGTTTCAGTTCAACCTCACTGACTCAATATTTCACCTGAACACATTCAAATATGCGTCATGGGTATGACATTTATGATCTGATTTATGACACAGCATCCCACGACTGAATACCACTCTCAAATGGGAAGCCCATAACATCTGAACCCAACCTGCGTCCACGCTTTTTTAATGGAAACGGAGTGGCAACATTTCACACCTGCAGGAATCAGCTTTGCTTCTCTTACCTCTGGTTCTACTCAGGGTGCTTTCTGTAACTCAGTCACTCACCGTATCCAGGCTTTTTACTTTCATGTGTTTTACAACATCAGCCCTCCTGCAAAAATTCTTAAACCAGCCAAGGCAGGAAATATTTAGACAACAGCATCAATGGTGTTGAAATCACAAGACACAGGGGACCAGACAGAACTCTGGACATGCAAAAGGAAAAATTATGCAACAACATCATGAAATTGTAAAAAAAAAAAAAATAAAAACATTAATAATATATTCACCAGTTGTTTTATTCTTAAAAAGCCCCCAAACATGAAAATAATCAGAAATCCTGCAATCCTTCAATGTATCTTATGTTTATTCTGTCTTTCTGTCCTAAACATGAAAATTTACTTTCCAAATTCCTTTTAAAGAGTGAAGCAAAAGTGCAAAGATCTCAGCTCCTACATTTCCCAGAATGCAATCAGAAACATCTTCTTTGGAATTTACTTTCAACCTCAGCTCCTCCAGATGTGCACAAGATGTATTAAAATCAGTTGCACAACATGTACATCAACAATCACAGAGTTTTAGAAATCAACAAGCTCTGAGTGTGTTTACACATATATTCTACCTCAAGATCGAAGGTCAGTGTTTTAGTGTTTAGCATTTCAAGCTTTATCTTATTTCAACTGTTTTGTTATTCTCAAACAGGAACCAGCGTGGACATTTCAAGTGAAGAATTTAAACAAATCAAACAGAATTAAAATTTGCAGTATGTTGTAGCATAATGGAGCTGCTTAAATAACTTTGGATAACACGTTTCTTATTTGTTCAAAGAAGCTACAATGTCAGAAAGAATCCTAAAGATGACAAAACCAGAACTAAAACAAGATGTCTTTTGAAAATTTTGCACTTTAATTCATTTAAAGTAAAACTGTACATTTGTTAAAAGTGACAAGTCAATGAAAAGTGTTCTGACAGACTCTATGAGAGTTGTACTAATGGAGCACAAAATGTAATTAATGATGTTCCACCAGATGACTGACCACAGAAGCTCTCGTCTGATTCTTCACTCTCCATCTAAACTGTGACGCGAGTATTTCCAGCAGCATTTATGTCCCGAATTTCAACTGGTCATCATCCGTGAGGCATTTGTCTGCAGAATAACATGACTGAAGCGTTTATTTTCTCTGCTTGCTTCATTCATCAATCCAGTGATCTCTGCTTCTGCTGCGGACGGATGCAGCATTTGAGTTTTCTCCTGGAAGAGTCATCAGAGCAGTTGAGACAGTGTTTGGGTCTTAATCAGACTACAGGAACTCCCCGTCTTGCTGCGGTTTGGACACAAAATAATCCCATGTCAGTCAGACATGTCTGTGCAAACACACATGTGCTGCTGATACATGAACTATTTCTGTTTCTGTCTACTTCGTCTTATATCTGCACATATAAACACATGCATACAGGAGCAGCGATGTAAACCTGTTTCTGATTACTATAATAGGCCAATGAGTGTGCAGCACCTCGGTGAGATAAGTCATACGATCTTCCTGCGTCATTTTGTTGGGATGAAAGATTGTTGAAATGTCTTTTCTTACTCTGATTCTTTGTTTAACACACACACAGATTCTACTATGTCTCGTAGCCAGACAGACTCACAGAGTGATGTCAGCCATTGTGAGACACAATAAAAGGAGTGTGCAGAAGCAATGAGTCAAGAAGACCTCCTGAGCCAGGCTGAATCCATCAATCACACTGCAGGAGCTGGTTCTGTTGAAACCTTTCCCAACGAAGAACTTTCTTCATGATAAAAAAAAAAGCTTTATTCTTTTGAACGTTATTAAGGTTGAAAAGAAAGTGAATTTAACTAAAAATGGTTCCACAAATTTGCATCACTGTTTGCAGAGAAAAACCCCAAATAATCACTTTTATCTTTGCAAATTCCTGCAGGAAACCATGAAGGAGGTTCTGCAATATAAATAATGTTGACTACCTCATCAAAGTAGCAGAGGTGCTGTGTCTCAATGAGTGTTTCTGGGATACAGATATTAGTTTTGTGTCTCATCTGACTTATAGCAGCTCCTACAATAACAAAGATGCAGACACAGCTAAGCATTGATGGATGGCTGCTGACACACCAAGAAACAGTGACTCACTGAGGCAGATAGCCTCCACGAAGACACCAGTCACCCAAACATTATCCCAGGTGGTGATGAACCAAACTCCACCTGAGAGAGTCACAACATGGAAGTTACTTTGATTAAACAGGTTGAAAAAGAGGCTCATCAGGACAATGTGTTGCTTTGGAGTTCCCTGTGACGAGCACAGATTTTTCTGTCTGGCCCAGCCAGCTCAAGGTCACATGGGGGTTGTGTAAATATACTTTCCCTCTGGGTGGGATGAAAGCTCAAAGGATTTTCCATGAGTCACCTCAGTGAATGAAGCATAGCTCGTCAAGGTAAAACAGTAATACTGATTGAGAAAAGGAGTCGTTGAAACAGGAGAGTGAGAAGTTTTATATTGATTTGTTGTTGTTAGAATTCTCTGACTCCAGAACCGATCGGTTTCCTAAACTTGTTGGATATTATGGTGACTCTTTACTAATGATGAAAAATACTGCGAGACATTGGACAGTTATTTCAGATTCCTATATTGCAGTAAATCACATTTATTTTTGTTATTTGACCCTGATCAAGGTCTGGAGGAACACATATTTATCCCCTTTAACTCTATTGCCTTGTTCATGACATAACTGGATACCCAAACCTTTATGTTAGACTGTTTTCAGACCTCTAACATGGTAAACATGACATCATGATTGTTGCATGCTGCTAAAGCCTGTTTTTAAAGCTTGACCCACAACAAGACCGAGGTTAGCAAAGGTCATTTGTCTTGACCTTTATGTGAGTGCAGCAATCCCAAACTATCACACTGACATTATTTTCATAGGAAAATAAACAAATTATACACATGCTTGTAAAGCAGTTCTTATAAAGTGCTGATGACTTTTCAGTAAAGTTCAAAAAAGTTGAATAAAACATGTTTTCTCAAGCAAATAGAGTTGAAGTAGATAATGAGTAATTCAGAATGTCAATTAAAATAATGACCCAAATTTGATATAAAGAGGTATTTGCCATAGTTATTAAGTTATTAACTCAGAATACATGTACAATTTAAGGCATATGAGCACTTTTTAATGAATCCCATCATTTCTTTGTCCTGTAACTCTAAAATTAGTTTGCAAAGCTCGTCATCTAGTGTTTTAAAAAGGAACTGCAGGATTCGTCCATGTAAACTGGAAAGTGTACCAAAATTCTGGATTAAATTCCTGCAGGACAATGTTTTGGCACGTTATAACAGCTGATTCAAAAGTGTAAACGTCAAAATATTCACTTGAATACACAGAAGTTGCATTTTTAAATAAAAATAACAAATAATTTATTGTTTTCAAACAGCTCATGTGAAACATTGGGCTTTGTAAAAGCTTTTTATCTCAAGAAGATACTAAAGAAGCCTGAGGTTAAAGGTCAAACTCACAGTTTTACTTCCCATATCTGCTTTTGTTTATAGAAAAAAATAAATACATTTTTACAGTTCCACGAAGGAATGCACTTTCCCAGTGAGTCTATAAAACATGCAACACATAAAAACCAGATTGGGATTTACAACATGACTATAATGAATAAAACCTGATGATTTTAACTGCAATAAAAACCTCCTGCTAATGATGGCAAATCACTAAAGTAGTGGACACATTTAGCTTTTGTCAAATATATTTTCCTTTTGAAGAATGACTGAAAAAGGAGCAGCGTATCAATGTGTCAATTTCATTTTAAAATCAAATTCTTAAGTTCTAAAGAATAAATAGTTTTTTGAAAGTTTGTCCCAGACTAAAAGAAGTTGGTCAAAACTCACAATAATGTTCACATTTCATGATAATGCCAGTGAAACCTGATTACAATCTGGAGATGACTTCCATGTGTGTGTCTGCATTCTTCAGTAGGTCACACATTCCTTTGTTTATGGCAAGAAGAAACTGAAAGTTTTATCTCACTTGAAATTTTCCCATAAAATATGAGGGGCTGTCTAAGCCATAATACATTTTGTCACTCTCACATACATATATTCCCCCCTAAATATATATACAAATATATTTAGGGAGTAACATTTTGGTTCTTTATCATAACTTACTGACATTTTTGACATTTTCACAAGAACACTCATGAAATCTAGTCTGTTTTTCTTCATTCGTATATTCTGCTTAAAGGTCAAAGGTCATCAGCTGTAACATATTTGATTATATTTGTTTCAAATGTATTTGTTTTGCATGCATGCCATGTCATGTTGGCTATGTAAACAGGACTCATACAGATGAAGTAAAAAGGCGTATTGAAAGGGAACAGGTGTGATACGCTTTGATTCTTTTCTTTATAGATACGTCCAGGTGAGGCGGAGGGAGATCAATGAATCGCGAGTGTGAATGAATCCAGCATAGCTTCAGCAGCATCAAGCAAAGGAATATGGAGGAGATGAGAGGATGAATGATTCCTTCTTTGCACACTGGTAGCATTAGTAGAATCCTCTTGAGTTCCAGCCTGAGGAAACACATGGAGATCCACAGGACTGGCATCTCATGAAGGGGTTGCACACAAGGAAAACCATAGGAGAGCAGAGGAGGTATTACTTTCAAAAAAGCAAAAAGTTACAAGTATTTCACACTTGCAAAAACAATCACCTTGAGTGAATTAATGGTCTGACATCAGGGAGCAATGAGTCTGAAGGAAATATTGATGAGCCAGTGTGACCCATAATGCTGCTGCAGCACAATCCACCAGCAGGTGGGGTGAAAGTGAAACAGCCCAGAATATGCTTGAAGGATGGAGAACAGCTTATGATGGGATAAGAGGAAAAGCAGTGTGAAGATAGAAAGAGGGAAAAGAAAACGTTGGAAAACATGTTCATGTCCAAGCTGTCACTAGTTCATGATGTGTGTTTAGACTGTTGAGATCTCTGAGTTCCCAAAGATACTGTAACAGCTTCATCTAAACCACCAGCTTGTCTTCTAAGTCTTATCTCTTAGGTTCAGATCAGGCTGTTTTCAGTGATGGTCTATGTACCACAGGTTTATCAGGTTAATGTCAACAAAATTATTTATTCACTTTTAAAGAAATTTTAAATCACATGTCTGAAAAGTTCCAGTTTAGAGTTCTTCAAATGACTCCTAAAGCATTTCACATGACAATTTTTTCATTCACTCATTCACATATTTGGTGGTACTTATGGTGGCAGCTGCTGGCCCGGGGCACACTGACAGAGACAAGGCTGCTTTTCCACAAGCCTGCTGACAACCACCAAACACGCATGTCTATACACTTCCTGTTAGATCTCAGTGCTGCATCTGATAAGCTGAATACAAATAGTCTTTTACAAAGATTGTAACATGATGCTGGGGTAAAGGAAACAGCTCTAAGTTGGATTGAATCATATTTATTTCATAAATTTCAGTTCGTTCATGTAAGTAATGAAAATCCTTCATGGGTTACAGTTTTTGAGTTCTGACATATGAAGTTCTGAACAGCAAACTTAATGGAACAAAAACAGAAAAAAGCAGAATTTATCAAAAGTGGAAAATGTGCTTTTTTTTACATAAAGTCACACATTACTGACAGAGAGGAAAAAAGAGAAGGGTCAGGATGAAGAGAAGAAGAGAGGGGTGGGAATTAACGCAGTCATTTGATAGTTTCAAGTACGTTTACAAGAGTCTGACTGAGTCAAACGGAAAACAGAAGCTGTGGGTTCTGGAGGAGTGTCGCTTGTCTTTGTCTGAAGAAATGGCTCTTTCAACCACAAGGTAAAAACTTTATGGCTGTTGTTGTTTTTTACTGCAATCTTTATCCACAATTAAACCTTAAGAGCATGTAGCTAATGAGCAAATGTATTTTTTGTTGGTTTATTTGTTGGGTTGTTTCACCATGTCTGTAGTTTGAATCTAGTCTCAACATGTTCACTGTGTTTTAGCACCAGAGGTGAAATACGACATGATTTCAACCTCAAATGAGCTGAAAAGAATTAGTGAGTTTGTTCTGAAGATTTGAGACACTTGTAACATGTAACAACATCTGCATTGAGTTGTTCAGTCTTGATTCTTATCTTTTAAACCAGCAGAGAAAACTGTACTGACATTTACTGTGTCAAATAATTCAGCTAAAACATTTTCTGTTACTGTGTCTCTGTGATCCATGTGAAGATTCAGCAGCATGTTCAAAGTTTTTTGTTATAATGTTTTTTTTTCTGATCTGTTCTCTTGTATTTTCTGCAGCTTTCTTGCCAACATCACAGAACAAAATGAAACAGGCAGTGGCTGTTATTTTGGAAGTGACCACTGGACAATCTCTGTGATTCCAGTATACATCATGATCATCTCTGTTCTGGGAATTCTCCTAAATATCTTTGTGTTGATGGTTTTCTGCCTCCATAAGAAACCCTGCACCACAGCTGAGATCTACTTGAGTAACCTGGCAGCTGCTGACCTGGTTCTGGTTTCCTTTTTACCTTTTTGGGCTGCCTTCATTTCTAATCATTACAACTGGACTTTTGGTTTATTCTTGTGCAAAGCTGTCAATGCCAGTATTCTGATGAATGTCTACTGCTGCATCTACTTCATAGTCCTGATTAGTGTCGATCGTTATTTGATTCTGGTGAACCAAGTGTCTTATGAGAGAATACGTACACCATTTTTTGCTAAACTGGGCTGCTTGCTGGTCTGGATTCTGGGCTTCCTCTTCAGTCTTCCTGCACTTATCCACAGAGAACTGTCTCTTTTTGGTAATTCAACCTTTTGTTTTGCTAATTATCCAAACCCTGCTGTAAAGCTAACAAGTGATGGGTTAATCTCTGTGTTTGGATTCATCATTCCCTTTTCCATTATTTCCTTCTGCACAATTAACATTATCAGAACTCTGAGAGGTAACATACATACAAAGAAAAATGCAAAGAAAACAGACCACATGGTAATCACTTTGATCCTGGCAGTCCTCCTGGCATTCCTGATCTGTTGGGTTCCATTCCACCTGACTAAGATACTATTTCTGTTTCGTGACGCCAAAATTCTGACTGAGTGTAATTCACTCAAAATCCTGATGACCAGCTACCAGATCTTCACCTACTTTGCCTACTTCAACAGTGTCCTCAACCCCATTCTCTATGTCATTGTAGGTAAAACCTTTCAGAACAAAGTGAAAGAACTCTACAAGCATTGTAACTACAAAAGAGACCAGAACACCAGTGATACTATAACCACCTCAAAGCTGACAAGATCTGTTCAATGTGAAGATGACGTGCTCTGATCTCCTAACACGTCACTAAGGTCCCCTTCTCACGGGGTTTTGACCTTTCAATAACTTTGCTAACACATTTGATCTTTGCAGGGTCTTGATGAGATCTTCATATCAGTATTAAAAGCTGGGATCTCCACAGTGATAGAGCTCGACAGGGTAACAGTGATTTTCACTGCTGTAGCGAGATCATGGCGATTTATTGTTATAGTGTCAGATTATGAAGGTCATAGGAAGAGCATGGAGCAACATGGTGACAAAAATAAAACTGTATCAGTAATGTCAAGACTTTAAAACAGGACTGGCCATACTGGTGTGGACTGTAGTTTATTGACTAGGTCTGACAGAGTTGCCAGCTGCAGGGATGAAGGTGTGATGCCATCATTAATGCACATGGAAGGGGCCAATGATTTCTTTACTTTTTTATATGATAAGACGTGCTGTTATTTACACAGACAAGATCTAAATAAATAAGAGATTTTTGTGTTAATTTAATTTTCTAACCACACTTTCTCAAAAGATGCAAAGTAATTAGTTAGTTGTCTTGTAATCATCAGTTTTGTTAGATTCTAGTAGCAACAAAACGATTAAACTCAAATAGTGTAGAGCAGCAGAAAGCTTTTCTGCTAAGCTTTTCTTGCTAAACTGATGGATATAAACATCTACAACCACACTTTGTTTTTAATGTTATTGTTTTTCTTTCTGTTTTTATTTTTCTGACAAGAAATCTGCACGTTTCCAATGAACTACATTGAGATTTGGTTTATTTCTGCTTTGTGGATTCATACCTAGTTTTTTTGTTGTTAAAAATAAGGAACTAAACATGTTTTTGCTTCAGCCATGATTGATGGAGTTATAATGGAGTGTGTGATGCTCTGACTTCCTGTTTATATCTTGCAGAACTTCACAAGAAATGTGACAAAAAATTTCTACCACATACATGCTCATTTAGAGTTGTGAAACTTTTGTGTAATGACTTCTACATACCACAATAGTTGATAATATACGTATATGCATATATACAGTATGTGTGTGTTATTTTTTATTATATAAACATGTTAAACCTTATGAACGTGTACAACATGTGTTATTCTTTGAAACTGTGGTTTTACATTTTATTACTTTTTTTGGCTACCGAGTATTTGAGTACAGTGTACCGATTGTGTACTGAACTTGCAGGCTTGAGTTTTCTTTAGACTGTGTAACTTTTCTGTTTAAAAGCTCTTTGCAAACATAAATTACAACATCATGTGAAAAGTTTCAAGTTATTTCTATTTTTTTTTTTAAGAAACCTAACGTAAAAATGTAGTTAACACATAACACAATAAACGGAATATTTAAACTATTATTATATTGTGTTATTTTCTCATAAAAATCACGATAATTAGGACCCATTTGTTTTTAAGAGACTTACGTTTTTACAGTGCACTTTCATTTCACTTTGTTCTCTATGAAAAAATGTGTATTAAATGCTGATGTGAGTGAACATCTGGCGTAACATGTGCGCTTTGAAGGAGCAGCTCAACATTCCATTTGTTCACCCAAGGCTGAAATAAACAAGTCCAGATAAGAGACATATTAATAACATGTTTCATGTTAAAATATTTGGTTCATGGGAAAGAAGTAATTACAGGGGACTGCATGGACCAAAAATCCTTCATAGAACTCATTAAAATTGAAGAAATAATGGGATTCAGATTAAACTATTTCTTGTGAAATATAAATGTGCAAGATTTATCTCACAGTCTGCTGCAATGTCAAATTTTAAAGGCACAACAACAAGAGAGAAGAAGACAATCATAGCAAGACTCTCAGGTAGTTACTTAAAAATTCCAGAACAGAGGAAGTCTTTCGTTTACTTAACTCCTAATTGATTTTTGTTTGAAAGCATTTCCTCAGTATGAGTTATTCTCACGTGAGAACCAGACATCATGAAAACATTTAGCTGCTGTTTATCCTTTTTTCCAATCTGCTTTAGAATGTGAATAATCAGCAACTTAAAGATGTTAATCATTGTTCAACATTATTTTCTGCTTTAAACTCCCATTTTAATGTTGTTTTCACAAACTCTTCTCTCAGCATGTTCAGCCCCAAATGTTGTTGTCAGAAAAAAGGAAAGAAAACTCTGTGCTTAATTTGTAACATTTAGTTGGATTTGATTTCTCTTTCCCTGGGTGGGGACAAAAACAAAGCAATTGAAACAAACTGCTATGATGACAGGACATTCTTGTGAGGTTTTTGTTCTGGAAATGGTCTTGAATGCATTTGTGCTGGTGATTTTCTGCCTCAGTGAGAAGCTCTGGACTGTCCCTGAGAGACTGCTGCTGACCTTTATTGATGCACACTTTAGATTAAAGAAAAAATGTATTTTATTTTATAATATTTGCATTTAACTTAAACATAAAATTATAAAAACTCTGAGAAGCAAATGAATAAAATGTTAAAATACTGAGAGAACAGACCAAATAACAACTGCCTGCAGTAACCATAGAGGAAGATTCGGTTGCAAACTTACAGTATGTTGCATATTTACATTGAAACATTTAAAATAACTCCACCCATCAGATCTTTATGCAAACTACAAAGTTTATCTAAATTAAGTCTAAATATATAGATTAGTGTTGTAAATCTCTGGTCTTGTTGATACGATGCATGCAGAGCATGTTATCAATTATCCACCACATTAAAGACACATAAACAGCAAAAACTGATGCGATGCAGAGCTGGTGGTGCATGAGGTTCTGAACTGAACACCTGAAAACTTTCACAAAGACAAGAACTTTAGCTCAGGATCAACATTAGAAGTGACCCGGCGAGGAGGGGCAATGGAGATCTGACAGATATAAAGAACGAGAGGAAATTTGTTGCAATTTTGCCAGAAGCCTGAGATCCACATCGGCACGATGTTTCTAGAGCTGATTGGCTGACAAAACATTTAAAGACCTGCACCAATGAAAATCCTGTTTTTCATGTTGTTAACATGTTCTTGTGACATTTTTCTGATAGTAGAGGGCGTATCGCGAGAAAATTAAGCCCAAAATTGCATGTTTGAGTATTTCTGCTTTTAAATCGCTGTGACTCATTAGTAATTTGAAAAATGCTGTTTGGAAAAGAATGTTTTTGTGATGTAGGAAATGGATTGGGTAGGCTTAGAATGCTAGCATAAACAAAGATCTCTTAGCAACGGGTAAAGGGGCGGAGTTATCCTCTGCACCAACGGTTCCGCCTATACAGAGGTGAATTGCTAATGAGCTAATGCCAGTATAGAGAAACTATTTCATGGAAACAGCACAGGTTTTGTGATTTTGGGTAAAAATGCCATAGTCGTAATTTAATGACCACTGAGAACATTTTAAAATAGCTCAAAATATGCTTTTTAGTTCTGGATATAGCATCCAGCTGTGTGTCTGGATTTTAAATATCACTTTCATTAAGCTTATTTTAAAACATTGCTAGTGTATGAATTCCATGTGTCCTCTAAACCACAACAATTCCTAACTTATACTGTTGACGTGCTGCTGGACATAAACACCAGTCTCACTTGGAGATGGTGAGAATTTACAACATAAATACTTAGAAACAAGTGAAACAGAATAATACACAAGCCACTGCACACATTCAGTCCACATTGTATTCATACCAACTACACACTGCAGCATGTCTTCAGTGGTGCTAAATAATCTTTCAGATTGCATGTTGCTGTTTTTATCAGTGTCACACTCAATGCAGTTCTCCTTTTGCCTCTGAGTAAAAACAACCAGAGCCAGAAGAAAAGTCATGCAGGAAGTATTTCTTAAAACACAAATACAACCAGCTTCTTCTTGTCTGCTTGACTTTTTGTTGCCTGTTCAAACAAACTTGAAAGAAATTTTTCATCAAAAAACTAAATGCATTTAGATTTAATCCTGATACATCAGTTCATATCTAGTCTACAAATTAATTTATCTTCACATCACTGAAATAACAATCAGCAGTGTGTGTGTGTCATAATTATCAGTTAATTAGTGTTAATGTTTAAAAAGCACAAAAGGTCTGTAAAGATCTACATCTAGACATCTAACTTTATATTTGCAGTACCAGTCAGAACTTTGTCTGATCATTTTGATTTGCAGCTTTATTTAATCATTTTAAACCACTCAGAACTTTCATACAAACCTACAACCTTCATGAAAGAGCAAAAAAAGAAAAGTGGACTGAGGACAGTTTGAGGACGAAGCGGAAATTAAGTTAATTTTGAAATTTAAACATATCTGATATCGGTTTATTCTCAGTTTCCTTGTTCCTTGATAAGTTGGTCATTTTCAAACAGGAGACATGTTGCTCTTGTTTGTGCTCGTCGCTCTTTCAATAATTTTCTATCTTTCACTTTTGTTCATCCAAAAGTTCTAAGAAACCTTCATCAACACCTTAATGGTGGTTACTGTTTCACTAGTGAGCCGAAACTTGCATGTAAAGTGCATCAGCAGAACATTAAAGAATACGGCAAGAACAACAAGTAATAATATGTTTCATGTTTATTATATTTTAAAATCTTGCTGTTCAAAAAATATCATATTAAATGAATTAATAATGTGAAAATATCCATCAAGATGTTTGAAAATGCGACTCATTACAGTTTAAGTTTGTCCTGCTTACCGCTGCCATGAAGGATCGTAAATTTCGTTGTATTAAGAGTTTCGTGCCTCCACAAGAAATCCTGCATCACAGCTCAGATCTACTTGAGTAACTTGTCAGCTGCTGACCTGGTTCTGGTTTTCTTTTTTCCCTTCTGGGTGCTCTATTATAAACAGCTGTAGGTTTGGTCGGGTCTTTCGCAAACTTGTCAGTAGGAGTATTTTGATGAATGTCTACTGCAGCATTTACTTTCTGGTTCTGGCTGGCATCCATCATTATTTGACTCTGGTGCACTCACTTTTCATAAAGAAAATGTCCAAACATGCTACAAAGCTACTGAAGGGTCAATCTGTGTTCTGATTCATCATGTCCCCATTATTTCCTTCTGCACTGTCAAAATCATCAAAATTCTGAGAATCAGATAAATAAAATGAGCAAATAGAAAGAAAACAGACCCCAAGGAACCCACTTTGGTCCTGGCAGTCCTCCTGTAATCCCTGATCTGTTGGGTTTCATTCCACTGCTCCATGATGTTGAAATTCTAACTGAATGTATCTTGATCAAACACCTGCTCACCTGCCTGTCACACTTTTACAAAATCAGTAAGTCAAATATAACACCAGAAATTTATGAAAGAGTGAGCGGAGTTTTAAATGTCTTTTTGTTTGTGATGTTCGTGAAAAAGATTAACGTTTAACAATAAAGAGAACTTTTATTATTTTTATGATTTACAGAGTTTAGAAAATTGGAGCTTTAAAATAGTTTTCTTAAAGCATCTAGTCCAAGTTCAGATCTATTTTTGTTCTGACAAATTAATGTAGATTGTTCTTTATAGCCAAGATATTGAAATTGTTTATATATTTGTTCAGTTTTCTCTGAACTCTGTATGAAATTTTAATTTTTTTATAAACTGTACACATTTATCTTTAACTGTGACTCAGTTCACAGAAACTTTCACTCTACCACTTACACTCCAAAAGTAGTTCAAGTAAAATGACGTACAGAATAACCATAATTTTTGTGTAACAGAACTGAAAGTGGGATTTGTGCCTCTGAAACAGTGTTAAATATTATTTTATAATACTATTGGTTACACATGTTATTATTTTTACTTTCTCAACCAACTGGTTTCCATTATTCAAATCTATCAGCTCATGCTGTTGAGTTTTTGCTGTTAATTCTACCTCCTCCATCAGATATTCTCCTCTTAATCATCTGTTTACATCTTGTGGCGTTGCATCAGTGACTCTCATCCTCTCATCAGATCTGCACAGTAAAAGATGCCAACTAAAGTCTGTAAATGCTTGGTTTAGCTTGTTTAGTGCAGGTCTTTGTTGAACATGGAAGTGATTGTGGAGCGACTGGTCAAGCAAGGCTGGATGTGGCTGAGACGAGCAGAGGAGGGAAGTAACATCTGAAAAACAGCACTTGTGAAACTTCCTGCTGTTAAAAACAAAATCTTAATCATTCTGAGAAGGTCAAATTCATGGTAAACATCCGCCTTCTAAAATATGTAAACTCTTGTTTTTATCTGGTCTGTTAGTGCTGCTTTTATCTCGTGTTAGCGGGGAGTGTATTCGTTAATCTCCTTGTCTCCACTTAAATCCATCATCCTCTAACACAGTCAACCGCAGGGCTTCATTTAAAACAGCCTTAAAAACAGAGAGTTTCCCAGAAATGTGAAGCCTTTGCAGAATATAAAATATATAAACATATCAGTGGTTTTATTTTCTACTGTTACTATAATTGTTTTTTTTAAACTATAACAGCTTGTCTAAAAAAGTTTGATGCAGCATGTAAGAAACTCCAGATTTAAAAACAGAATTGTAACATATTTGAGTTCTTTTCTGCACCTCGTTACCAGCTGAGAATGATCACACACTCATAAGAAAACATGCAGACTCTAAATGTTCTGACACTTTTTTCGAACGTATCAGTTTTTGTCTTTTAAGTTTCTGTTCTGCTTGTTGGTTTTGAAAGGTTGAGCATGAACTTTGAGGAAATCTGTTCTATCTGCTGTGTCAGTCTCAATCAACACTTTATTTCCTGTTTACATCTTGTGGTGTCCCATCAGTCTGATACATTCATCGTCGCTTCCACTCCTCCCTTCTAATGAAAAGTGATAATAAAATTGATCCTTTAAATTGACATTAACTGAGTTATTAATTGTGTTAATTGACTGTGAATGTGCAAAAAAATAACAAAGCACATGTACGAGAAGAACATGTCAAAGTCAAGTCCGATTTAATTATGAAGCACATTTAAAAACAGCCTAAAGTGTTGCACTGTTAAAATTACAATAAAACATGACACAAATAACATAAATTAGATCAAAGTTCTGATGAAATACACCAAACAACACAATAATTAAAACAACGATATAAAATGTAAATCTTGTCAAAAGCCAAAGAAAAGAGGAGGTTTTCAATGCAGATTTAAAAACCCTCAAACATGTGCAGAATCTTGTGAGATGGCAAGATGTTCCATAATTTAGGAGCAGCTATTGCAAAAGCCTGCAGATAAATTCCAGACAGAAAAGCTTAGATTGGCAGCTTTTCTCCTGAAAGGCAACAGTCACACTGTGCAGCCATGTGTAAAAAAATCGAATCTGTAATCTGCTAATTTTCATAAACGTTAAACAAGGAAGACTAGCTTATCTATCATGCATATGCAAAAACCCATGGAAAGTGTGAGTCAAAGCTTTCCCTGGAACTCTGATGAAATAAAATATGGCAAAATCCCCATTTAGTAGCAGCATCTAATATTACTTTAAATGACTGTAGCATATAAATAGAATTTATCATCTCAAGTCAGTTACCTTTTAAACCTATAAGGTAGCTTTGTTACTACTAAAAGGTCATCAGCTATAAAAAACTTGTCAAGATCCTCATGTGCAGCACTATATTGGATCTTAAACATGTTTACATGCACGTCAACATTATTATTTTGTCCAGTTTGTTTAGAATTTAAAGTCACATGACCTGAAGAACGAGAACCAAGTTGCTTCCTCTTCACTTTTGCTTTATTTCATGCATTTTGTTGTAAATAAAAAATAGTTTAGACAAATTTAAACAGAGAAACAGTTTTTTTTAGTTAACTTTTATTCATTATATTGAATGAAATTGGAATTTTACTCCTTCCCAAACTCTACCAGTGTCTCCTGCTGCTAACACAGAGAGAATTATTCATTGGAACAGTTTGCATGCAGCATAACAAAGAGTGGGAGGATCATTTCCATATGTTTATACATGATTTCTTCTGTAACCTCTTGTTGTCTTCATTTGACCTATATCAGGTTATTTTTAATCCCTACTGTACAACGAGGACTAAGACTGGATTATTAGAACATGCAGCCTCCCTGTTGTCTCTGCAGATTCTTCTTCTGACTGAAACATAAACAACAGCCACAAACTGGAGCGGTTCCTTATGTTCTCTGTGTGATGCCAGCAGATCTGAAGGGCATGACATGCACATGCATCCTGTTCCTGGGAAGCAGATGAAACTTTTTGTACAAATTTATTAGCAGTTGAAAAAAATGTTTTTTCACCAAAATTAAAATGAACTCTGTTAAGAAACAAAACAGTATAAATCTAATTATCATCATTCAACAGTTTTGTGTGCTTTCTTTTTAATTCTTATATTAATGTATACTTTTTTGAAGCGATAAAATGTTTTTAGATTGAACTTTGTGACTTTATTGTGACTATTTTAGATGCAGACTCTGTTTCATGTTATTGTTTTGACTCTGACGGTTTCATTTGCATTGTGGATTTAGTCCTACTTTTCCTGCATAACAAAGTTTTCCATTCATTCCCGTTCAGGACTTCACAGCGTTAAGATGAAGTCGATGCTCAACCAGACGAGCTCGTGTTCAATTAGCTCTTCAGTAGAACGGGAGATGTATCCAGCTGCTTATTCTTTATTCTTCATAGTGAGTTTTCCATCTAACTGTTTGGCTCTCTATGTCGCCTGGAAGCTGATGCTGAATGGGAACAACATGGCGGTCTACCTGATCAATTTGTGCATTTCGGACCTTCTCTACACAGTTACTCTGCCTGTGTGGATTGAAATGGCCCAGGGCGTGCATGTAGCTGACTGGTTAAGCAGTGCAGTGTATTTGATCATGTATAACAGCTTTTACGTTGGCTCTGGGCTCCTTTGCTGCATCTCCATTGATCGCTACCTGGCTCTGGTCTACCCCCTCCATTTCCAGCGGGTCAGAGAAGTCAGGACAGCAGTACTCGTGAGCACTGCTGTTTGGATTCTGGAGATCTTTGTCCACGTTCTGTTACTCCACCACATGGGGGTGCTGGAATCTTTCAGATACTTGTGCTATCAGCACATACCAATGCTGCAAGAGGATTCCAACGTCAACTTCGCTCGGGTTTTCCTGGGTTTCTTGGTGCCTGTTGTCATCATGACTTTTTGCTATCAGCAGATCATGCATTCCCTCCGGCAGAACACTTCCATTTTGGCAGAAGAGCGCAGGAAAGTGGGATTGCTGCTGCTATTCCTCCTTCTAACCTACATAGTGTCCTTCTTGCCCTACCAGACCGTCATGTTCCTCAGGGCACGGCTGGAACCAGGAACATGCAGCTGGGCCACGAGGCTCAGAGATCCATACCTGGTCACAGTTGCCACAACAACTCTGAACAGCACACTAGATCCTATAATTTACTGTTTAATCAATGAAAGTGCAAAGAGAGAGATCTGGAAAGCTTTGGAGAAAGGAAGGAACAGTTTTAGAAAGAGGAAAATCCTGGAAAGTTCTTCATAAATTCATTCAGTTTCCTGACTAATTCTGACTTTTCTAACCCATGACTGAAAACCAGATTTAAAACGATTGTTTATGCAAAGCTACATGTTTTAATGGTTGGACTATCATGTGGTTTTACATCTGCACTTTGTTTAAAACAGCTATCTGTATTACTACCTGTGGGTTAAGTTAAATTTTACTGAATGATTGTTTAAGGTTAAAAAAATTAAGTTGACTTTTAAAGTAAAGAATAACGAGCATATTGTTATCTTATCATATTAAATACAAATGTTAAAAAATATGAGTTATATGTGTTTTCATAGAAAAAAATGAGTTGTGGTAGATGCTTTAAAATATTATTTTTACTTCTGTTTAAAAATAATCTGCAATTTTTCTTGATTATGTTCAAACTAAAGAAAAAAGTAAATTCAAGGATCTGTTGGTGATTTCTATGAACCAAAGAGCCAGTTGCAGCATCGGTTCTTTAAAATTTGCATACAGACCGTAAGAGTTTTAAGGACAGAATGAAAGACTGATCTGAGTAACACCAGCAGGTTTATCAACATAGCTGCACTATGGAAACACTCAAACATGGTTTCATTGGCGATAACAAACACTACCTTAACCTGAGTCCACCTTTGTATTGACTCACCAAACATTATGTCACAATGTCTCATGTTGTAACCAAATTAAATCTGCCTTTTATCAGTTTGTTCTGTCACCTGCCTGCCAGAGACACGGGAGTCCGCAACGTGAAGTGGGCAGCTGCTGATGCTTCCTGTTGAACAACACTGATAAAAAAAAGTTCAAGGACAACACAGTGGAATCAACTCTGCATCTGATTCATTGTTTTTGGTCTAATGAGAATGACTCTTGCAAATAGAGTTAAATTTCAGCATAACAAAGCATAAGTAAACACCTGTAACCTCCCTCTGACATTATTATCAATGCATGTTTAATTTGTTAATATGTTTTTACTCAATATAAGTTTCTCTTATTTCTACAAACATTTAAATTAAAGTGAGACAAAAAAAGAGATTTTTCATTTTACTTTAGATGTGCCTAATTATCTTTAAAGTTCTTTTTCATGTGTGTTTTTTATATGTATTTAAAGTTAATATTGAAGTGATTACCAACTTTTAAATAAGCTCCAATTTCAGGGATTTACCCATTTTGTTTTTAAGTAAATGTATAAAATTCGATGTACATCGTGATTAACAGCTAAAGACTCAATCACGCTCATATTTTGAGCTATTTTAAAATGTTCTCAGTGGTCATTAAATTACGACTATGGCATTTTTACCCAAAATCACAAAACCTGTGCTGTTTTCCATGAAATAGTTTCTCCGTACTGGTATTAGCTCATTAGCAATTCACCTCTGCGTGGGCGGAACCGTTGGTGCGGAGGACAACCCCGCCCCTTTCCCCATTGCTAAGAGATTCACTGCGATTTAAAAGCAGAAGTACTTAAAAATGCAATTTTGGGCTTAATTTTCTCAAGATACGTTCTCTATTATCAGTAAAATGCCACAAGAACATGTTCGCCACACGAAAAACACGATTTTCATTGGAGTGGGTCTTTAAATGATCCCCAGAAAAGATGTGACCTTTCACTAAAGATTAAAGAAGAGCTGAGAAAACATCAACATTATTTGTATATTTAAAGGTGCATTCCTGTTTCATTTTTCTCTTTAAGACATTGGTGTAAAAATACCACATCTGCAATGGAAAACTTGACCCTGTCCACCAATCAGTCAGAGTGTTACATAATCGACAACACCAGGAGGAAAGTATTTCTGTTCTACTACCTGGTGGTTATTGTCACCGCCATCCCTGCCAACATCTTCTCCCTCTACGTGTCATGGCAGCACATAAAACAAAAGAATGACCTCGGAGTTTATCTCTTCAACCTCGCCGTGAGTGACCTGACCTTCACCATAGGTCTTTCCTTGTGGTTGGACTTCCTGTGGAGAGGAGTTTGGGCCTATGGAGGTTATATTTGTTTGCTATCTATCTACTCTCTCTTCACCAACTTTTACACCAGTGAGGCGCTCCTGTGCTGCATTGCCGTTAACCGTTACCTGGCTGTGGTTCACCCATTAAAGTATGCATTCCTCAGGAGAATCAACACTGCAGCTGCAGTCAGTTTTGTTATTTGGCTGTTGGTTCTCTCTTTCAATGCCTTCACCATAACCTGGGAGGACTCATACCATGAAAGCAACATGTTCCTGTGCTATGACATTATTCTGCCACTGTCTGAGAACATGGCTAATGCTAATATAGCACGCTTCATCCTGAGATTTATTATTCCAGTTCCTCTTGTCTTTTTTTTCACCCTGGGGACTTGTCTGGCGGTAAAATCTAATCAAGCCACAAAGGAAAAGGAGCGTTTACATGTTTTAAAGTTGCTGATGGTAGTTCTGCTTTGCCTTTTGTTCTGCTTTGGACCGATTCATATCATGATGTTTGTCCGAACACTGCTGAATGACTGCAAGAGTCTTAAATGGTTTTTCTGTACCTACAAGATCAGCACTGCCATCTCAAGCCTCAACTGTCTCATAGACCCACTGCTTTACTGCTTCATAACTAAAACTGGGCAGGCTAATGTCAAACAGTTTCTTGTTTTCTTCCTGGGAAAGGAACATAACAATGAAGAAACTACCACATAAGTCAAACATGAAATTCGAATTCAACGTATATTTATAAAAAATGGTTTCTGGTCTGTTTTCTGAAATGAACAAACTTTTATTTTCAATTAATTAATGCACTCAAACTTACTTTAATCAAACTGAAGTTTGCTGGTAATTTAATCTCACATCCTTGTTCTCTAAAACAGCTGATCGAGCTTTGACTGCAGCATCAAACAACCACCTGAAACAAACTCTAAAGCTCAAGCAGAGAGCTCTGCAGACATTAAACGACCTCAGTCCCCTCACTAGATTAACATGTCCGTAGTCAGTGTTAGTTCACCACTCCAGTTTGTAATCGAGGTAAACAGTCTCCCTTGGGGAAATACCCTGATACACTCTCTAACACAAAACCCAAAGCCATGACGAAAAACCACTTTCTCCTGTCTGACAGTAGCTATCGGTCTAGGAAGCAAGTAAACAGTCCAAATCAGCTTCTTACATCCTTCCTCTGAGCAACTGGGTTAAAAGAACTTCAAAGTTCTCCCATTATATTTGAAAGGAGTTCATCAGCTGCAGGCGATGGTTGAGTGTGATCCTCTTTAGGTGAAAGGTTAAGTCTTTGGAACTGGAACTATAAAGTATGTGAGCGTCTCATGACAGAGACTCAGGCTGTGGATGAGCAGAACATCAACATATAGGCAGTCAACGAAGAGGTTGGAGGAAGGAGCTGAGACACAGTCTGATAATAAAACTAATCCAGTTTGTTTACTGAATCTATAGCTCCATACTCTGAGATGTAACATCACCTTTATAATGGCCTTTTATCTTTTGTTCTATATTTCCTTGTCCAAATAGAATTATATTTAGAGAGTGACAACAGATGTGTGCACAAATAAGAGCAGATGCTTCTCTGTAATTACTGGATGTGTAAATAAATGACTATCTGATAACATGTTGTCTTTTTATGCTTATTGTATGATGATCTCTTTCCAAGAACACACCATTGTTAAATTGACCCTGTTCTTAGAAACATTTGAATGTTATTTGAGGACAAAGTAGAAAACCAGCATCATCATGAATAGCAAACTTCTGGCAGCAGGGTTCATTTAGACAATTTGAATTGAGCATGAATTGGTCTCATGTTTTTAAACGTTTTTATGGTGTTTAACAAAATGAAATCTGATTTATGGACCTTAAATAACAGACTAACATAAATCAAACATGTGAGAAATGTGGCATGTAGAAAAACAAAAGGAGCTGATGTGCAAGAAACAGAGACTCCACTTATGTGCAGGGACTGAAAGTTTAACAAATCAGCAGTGGAGTGTTTCACTGATCCTTCCTTTGTGTTCAGCCTGACAGTTTACTTTACACATACACCTCTGCTGCGGAGTGTTTAATTAAAATCAGTATACAGGGTAGTCTTTATCAGCAGAACAGCTGTTCCAAGTTTGAGTTTTATTCTTCCTCACAAAGTTGCAAAGAATGGATTTGTATTTAATACCATATATATATATACAAATAAAAATTAAGATTAGTGCATTTTAATTTCAGTTTTTAGATCAATTGTATACAGGAGGGTGATGGATTGGACTGTTTTCATTTTTAGTAGTTTACTTTTTTGTTTTGTTTGTTTGTTTATTTGTTTTTGTAAGTGGCAACTTCTGTCAGACAAGCGTGACACACACGTGCTGATGGTAGTGAAGTATTTGCATGTAGCAGATAATATTACATATTTCCTTTTCACCATCGTTCTGTAGTGAAACGTTGCTTGTGTATTTTCACCCATTAATAACAAAGCTGAATTATTTTCAAGCATTTCTGTGTTTTATGTCAGATAATCTTTCTTTCATAAGTATTTAAAGCAGTACTAAATATCTTTTCCGTTTTTGTAAATAACCGTGTCTCAGATGGCCGTTGCTCAAACCGGTGTTCTGTAGAAATATGCTACCTGTCGAGATGTGCTCCTAATTCCTTCTGCACATGTGCCGTTCCACAGTCTTGACTTCAATAAACAGATTAATCATTTATTTTTTATTTCTATATTTTTCCATAAATACATTTTACTTATAAAAGAAATTCTCCCAGGAGAGGAACAGTATCACACTCGCCATAAACAAAAATAGTGTATAAACTTCGAATGACATCTTGTTATGAAATAAGTTGTCAATTTGTACTATGGCGACATTTTTTGACAGGGCAGCGTAAATCTTCAGAACACCGTCACCGCTGCGACCCGGTGCAGTGAAGTTATGAAGTGTAATATAAGGTGATCAGAGGCGTCCAGAGTGTCTAATATGAAGCTGAATGTGTTTTTTGGTGAGTATCCACTTAGACAAGATTCAAAACAGTAGCTTAAAATTTTAAAAGTTATTAAATACTATTTTAAATAAAGAGCTATACTGTTGTTTACATGGACATTTTGGTTCAAGGCAAAAGCAGAGAGTCTGAGAGATTTATAAAAGGGTTTGGGAAAGTATTTGTTAAGCTGGAGAAGTGTACTCCACACAAACATTGATATACAGCGTCCTCTAGTGGACAGTTAATAACATACAGCTAATAATCTTTTATTTTTCCATTTGTGTAAAATGTTTCTCTGTTGTTTTTATGATAATTCTCTTATTAAATAAAAAGTAGAGATTTGTTGCAGCTTTTGTTGTACATAAAAATACCTGTATGTTATTATTATTTCATCAGCGCTGGTTGTTAACCAGAAGCTTAGATGTTTAATGTTCAGAATTCTGATTCACTCAAGAAACAAAAACAAGATAATTATAAGTTTATCACAATGCATAAGATCCCTCAAGCTGCCTTTATGCTGGAGAGAAAATGTGCTCCTCGATGGGAGTTTTAGTATTTTCTCCCACGTCTTTCAGGCACAAATAAAATGCTTCGCTTAATTCTCTACCTCAGCAGAAACAGTGGTGCTGTACAGCCTATCTGTTCACCTTTTGCTGCCCTTCACTGTGTGGTTTAATTCAATGTAAAGCACAAGCTCTGAGGAGATAAAGGAAGGCTACCTCAGTAAATCCTGGTCTTTGACTGGATCTTGGTGAAGTTTCAACTCGACTCAGAGAGTCTGTTCTGCCTCTTGTGATAAATAAATATGCCTGCAATCTGTTTAAGGGATCTGACGTGTTGTACACAAATTTATAGTTCTATTTTTCTCAGAAATTTTGAAAAAATGTTAGTTTCAACTGAGTCACAGCAGTTTCAACCACAGGTTTTAATTAATGCAACAAAATGATTCAGAGGATGAGCAGCTGTTACCTGAACTGGGGTCTGTGAGGTTATTCTGAGTGATGCACCTGAATGAGAAAACCTGAGCTAAAAACACACACGTGTTTGGAGGAGAGAGATGAAAAAAAAAAAACCAGATGGAAAATATTTGCAGTTGAGTTGAGAATAATACATAACGTATTTGTAATGCTAACAAGATTTTGATTTAATTAAGTGTATTAATATACTTTCATGTGACATTCAGCCATTAAAGTGGTGATTTTTTAGTAAAGCAAAGCTCTGTACAGTATGTTGGGAACATCCCGTGCTTGTCGGGTTTAGATGACATCATCTTACTGCTTCTATTCAGTATATCTCAGAGGTCTAACACGTAAGGCAGATTTTTCATCTCCTTCTCAGTTCAATTGAAGTCTTGTTGCTCAGCTCGAGGCCGCCGTCTGGCACTTTTACAAACTTTTCTTCTTCCTGTCGCTCTTGGCACTTTCACACTTCGCAGTTCCTCACAACATCCTCCTGTTCTGGCTGACTTCACTCCTCTCCTCAGACTTGTGGGAATATTATTATAACAAGCACGTGGGGTTGAAGTAAATCAGGGATTACATAGTGTTAATTTCAAACTCTCAGCAGGAAATTAGTCCCAGAAATCTTTGATTTGAGTTCATATTTTTTTACACTTATATGAGGAACTGAAAGTTTAATGTTAGAATCAATGTTGGATCTGTTTACAGCTTGGTATGCATTCATTTTATGCTCCTTAACCTATCCCTGATTACCCTCACTAACATTAGGATGTGCGCCCACGCGTGCTTGTCAGCATCTCCGGATGAGATGCACATAAAGCCTGTATTTATACACACGTTCTTCTCTGATGGATGACATCAGTTAGTGATTATTTAATACTCACTGAGTCAAAAGAAAATGTGAAATCACTAGTTTTCTGATGCAAATCTTTTTATCAGAAAATCTAAAACTAAAAATCAGAAATGTTCTGTAACTTGCAGTCTTCTGTTTCCTTTTGGCATAAAGTTCCCAAGCTGTCACAGTCCAGACGAAGGTCAGATGGAACAGAAAATATGCAGAATGTTTAGAACCGAGGAAGCAAATGTATAGTATATAAAGATTATTAACATTAAAAATAAATGTTTTCTCATTGGATTTATTGTAAGCAATGGGTTTGATAATGAAATATGTTAAAATGAACATTTTCATGAGATTAAAAAACAGATTTTTCTCTCAGCTCAGGACTGTAACATGCTGAAAAACAGGGTTATGATCCGTAAAGCAGCAGCATTGCAGGCTTTTCTAATTATAACTTTGCAATCTGCACAGACAGTTTTTTTTTTCACTGACGCTGACAGAGAGGTGTGTTTCCTCTGATAAGTTGAGGGGGCAAAGGATGAGTCATAAGATCAATGCTTTTCTTTGTCACTTTAAAATCTACCAAGCTGAATTACATGAAACTTTTTTGCAGAAGCAGAGCATCAGCAAAGAAATGACTCCAGTTATTTAACTTTTTTTTTTGCATTTTTGCATCCCTCTCATCAGAACTGCTTTGCCTTGGCAGGACATCCCCCCTGAAGTGCCTCCAGACAGAGTTATGTAATACTGCAGCATATTGAACAATTACTTGATGAACTCTCAAGCACATAAACATGAACATTCATTCAAAGAAATTCAACTAATACAGGTGGAATGTGTTTCATCACTTTGATGCACAATAACAGACAGAAAAGTGTATCACTTAATTTTCTAGAAAGATCATAAACATGTCCTCTGCCTTCCTCCTCTGCATAAATCAGATTGTCTTAAGACTTACTTGAATAAACAAATGATCAGACAATCATTCTTCCTGAGTACAATCATCATAATTGTCAGCGAAGGCGGACAAAAAGGCGTATCTGATTGGATTGAGGCCACTTCCATCTTGAAGGAAAGCACCTCAGACACACACACACACACACACACACACACGTGCGCACACACACATATTATAATAGATGTAATTTATGTATGTACCTTTTCAAACCGCCTCCTTGATTAATTGCTTTGATGATGCTATCAGCTGCATCTCATATGTGACAGAGTTCCAGAGGCAGGTACAGATCCAGACGTGGGGCTGCAGTGTCCTGGAAGTCCTGTCATTAATTCTCCCAAAAGCTGCAAAGCAGCAAATTTACTATGAGAGTATATATTATAATAGATGAATGAGTGATTTAAAAATCACAGTTCAAAACAAAGAGGACGTGAAAATATCTGCAGGGAAGTTAAACAGACATATTGTTTGAATAAAATTAGCAAAATAATGGCTTTTAAAATCTTCACATTTTGTTTGTCCCAATATTTTATTATTTCATACATTTAAATATGCAGCTAATAAACCTGGTAGAAGTAAAACTTTTCATTTAATGAGCTTTGCATTAACAGATCTCCTATGTCCATGTAAAACCATATTTAACATTTCAGTGTTTTTAATGAAAACATATTTAGAAAAATCTTTTTCATAAGCTGTGTTTATATAAATGTACTGATCAATAGATATATGGATCTAAAATGAAAGGTTTGGGTTTGACTGAACAACTGAGAAGCTATTTTACCAATATTTATCTTAACTCTTCACTTTATGTTTGCAGCGTTGTGGTGATGGTTACTTATTTTCAAATAGTGATGAAAATCTTGAAATATAAATGCAAGTGAATGTAATTTGTTTAAAAGCTTTTCTAACAGCAAACTATGCAAAAAACTTGCTAAGAATTTTGGGAATTGTGGTAAAATCATTCGAGAGACGCGACCAAAGAGCTTCTATTATTGAACAATCTGGTGGTTTCTCTCTGAGCCTATCAGGGCTTCAGTTTCAAAGGTCAAGAAGGATGCAGCTATTGAACGACAGGGATAAAATAGCAAGCTCGCGCTGCAGAACATTAGTACCCAACTGGGACCATCCAACTGTCTTTATTTAGCAAAAAGGAGGGAGGTTCTGTTGGGATGTGAAGATCGTGGTTTCTGTGAAAGTGGAGACGCTGAGTGTTTCAAAAGACAAATAAAATTAGAAAGTTACAAAGGCATTTAAGGACAAATTAGATGCATTAAGTTGAAGGTCTCAAGTCTTTCATCTTTGTAACATTCTAATACTGATATCCAGCCGCTTAAAGACTGGATAAAAAGAGAAAAATAAACTGCTTTAGACTGATCTGCCAGACTTAAATGTCTTTTTAAAACCTTTGGAAACTGCAGATAATTGAGCCAATTCTGCATTTTGTATTAAAACTTTGGATTTTCCTGCTGCTGCTCCAATAATTTGTTAAATTATTTATTTTAATTTGGTTCATTGCAGGTTTATAAGGAAGACAAATTGTGTGTGCCCATAATTTAAAGACACCAAGCAGTAAAATATATATCAATGATGGAAAACAGCAAAAAGTAACACTTCCACTGGCTAACTCACAGCTTTTAAGAGTAGGTGGCTCACTGTTCACATATTCAACAGTTCTTCAAATAATTTTTTCTTTCTTTGAAACCTGACAAAAGAGGTGCTCCTGACTGATGGTCTAGTTACCATGGAGTCAGCCTCTTGAGCTAATTTTTGCAGCCGTAATCGATGAAACATGCAGCATTGCTTCGTGTCCTGCAGCCTAACAGTCACATTACTGAAATGGAAAGAATAAAAGGCAAAGAAGTCCAACATGAGTTAGCTTTATTATGGTCTTCTGTAATTAGATTCTTTCCAGTATGCAAAAAGGGGCTGACAGAGAAGCCTGGGAATCAAACTCCAGCAGATCAATGTGTGGGACGTGAGGTCAGGTAAAAAGTTTCTTTTTTTAAGTTTGTAGCTTGACTGTAACATTTTGTTCTTTTTTTCATTTGACCTTGTTTTTAGCTTGATTGTTTAATTGCTTTTATGCTCTATCATGTGTTTTTATTAGTTTATTTCTGATTTTTATTATTTTTCTTTAATACATGTAAAGCACACCAGCTGAGACTTAAATCTGCTGTATAAATAAAAGATTACTTAAAATCAGTCACACAACACTTAAGGTATTAACAATGTTGTCAGAAACTACTTCTACTACTTTGTGTTTGGATCTGGTCTCATAACTGGGCAGGATGGAGCTGGTTAGTGCTTTTCTCTCTGTGCACGTATGGGTTTCCTCTGGGTGCTTTGCTTCCTGCCACAAACCAAAATCATGCAATTTAGATCGACTATTGACTCTAAATTGATAAGTGTAGATGCAAGTGTATGAGTGCGTTTGTTTATCTCTATGTGGTCCTGTGATTGACTAGTCCAACGTGGTGGCTGCCTGAACAGTGTGGGTCTAAGATATGGATTGACGGATAATTATAGGAAAAACACAAAACAAATATGACTTATTTGATTTGTATTTCACAGTTTAATGGAAAATACATAAAACACAGGTGGTTGTCTGATAGAAAAAGAAGTCAACAGAGATGAAACATGCTGAGTGAGTATAAAAATTAACATCATCACATTCAATAACATAATAAAAAAATGACAGGTATGTGACTGAAACATAAAAATAACTGTCAGCAGTGTTACTGACAACCTCAGTATGTCGGTACAGTTTGGATGCTAGTGTTGATTCACGATTATTCATTACAGACTGTATACACTTCATTTTTTACTGTGAATGAGCAAAAACTAGGTGTGAAAGCCAAACATTTCTTTTTCATGTAAAAGAATTATTATTATAACAGCTGTGACTTTTCAAGTTTATGTCTTTTACCTGCTATGGTTGTTTTTTTTAAATAACCATGCACTTTTTTTCATAAGATCTTAATATGCAGTTTTTTTTCTGCCAGGCTACATATGCAAAGCCACATACAATGTAGGAATAATTGTACATGTCTTCTACTTAACTACTAGCATTGTTTATTGATCTAGCAAAAACAAAACCTTCCACCGTCCAGTCATTTAATGTAGGAGTCCTTCTGCAGCAGATGATGATGGGCTGTAAACAGCCAACCACAGTATGAGATGACAAAATGATCAATAATGTCTCTGGAGATGAAGGACATGAATCCGGCTCTCTGGCTGACGTGCCCACGTTGTGGAAAAAAGAAATAAATAAAAGATTGAGCATGAACAGATGGCCATTGCCCGAGTGTCTAAGAAGAACCTCGAGGGCTGAGAGACAACAGAGCTGGAAGTGACAGCTTCAGTATACATCACAGGTAGCCCATTTTACAGCAACGTATGTAATGAGGTAATTAAATCAAACAGGCTCATCTGTATGTTTATTGTGTGTGTTATTCGTTTTTTGGCAACATGTTTTTTATTTTTTCCTTCCCATTGCTATGGCACGATGACTGAATGTCCTGGGAGCAGTTCCAGTCTAAGCATAGGAAACTGAAAAGGCACATTACTTGACATCTCAAAAGGACTGTGCACGCTCATAGTGACTCAGTCTGAGAATCATTCTGTCTGTCTCTACAGTCTGCAACTGAAATGTTCATGCATTTGATGCCTGATTGTTCTCTCTGCTGGCCTGTGTTGGTATGAACCCGTTCAGCTTGGTGCGTTCCGCTGCATACTGCGACAGGTTTGTCAGACTGACATTCTGTTCTTTGTTTACTTCAGCCGGTTCCCCATCCTGCTCTTCCGTCCTCTCTGCACCCAGAAGGGCACTGCCGTTGTTGATCCCCAATGTCGACAGTCGAACGTCTTCAGGTATGTTCCTGCGCAGCTCACGGCTCTTGTTGCGCCTTGCCAGCTTGGTAAGAGATCCGAAGCGTAGGTTGAAGAGATTCTCCTCTGAGGAAGATGCCGTCTGTGGTTGTTGTTCACTGCCCTGTTGGTCATACGGTTCACATGCCCCCTTCAGCCTCAGGTTATTGAGTTTGGTGTCAATGCTTTCCTGGGAAGATGTCTTGAAACGACCAGCATCCAGACTGGCAAACATGGCTCGTTTTTCTGGTGACAGCATATCAAGAGAGTGTGCTCGCTGCTCGAGGCCCAGCTGGCGACGCTCCATGCTGCGGATGGTAGCAGCCCGCTGAAGTTTGTCATGGATCTCAACACTCAAACGTCTCCGTGTTTCACGAAACTCTGCCCGTACATTGGCCTTCCACTCAGCTGCATGAGCTTTAAACTCTCCAACCTGACACAATGCAATAACAAGAAGATCAGGAAGTGTTACAAACAAATGAGTGATGCACAGCAGACATACAGAGTAGCATGTTTCATTACAATAACTTCTCACATCAACAGTTTACAACAGGTACACTGGACAAACAGATTGAAAACCTATTTAAGGGTTCTGAAATTGTAAACCTTCTACATGTTCTTTCCTGCCAGAGTACTTCTATATGGCTTGACTCTATAGTTTTTAATCTTTATTCTGTCTGCAGTAAAAACCATCCACCCATCTATTTCTGTAACATTCATCCCTCTACCCAGCAAAATTCTAGCTTTTTCTGGGTGATCCCAAGACATAACCAGGCTTTACTTCTGTCCCAGGGTCCTATCCTAGCGGGATCTGCCCAGAAAACCTCCTGACACAAGGTATCCTGATCACATGTATGAACCATCTATCTATTTTTATACCCACTGGTTTACACCTTGGACAGGTCTCAAGCCCATCACAAGGTTACATAGAGACAATCATTAACATAGGGCTAATTTTACTAGTTTGACAGGTTAAAGATCTTCCTATTCTACTAATACAATGATAAACAATCAAACACACCTCTTCTTTGGTCTTTTTCGAGAGCACTCGAAGCCAATCTCCAATCATGCTGAGGACAGCTGCAAAATATGCCAAACCCACAAGGATCCAGAACCACACCATAGGCTTGTACCAGCTCTTATACTCAATGGTCCGATTGTCACCTGGAGGAAATGGAAAATACCCAGACGAATTAATTAAAGCTATCTAAACAAAAATAGGTCATAATGACCAAAAAAAGAGGTACCTGCTACGTAATCTCCTATTCCCACAGTGGTGAGGGTGATAACAACAAAATAGATGGCATCCAAAGTCGTCCAGCTTTCAATGTATTTGAAGATGACAGCAGGGATGGTGACGAAGACGATGCAGCCAGCCAAGATGAACAAGATGACAGACGTCACTCGAATCTTCGTCTGACTGATCTGTTTGTGTTTTTGCTGAAAAATTCGAAACAGGCTTACCATAAGAAATGATGTAAAAATTAACATAAATCATCAACTGGTACAAATCTGAGCAACAAAATATGAACATATAATACTAAGTGACATGATGCGGACATGGTGTAATACAACGTGATAAAACAATTAAGAAGATGTTAATATTAGGATTGAACATATTTTATATACTCATTCAACAGGACTAGAGCTAAAAAGACATCACATAAACACAAGGAAAAAATTACAATATAAAACTTGGTACTTACCCTGAAAATCTTCTCAACTCGCAAGATGCTTTTCACAAAGATGGTCCCCAGCTGGTCGCCGATACCCGCCAACAAAAAACCAAAGAGGGGGATACCAAATATGGCATAAAGAATGCAAAAGATTTTCCCTCCTTCTGTGCTTGGAGCAATGTTTCCATAACCTGGTAAAACATTAAAGAAACAAGAAGAAAAAAAGAGGGTAAAATTAGAAAACAAAATATAAACAAAAAACAAAAATAGGCAACGAGAATGTGGCGAGTAAGACAAGAAGATAATGTCAATCATAACCTTCTTATGCAACAAAATCAATTGAGGCTCTTATGTAATACCTTTTAGTGCATGGAAAAGCTCCAACAGAGACTATAATTAGGTTCTCCTTAAAGACAATTGCATTAATAACGACTCTTCAGTAACACACAGTGATACAGTTAGGTACAATGAAGAACAGTAATGTAAGAAGCACAGTACAGAAAGTTTTACCGAATTTCTCCCAATTTAACCTAACAAAGTAAATTTTTAGAAATGTTATGGTGAATGTCATTAATAAGCAAAAACCTTCATTTGCCAGCCGTGATGTTGCAATTATATGACAAATACAGATTTTATTTCCCTTTAATTCAGTTTAGTTTAGTCCAAAAAATTTGCAGGTGTTTTGTTTGTTTTGTTTTATTTTTCATTATGTGATCAAGTTTTAGATTTTTTTTTTTAGGATTAACAGTAATTGTTATGAAACCTTGTTACCTATGGTTGTGATGACAGTCCCAGCAAAGAAGAAAGCGCTGCCCATGTCCCAGTAACTGGAGTTTGTCTCTCCAATGGGCCTCACTCCTCTACTCACAGCTTTTATGGCATGCTGGAAAATATATAATTCATCATTGTCGTAACACAGTAACTTAAAGCGGAGCCATTCAGATAAACATTACACGATCAAATATCAGAGACAAACTCCTGCCAAAACATTTCAGAACATCTGGCTCATTCTCTGCAACTGAAATCTGATAAACAGAGAAACTGGAGCTTATGTTTTTATACCTGCTCAGCTGACATTATCGCAACAAAAAAGCGTCTGCTTTGAATTTACAAACTACGGGTTCCACCTCATGTGTTAATGCATCATGTGGTCGTGTAGTCAGGTGTGACCCTTGAATTACATAACCATTGCAATGTAATTGCATTGATTTGCAAGGTGACTGCTCAATAACAAAAGAAGAAAAAAGGAGATTAGAGGAAATCAAAGAGCCGATCCTGAAAACAGAGAATATGTTTATGTACTGTTAGGAATAGAATGTGGATTTAGCAGATTTGCAAGTCTATCATGATCTTTAAATATAATCCATATCATAAAAATCATCTAAAATTCAAAGGATGAGCCAGTATTGTGTGGATATTTAATAGTAAACTTAGCAAATAACCATTTTTCAGTTCGAATATTAGGCTTTTTTTTCCCAGCTTCCCATCACAAAGACAAAATTTGCTCCTTTTTAACAAGACTTTTTCTCAAACTTATTAAAATTCCCATTATCACTGTCCTTTGCACTTATTTCAGAAAATACATTATGATCAATTTCTCTTACTATTTCCGTGTCTCTAGAAAACATTTGCTGCTAATTTTCTCATTGCTTTTCTTCTGCGCGCCATTACGTAGCCATGAAACATTAATCCGCTATCTAATGTTCTTTATAATTTTCGTGTTTATAGGAATTTTATGACAGAAGCATTTATTTCTTCATATAAAAATGTAGTCAGTATAATTTACCTCGGGGTTCAATTAACTTTGTTTCCTTCGCTGAGATAAAGCCGACCGCGTGGAAGAACTTAATATATATGTAATATATATAATACATATATAATAAAAACTCTGATATTTTATCTAAATTTCTAGAAAATCCTGCATTTAGCTGCAGCTTCCTCATTTAAAAGCAACCCCCATTCTGTCCATATTTTCCCGATGCTTGTCTATATAATAAAATATGCATCAACTCTTGTGACACACATTTTAAAGCAGTCAGGGCATCGGACAACCTCGAAACACACTGCTGCACGTGCTTACTCATGTGCAATTACTGCAAGTCACACTGATGAGTTACGTTCTGCAAAAGGAGCCAATTACAGTAATCCTCGTGTAAAGCTTTTATCGCACATATACTTGATGAGAGGGGAACGTTGTGGGAAAAACAAATAACCTAATTCAGGAGTCGATGGGGAGCCACAAATAGCCCCAGAATCTATTTGAATATTTTATCAAGAAATCTATTTTTAACTTTTTACAAGCTAAGCACATAAGAGAAAATAACTTCTTCATTTCCTACTACTGAGAAAATGTTGAGCTACGACTAGTATTGTGACTTGTTGCCAATTAGCGAGACAAATTTTAGTTTTGTTCTCTTCTGTTTGTACCACAGAATCTGCACACAGACAGTCTTGCCGAAACACAGTTGCCTCCAACTGGCTCTTGGCTAATTTGTTTTCACATCCTCCACTGCAGGATCATTAGAGAGCAGACAGTCACTGCAGATTTTCATCCTCTCAGCGTGACTCTCTACCCCGTAGCAGGTGACAGCAATGATCCAGCCAGCACGGTTCCTCACGCTCTCCTTCAACCAGCTGAATTTTGATCTAGTGCCAGAAGCTCTCCCCCTGCAACATTTTCATCGTCTGTGATTTCTGTGGCTCTATAAGCCACTTTGAAACATTTCATGCCTTTAGGGGATAAATATGTTCCAACTAGAGCTGGTTTGACTTTTTTGGGCAATTGGAAGAGGATCAAAATTAGTTCTGAGAGGGAAAAAATAAATATTTTTTATAATTTGCATGAGACACCTGAAGAGTAAATGAAGCATCTTTTGTAAAACAGCTCCAGAAAAACATTTTCAGTTCTAAAAAGAACTTATTCTGCTGTGTTAGTTGCTGTTTTTTTTAACTGTGCAATTGAAATCATAACAAAACTGTTCTGATGTGTTTTTTCTTCAGGTGAACGCGTACATTTATTTGTAGACCAATGACTCATCAATAAATGGGAAATAACAGTTGCCAGAAACAGCGTGGCTTCACATCATGCCACAATGTGAGTCATCAAATAAGGCACCAGGAAAGCCAATTAGGGCTGCTGTCTTTGTGGGCACACAGTGCACAGTGGGTGTGAAGGCAACACAGACAACGGAGCAGACGTGAGCAGGTCAACAGATATGCACGGACACGTCCTCACACACATTATGTCAACTCATGCTGCGGGGCGAACCTCAACAAGAGGGGGCTTTCTAATATATTGCCTCCTTCTGTCATCTCATGCACACACACGTACGCACGCACGTTCCTCAAGGTTGCCATTTTTCTGTCAACTCCTCCACCTAAACAGTTTGACAACAGTGAGTCACCACTGCTGTGCCCCCGTGCCGGCTGAGTGACTTGAGCACGAACGGAGCGATAATGTAAACTGTTAGAGGATCAGACAGACTTTTTGATGGAGTACGTGTGAAGCAGCATGTCCTGAAGGCCTTTTCTTGAAACAACAACACAAGTGTCATTTGCTTGTGAGCACTGCACATGCTTTGATAATTGCTTAAAAAGTTATGTGAATGCACACTTCAAGAACTATCAAACCATTCTTTTACCGTATTATGTTCTATGTCATTGCAAATAGTTTTTTCTGATCTCCTGACATGCCATAATCTGATCACTTGCCCGAGAGACACTCTTGACTGTGATTCTGCTTCTGGCATAGCTGCTTTGTGCACCAGCAGGTATGTGACTACTGGCCCGTACAATGAATAATTGATTCCCTCTGGACCCCAGGCACACCATGCTAAAGGTTTTAATTTCCAAGCTTCTCCTTGGGAAGTACTGGCATTGATTTTTTAAAAACTCCTGATGGTGCTTTAGAGGCTATAAGGTTGAGTAGAGGAGAGAAGCACTGTACAGAAAAAGGATGCTACTCAAAAAAAACCAGGTGGAGTTGGTTGACAACATCCTGCTTGAAAAGCTAATTCTAGCTTATTTTATTTCTTTATTTCTGGATTTGTTGTTTTTTAATTTTATTTTGAAAATCTGACTGATCTAAATTGTTTTTTTTTCAGCTCTGCATCTTGTTACAAATCAAACTTTGAGCTCAGCTGACGCTACACGTTGGCACATCTCAAATCATTATCCAATTCCAATTTCCACTTGTACATGTCACTATGATGTAGTGACCCTAAAACTCGACCCATAATTCTTGGTGTGGAGCCAGAAAAGCACCGTGACTTACAGTCAGTCTCCGTGTTACTGCTGCTGACCATGTACATAAAAAAAGACACAGTCAAACAACATTCTGATGGAAATCGTTTTCTGTTACAGTTCATTCACAAACTTGATAAAAATGTGGAGCACAGCAAAAACCAAATGATCCAGATGAACTAAAACCAGATAATCTTATGCTGACTCAGCATATTATGGGGTTCCTAATAGAATATTTAATCTCTAAGGATCACTAAAGTTAAAATTAATATAGGTAAGTAAAACTGTTGCAGCTGAGTTCATTGTACGCCTTCTTGTAGGATGTCCTTGATTTAGTGAATAAACACTTGTTTATATCTTTAGGTGAGAAAATACCTCAAGTAAACATGTCCGAGTGATAAAAACAGGCTATAATATGAGTATATAGAACACTTCTGAAGTAGAACAGCGTTTTTAAAGGCTAAACAAACAACAGGTACACAAACGCCTCCTCAATAGAATCTCTCAGCAGAGGACAGACTGTGTTGGAGTTGAGTTAACTATGACTGTTGAGCTGACAACAACATCTAAAAAGATAACAGTCAAGCACAAGACTGTGCTGCAGCAATGGCATGACTAACCTACTTAAGCACCTACACAATCTCACTTTGAAGTTCAAGATTAACTTTTTACAATGTGGTTTTGTCTTTGTTTAATGACTGAATGGTACAGGAAGAGAGTCAAACTTTTCTGTCACCATGAAATCAATAATGTGGTGGCACTGATTGTTGAATTAAAGTTTGTATTAATCTGAAGTGTTAGCATCTATATTTAAAGAGCTAATTCTGTTCAAGTCTGTTTAAATACTGAATATAGAGCTAATTCACAATAAAAGTCAGTTTCTGCACAAAAACACCCAAAATTTTCAAAGATTTTAAAAATGTTACAAACCAAAATTGAGAGTTTAGATTGAATGTTTCAATTAGCAGCACTGGTCTGCACATGGAAAACAGCCTTCAAGCATATCAAGATCTTTAAGTTTATTAGTTCACTCACTTTGTTAATAATCAGAAAGACAAATATTATTCATTATTTATCAATCATTACACAAATTTCATGATCTAGAGTAGGGGTGTCCATCATTTAGACGTTGCCCTGCTTCAGCACACCTGATTCAAATAAATGGGTTATTAATGGGTTTCTGCTGTTGAGGGTTTGAATCAGGTGTGTTGAAGCAGGGAAATGTCAAAATCTGGCAGGATATTGATCCTCAAGTCCTGGAGTTGCCCCCCCCCCCAGTTGGCTGCAGTAAAAGTTTTAAGTCCCACCCACTCCATATAGACTAATGAGACATTTTTCTGAAGAAATAAAGATAAAAATACTTCTCAGACAATTTTGTTGACTTCTGCTGGTTCACATAGTTTTTGCTTTGATGCTTCATGTTCATATATTTGTTTTTCTAATATTTTTGGTTGTATTTAGTAATGTATTTTTTAACAAGACCATGATTGCATGGTGAGTAGGTGTGCAAACACCTGTAAACTGATTATTTCGGCTTTTATCTTGAATATTGAAAGAAGATGCAGTCTATGTTCTAAAACTGAAGAAAACAAGAAATCATATTTCATAAGTCTGTTTTTAACAGCCAGTCTCAGTCTGTCTAAAGCTTTTAAACGATATCTCTTCATCACACACTCACATTGATGATGTTATCCAGCTCATCTGGAGTTACACACTGGTGTTTCTGCAGGAAAGATGCCTTCTCTTGGGTAATGTTGGTCTTCTGGTCACTCTCAAATGGCTGTTCAAGAGCCTTGAATGCCAGCGCCCCGCCGACAAGGTATAAAACAACCACAATGAACACGGCCAGTACTGTCTTCCACTTCATCATTGATTGAAGTGCTGCTATTGAGCCGTCATTGCTGGCGTCCAAGCTGGCCACCATGCTGGCGGAGCGGGAGGAGATGGAAAGACGTGGAAGAGCACAGTGGCCGCTGCTTCTCGGGTCGTAGCCCATTGGATTTTGCATGGTGGCCACGCTAGCGTGGACCAGGCTTGACTTCACCATGCCAGGCTTCATCTTTTTGGGAGTGACCAAGTGGGTCTGGACCGCCACTACAAAGGAACACAAGAAGGAAAAGAATTAAAAGATTCTTGATTGTATGCTATTTTCTTTTTTTTTTATTTTAACTTTTTTGATGGTTGGGAGTGAAAATGTTTTGGCAGACTTTCAAGAAAAGTAAAAACATGCTGTTTGGCAGGAATCTTGGAGTTGTTGTTCTGGATGCTGACCATAATCTTTTAAAAACACATACCACATGACTGCACAAGACATTTTAGAGATATGGTGAGCTTGTGTTAGCAGATTTAAAAAAGGTCTTGGACCAACCAGTTTGCTGAAATACATGATGAGAAATCCCATTTAGTGCAACGATCCCCCTCCAATTTTTCCCATTGCTTACATTTAGCATCTACAGTCAGTTTCATGCATATGAGCATTACAGCATTTAAATTATCCCCTGGATGAAATGTTAAAAAGCTTTGTCTAAGACACACTGGGCTAATAAAGGATTTTGCAGAGCTAACATGTAATGCTATCAGAGGAAACGCCTGCAGCTGTGTCTGCTGCAGGACATGCCGTCACCTAAAAATCACACCCCCTGAAAAACACGAAGCCATTACAGATAACCAAACTAAAACTGATTCACAACCCTGCAACCTTCTGCTTTGAGATAATGATAAAATCTTGAAAAAAGATAGCATGATATCACACAGATGTAGTAGACATTTGAGAACATTAAGGACAAGTCTGAACCTCTTAAAATAACATGGTGTGAGTGAACATTGAGTCTTTTTCCAAGAAATCCGAAGAGGTGAAGGATAAGAGTTATTCAGTATGGATTGGTTTGAATATAAATGCATGTGAGCTGCAGCATGTCAAACCTAAATCCAGCAGCACCAAGGAGGCAGACAAATTTAGATTTCCTTTAATGTATCGATTGCATAAGCCTTTCAGAGCTTTGGCCTTCACCCCTAACACCCCCACTTCCCTAAGTGCCTCTGAGCTATGGGTGGAGCTTGTTTCCTAAAGATGCATCCCTCAAAGACAAAAACAAGAAATGGATGTAGCGCAACGATTTGGCCCTGAATTGTTTATTGCCGCTGTATAAAACACACTGCTCTGATAAATCAAGGAAGCACAAAGAAGAGTCTCGTTGTCTGATGCAGAAGCCATGAATCGTTTCAGTAAAACACCACATCAGTGTGTGGATCAATAATGGCAAAGTGATCTCACAAGCTTATAGGAAGTCAGAAAACAGCCACTTTCGATTCACAGAGCATTTCTTTAAGCAAATTCGCTGGTTGTTTTTTTTACTACTACGAGACTGACACATAAATAAGGAGAAAAGTCGCAAACAGTGTGAGATATAAGTGGTCTTATCAATGTTTTGATTGCTTTTTATTATTTCTAGACAGTGAGTAATGTAAGATAAATGAAGTTTACATCACAGTAGAGGATTGATTTAAGGTTATTTCTTTACTTTGTTTATTAGGAAAACAAAAAATAAGAAATACGAACAATATATAAACTTGGCAAAAAAAAGTAATTATATTTGTGACTGTTTATTTCTTTAAACAATGCTTCTAAGTAAAACTTCTACCTTTGGAAAGCCTGTTTATTGTCCTTTAAATAGTGCTACACTTGTATGGAAAATTGATATTTTATATGAGGGTTGCACCAGTGTCAAACAGCTAATTCTTCTGCTGACCGTTGCTTCTGGGACCCAGGTGTTGACAATCAGGTGGCGGATTGGTTTGTGATTAGTAGCACCTGTGAGCCTGGATCCTGGTGCAGAGGTCGATTGATGTCTGCTCCAACCGTGCCATGTTTAACTAATCTGGAGAGGTCCCATGTCACAGGTCAACTTCAAGCTGGTATTACACAAAACCAAGCTGCAGCTTTATTTGAACTGAGTCCTGGTACCATCTCCAAATTAGATGCCAAATTCCAACAGGGACGTCAGAAAACTGACTGACCTTCACGTTGAGACCTGTTTGCATTGCAACACGTGCACTGGAACCTGAACAGTCCAGTAGTGAGTCCAGATTCTGTCTACAGCTGTCAGATCACAGGGTTGAAGCGTGCAGAAGATGAACAGAATGTCAGGCTGATTGCTGTACTGATAGTGTCACAGCTTTTGGGTGGAGGCAGTGTGATGATGCGGGCCTCCATCCCACACAATGTAAAAACAAAGCTTGTCATCAAGGCTTGGCATCCTGACCTCAACCCTGCTGAACAACCCCATAAACACCACTGTTTGTGCCAGAGTGACCAAAACAATCACATCGCTGACGTGCCACAAATGCTGGTTGAAGAATGGGATGCCATCCCACAGCAGTGTAACCAAGCTGATGACCAACATGAGGAAGAGGTGCCAGGTTGTGGTTGTGTATTGTTTGTCCACATGTGACTGAGACAATAGTAGAAGTTGTGTGGCATAACCCACATACTCAACTCTGCTGCTCAACCCACAAAAGCGTCTTCCTTTAAAATGTGTCTCTAGTGTAACTGTAAATAAACAGAATATCCAGTGTATCCAATGTATTCCAAGAATTATTGTTACAGCAAAGAAATAATCCACCAAACACAATTTTCCTTACTTTTTATGCCAAGTATACACACACCTACACTCAAAAAAAACTAAAAACTGCAGTGAACATAACATGACATGAAAATAATATGGCACATCTTACATAATTCTAAAGCTGCTTTATGCCATTACTGTAAAGTCTTTTTCAAACTTCCCTAACAACTTTACATTGATTTTTTGCTAATTAGATAAGCACCTGAGTGGGAAGGAATGTTTTATTTGATGATATCTGATACTTTCTCAGCCCTCACTTCCCGCCTTTTGGATATCCAGCCATATTAGAGGATATATACACAGGAGATCATGGTACATAATGGAAATAAATGGATGAGAGTCTGGTCAGGTTCTAAAACAAGCTCTGCTTGAAGCAAATTTTGACAGAGTATTGGGAGACTTGTGAAATTCAAAACTTCAAAGCTTTACTTAATTTTATGTGTACACAGATGTAACTTCCAGAAAAAGGACATTTCAAAACTAAGTCAAATATAATAAATGTGGCTCGTGGCGCGCTGTTATTTCTTATCGCATTGGACAGGTTGCAGGTATTTAACTCACCAGCTGAGCCACAAAATCAAGCATGAAGCTACTCACAGATTTCTGGCAAACAAAACATTTCAGAATAAAAATGCTCTAACTTTTTCCTATGCAGTTAAAACGTAGTAAAGAATGCATAATGTCATCAGTAAAATCTAAAAGTAATTTTCGTAATATTTTAACGAGGGCTGAGGGGTGCAGCTATCCCATCTGATGTATTTAATTAGAAATTTGAGCTGAGTAAGATGATTTCTTCAGGTACAGTTCAAGGCATAAATTCCTGCGACTTTTATTTTGAAACGTTTTCCGGTTCTATTATTTCTAACAGCCTGATTTTTTGCAGCTCCGCTTCAGTGATTGCTGCCTTGCGCAACCAGGCTCACAGAGGATGGACAGCAGACCGTCACAGACGCATTTCTAGTAATAAGGGTCATTTTGCATAATTTAGGTTAGTCACGTGATACAATATAGAATCTCCCAAAGCAAATATAAAGAGTCATAAATACGAAATAGTGGAAATAAATAATGTAATGCGGATGTGCCGCAGGTTGCCCACCTCAATTAGATGTTGCGACGAAGAGTAGACAGCTGTTTTAAACATCATAAATATACTAATTGACAACAAAGTATGATTTACCAACCTTGTTCAGGGTCCCAGTTAACTTGTTTTGTCGGGTGTTCTATTGGAAATTTCATCTCTGGTTTTATTGTCAGTCACAACACTGGCAGGAAAAATGTATTCACCGCAAATCCAAAATCAGACAACAGAGAAAAAAATAAATAAATTACGACGCATTTCTTCTCCCGCATCTCCGAGGCTTCATTTTTATGCGTGGAAGCTGGTTTGGTAAGTAAGGAGAAATAAACGCATCGTAAAACCGCATTGTCTCCCTTTCGTGTGGAACACCCCCTCCTTTTTTTTTTTACCCCGCCTTGCCTAAACGCGGTGTCGCCTATACCACAGACTGACTCGGCTTCACATGCCTCCCACTGAAGTGTCGCACCACACGGTGGTCCAAACTACATCCCATATCACACTGAAACAGTGGTCCGGTCCAAATTAACAGTCAAACCAAGCGTCTTTACGCACGCGTTACACCAGGACGGACAACAGGGATGGATCTCCTCCCTCTAAGACCAGCCACGACTCCACCTGCGTTTTTCTACAGGCGCAACGAGCTTTGCATCAACAATATATTCACCAGTGTGTATATTGAAAGTCATGGCTTTAAAAACACTTACTCTTTTTAACTTCAAACACAGTATTTGGTTATCTTCTCATCATTTGGCAACCGGCGGCTGAGCACATGGCGCACGACGGCACCAAATCACTAGCAGACAAACTATTACATCATTCACATGTGGGCGAGAACCTGAATTATTAATGCATTTTGATAGATAAAGATGGGTAACCTGCTCCAACCCGTCAAACCAGCTGCCTATTGGTCGACATACCGAACGCAAAACGGTGCATGGCTGAAGGTGCAACAATTTATGGATTTTAAAGGTGAAATGACCCGAAAAGGACTTTCCAAATCAGGTTATGACTTACTTGTCAATGATTTAAGATTTAAAAAATATTTTAAAAACTGCTTTTAGAGGAGGCTATAAAATTATCCAGAACAAAAACTATTGAGCTGCATATATAAATATTTATGGATACAGGTTCCTGTACAAATTATTACTAGAATAAAATGTAACAAAACAAAGCAAACACATTTTTAAAAAAATAATCAGAAATGATGTTGTTTGATTTTTGCATTTGAAGGTCCTATAAATGGATTTCCAAGGTCTTCTGGAACCCCTCAGCATAATCATCACAAAGCAATGGATTCCACAGGAAATGATAAAGATCCAGGAGGAAAATCAAGTGGATTGTCCCAGTGGTGAACATCTCAGACAAAAACCCAATGAAGGATCCATCATGAAATGACAAACCTCAGTGCAGCATACCACCGGAAGGAATCAGTGTCTCAAGAAGTCAGGACTGAAGGACAGTACAGCGATCATGGCGGCACAAGAGCAAAAGGTCTACCACACCAGATGGAATCCCAGATGCTGCTGTAACCATCCAGCTGTGTGTGAGTTACAGGCAACATGCAGGAAATTCTGCAAGCATGTGAATTATGGCAAAATCAAGAAAAAGAAACATGTTTAGAGGCCACACAAAGCACCACTGTGTCCCCTAAAATCCAAGAACAGTATCTAACATGTTCAGGTAGATCAGAATGTGTTTTTTTGTGTTTTGCAGTTTTTAGTCTGTTTGACTAAAACAGGCAGATAGTTTATGATGACTGGTTGTTCATCTTTGTGTCAGACTGGTCTAAACCCCAGATCTCACCCAATGACCACTGGAGATGTGACCTCCCGCAACTCTGAGCAGGAACAAACTAGAAGAGCTTCCGACCATGACCAATAATCAACATCTACTATCAATATAATTTTTTGATCAGTCAGTTAAATCTCAAGCAGCTGGACTGCTTTCAGCTTAGGACTTTTACAGTCATCAACAAAGAATATCATCTTGTAATAAACAAAATTAATTTCTGTGAAACGAGACATTGAATGTACAATATTAACAAAATTTTTAACAACAACAGATGTCCACTGCACATTTATGAAGTTTTTTCTTGTTCTTTAATGATAACAACTTCTACTTGCTTCTTCCGGCTGTAAAATGGAAATCACTTTATAAACAGTTTGGCATAACACCTAAAAATGCACGTGATGTTTGTTTTGTTTTAAGTCTTAAACACGCGTTTGATACAAATGTGCTAATGTTGCCAGTCAAATACTGAATTCAAATGTGTCTCATTTGCTGTTTACTGAACTATGACAGTATTTACGTTTTATTGTGTTTTCCCATGTGCTTGCTGCAGTTTTCCATATAAGGCGATGGGAGGTCCTAAGTTACGCATGAGCGTGATGACGAAGTCAGTTATAAACAACCGGCATGGCGACGGAAAAGCTGCATTTACTGCTTTAAGCTAGTTCATAACTTGAATAATTTACCGCATTAATATGTTTATTTTTATGTACCGGGAAGTTACTGGTTGTGCAAGATTTTTTTATTCACTTCTATGGAATTCATCTGAGGAAAATGGGATTCGCTGATTTTAAAACTTCAATGGACTCGAGAACAGGTCCGAAAAAATTAGCATTTGCTACTTATCTGCTGTTGAGAAGGAAGATTTAACTAAAATCTAATACTATAAATGGACATTTTATTCACAATGGCTACAGTTAAGTAAAGTTAATGATGAGTTACGTTGTATTTCATTCTGTTACAATTATTTTTCATTCTTTTCGTAAATATAGATCATGTTTACAACACAATAATTAAAGTAAAGTAAAAACTTTAAATGTAGCAGTAAACTAAAAGTCGATATTCCACCTATTAATGGTTAATTTGTCTTGTCCCTTTTGTGTTTTAGAGAGTGTATCGTCTGCATCCAGCTCCAGACTGAAAGGGCGAACTTTAAAAAACAGTTGTAAGTATTAATATATGACAAAGAATCTTCATTATATTTGAGATGATGGCTGGATTTTATACTACATTGCCTGTGTTTTCAGCTTTCTGTCCCAGCTCCTCCAGCAAACTGACACAATCTATTATTAACGACCACATGGTGTCTCATTACAGAAAGATATATTCAGCTAAAGGTGAGCGACATGTTAAACATACTTTATTTTCCTTGCAATTGTGTTCAAACAATCCTTTCTGATTATTTAATCATGTTTTACAGCTGCTGTAGATACATCCGTACCCAAAAGCTTGTTGCAAAGTGTGAAGTGTAAGTATTTAAGATATTAAAAATATATTATCACAAGACTATTGCTGGTCTTTCAGTTTAGTGGTTCAGATTAAAGGCTTTTCTGGAATTTACAGCCCATAGTGATAAAAAAAACACAAATAAATGTTTGGAATCTCGAGGCAAAGCTAGACACTAATAATAAACATATAATCTTCACTCTCTCTTTTGGCACATAATTTAAATTGGACACCGGTGTTTAGAGGAAATATTTGCATGGTAATAAAATACATGAAAAGGTCTTAAAGAAGAACTAAAACAGTGTAGAAAACTGTTCTGTGTCGCAATAAATCCAAATCTGAGCTACATTTTAGGGAGGAAATTGAAAGGAACCTTTAAATGTGAATAATATACACAGGTTTACAGAAATGTACGCTGCCATTTCAGCCAGACGATTACTCCATAGTATTATTTACCTCGTCCAAAGAGTTTGTGCTTTTGGTGGTGTTAATTAATTAATTAATTTTTCTGATAACAGAATAAAGTTAACGGATATACGGTAGATGAAAGTTTGGGAAAGGCAAAGGAACCGATTTGATTTTAGGAGTGATCTGTAAAACCACCATTGTGGATGTATGGTTGGGATTTTACTTACAAATAACTAGTGATGATATTAAAGTAGTTCCACATGCTAATAGTACGTTTTCATGGTCAAGAGATCACATCAAGAATGTTGATAAAAAGAAATGTAGGGTGTAAATCACATTATGGCAGAAACAAACGGCTTGGCGGAGGTTCCTACTTATTATTATTATTATTATTATTATCATCATTATTATTATTATTATTATTACTTGTCCGTGGGCTACGTGGTAAGATTGATAAATTACAAGTCAAGTTCAGCAAATGTTTAAATATAGAATAATGTTGATTAAGACTGGAGTTGAAAAGGGAATTTGGGGAGGTTTCATCCAAGTGCATGTAAAAGTTGTTTTCATTTCTGGAGGAGGAAGGAGCTAACTAACTGATTTCCTGCCACAGTGTAAAGAGGACCATCTTCTCATTCCATGTTCTCATTACAGATAATGATCAGATCAGGAAGGAGCGGCTGAGGAAAGGCCTTCGTCCTGAGTCAGCTCTCTCTTTCTCACAGAGAAGTGGTGGAACTTCCTGCTCCTCAGCCCAGGTATTAAAACACTTATTTATTGCATCCTAATAAAATGTCCCACAAATCTTTTCTGATTAAATGTTTTTTCTTTTAGAGTCAGTTATCTGTGCAGTATAGTGGGAGCCCGTACTACCTCTCCAGGAGCTCCATCATCTCCATCCCAAAGTTCACAACGTCCTTTAACACCAAGGATGTAGTTTATCCATCCAGTAAAGTCACATCCCTTCACAGTCGCCCATCGTCCGAGATGAAGTACCGAAGCCCAAAAGATTCTCAGAGAAAGCAGTCAACAAGCTCACTGGAAGATCTGAGAGATCAGGGAGGCTACAAAACCTTCCAGGACCCTTTCAAGAAGACGTATAGTGGAGACTTGCTGCAGAAACATTCACAGCATTTTACCCGAGAGAAACCATTCACTCCCAAGACCCTGAAATCAGATAAGAATTCGTATCTGTCAAAATATCGTTACTATAGAGCACCGCAGATAAAATCTCCTCAGGAAGCCAGCAGCTCAGGGCAGATGCAGGAGACGTGTGAGAAAAGGTGCTTAGTAAATATGAAAATGATTTAATAATTACATTTTTACAGACTTTTCTCCAGTATCTTAAAACATCTCTTTTTTTTATGCAGCACAAAAACTGATGATTTCACAAAACAACATGATGAGCCTCAGGTAAAGATTTAATCTGTTAATCAAGACAAATCAGGATGAAATGTCACCTTCTAATTACCTGCTTTTTAATTTCTCACCTCCATTAAAAAATCAAGTTATTAAACTGACTAAACCACTAAGACTCTGCTGATGTACTGCAAATATAAATTAGATGCGAGCAGAACCTTCCTCACATGTGAAAACACAGGATTTTTGCATTTACTGAGAGTGAACTGTCAGAATGATTATATTATCGCTGTTGGCTGTTTACAGAGTAATTGTTGCATTTAGTTTAGCAGAGTTGGAGGAAAGTTTGAGGAAGAGCTGAGAGGCTGATATGTGGGCAGAGACACATTAGCATATTTATAGATTCAAGTGCTGACTGAAGAATTCAAAACAATAATACCCCAAAGACAATCTGAGCGTTAATACAGTATTTAGTGTGATTATTAATATTTCCATGGTAAATTTTAGAATAATTTCTAGGAAAACAGGTGAGTTTTCAGGGTTTATAAAACTTGGAGGGGGTAAATGCTCCCTCATGCTTTTGTTTTGCAGGAATATTCAGAGCACGAGTCGTTTGAAGATCAGGCCAATGGCACATATTTATCAGAAAAACTGAATTCTCACACTGAGAGAAACCTGTATCCCTTCAGCTCCACATCCAGGTGAGATTATGCAGGAAAACCAATGTGCAGTATTTTTTACATTTTTTGATTGAAACTGTAAAAGAGTTTGTCTTTTATTTTGTAGGATCTTAACAGAAGACATGAAATCTCCTAGTAGGAGACATATATCTGCAGAGTGAGTCCTCTTTCCTACATATTTTCTAGAAACTTGAATAATTCTAGAGCTAATAATACTTGAGTAAATCCAGACAGCTTTATGTATAGGTTTAAACTGTTCTATTTTAACAGGGAAGAAGAATTGTTGTACCTGGAATTTATTTCTGCTGTAACAGAAGAAATCTTGTCCAGGGGGCACTTCTCTGACAGGTTCTTTTTCTTATAAACCAACAACATATATTTTTACGTGTTGACTGTTGATTTGAAGATCATGTCACTAACTAGGGTATCAACTGGTTTCTGAGTAGTTATTAAAGCTTGTTCTCTGACAGTGTGGTAAACCGAGTGATAAAACGACATATTGACATGAATCTGCATCGACTCGATGAGGTACATTAATTGTTTTATAATTGATACCAAATATATTAAGCAGGGTTTCTTTGTGGGATTTTTTAAAATCCTCGTTTATTTTTAGGGTAAAATGCACCACCTTCTGGAAGTTCTGCGCCATGAATTTGAGCAGCCAACCAACACAACCTCCACCAGCGCAGAGCACCAAAAAACAGAAAACAATTTGATTGATTCAGTATTTTTACATCTGGAATCTGGGAGGAAAGAAGTGAAGCGTGAGGAAGACTATGACCTCCAAACTCATTTGTCACTAACAAATAACTGTGATTTTACACTTGCTGATAATCGTTCACTGATTTCCACACCTTTAACTTCTCCTCTAAGACGTACATCCGCAACCAAAATAGATGAAAGGGACAAGGAGGAAGACCACGATGAAGAGGGAATCGGCTCATCTTTGTTCAGTGAGGATGTTCCCAGTAATACAGATAATAATCAAGACGACTTCCATCAAGTAGACTTGACTGCACTAAACATCCATGAGGAAAAGAACATGCACAGCACTACAAACAGTGAAGAAAAACAAGCTGACAACCAGTTTGATGAACAACCCAATGAGCTTGAAGATTTAGGAAACAATTTATCAGAGGTGCTTCATGTATCCAACAACAGTGATGATGATTTCTGATTGTTATAAACTGGAATTTACTTTCATTTTGTGTTTTTCCCCCTAAGTGAATGTAATATTTGAAATTTATGGAAAATATAGTTTCTAGATATAATTTTTCTTGTGTTTCACAACCCACATAAAAGATGTTTGAGTTCAGGGTTTTCTGTTTCACACCCATGTTCAATGAAAACATCTGTGTTGTCTAAGTTATTGCAGCAGTTTTAATAATAATTTGCAGATTTATAAAACTTATGTGTGTTGATGTTGATTTAGTGAGGCTGTTTAGTTTGAATGGATTATCCAGTAATACTTGAGCACTGTGTAGCTGTAGTTAACATTTACAGCATTTCAGAGAACTTGGTAACAAATTTTTTCTCATCAAACATTTCACTTGAAATATTTTCTAACATGTAGTGACTTTCACCAGAGAGTGTCTTTCAATTGCAATAAATTTCGTACTCTTTTGATTATGATGTGCTTTTATTTGATCGTGCAAATTGAATATAGTTATTCAGCTTCCGAGTGCTTTTGCCACCTGAACATTATCAGCTGTATTTAGAATCATATCTGGAGTAAAATAGCAAACAATTAGTATTGTTGGGCATAATTTGTAAGAGAGGAGGGTTGAGGACGCTAAGGTAAACAAACGTCCACAAGCAGCAGTTCGTGACAGCTGTCTCATTTTCACCGCTCAGCATTCCAGCTGTCTGATGTCATAGCACTGATACAGCTTGATGTGTTCCTCCGCCATGGAGGTACTACAACGAATTTCAAGCGTCTTTTCTAAGGAATGTAATGAAACACGTACGTTAGAATCGCTCGTAATGGGATTGTAGATATTTTAAAGTTCAGTTTAGGAGTTAAATAAAAGCTGAAATAGAAATGCGACAAATATAGAGACGCGGATGTAGACGGGGGTGCACACGCTGCTCTTCCAATCCCAGGAAGCGAAACACGCTGGGAACTTGAGTGAACTGTTGGACCAAGAAACATGGAGTTGCCTCGTTAGTTTTGACCCAGAGACAAACTGAAGCCAAATAAACTATTTCAAGTAACAGTAATTATATAAAGAGTTATGAGGTCGATACCTGGATATAGAAGGACCTAACATTAGTTGGACAACTAAATTTCCTCTTGGCTAACGGTAACGTGTTTTTTTTCGTAAATATTTACCATCCACGACATCAGGCTCCCGAGGGTGCAGTCTATTTGCTGGAATATAAGTAAGCTATCTAGCTTTAGAGCTAGTTTAAAGCGTGTTTTTAAGAAAAATAAGTTCATGACTGATAACTTTTAACACTGGCTGTAGATATTAGAAACGAAAGATATTAGAAATGACAGGAATGTAATGGTACTGAGTGGAATGTAAAGCGTAATAAGTTCACCTAGATAGGATTTGTTTTCGCGTGTTTTGCTTTATCGGATGAGATGTGTGGAGCAGGCTATTCCTCGGAGGGGGATAATCTGTCCAAAAGGTAAAAAAATAGACATTATAATACAACTAACCGAGGTCAGGCAGGTGAATTCACATTTATGTACTTTTTATGGCTGTTTACAATGAATTGTCAGAGTTAAAAATAATTTAAAAGAAACTCAGTGTAAACTCAGCTGATATAAGATACAGTAAAGAGGATTATTCCACGTGAAGCCATGTGTTTTTCTCTTATGTCCTCTGACACACCAGGTGGGGCAACTTGTGCCAAATGTAAAAGAACTGTAATCATTTTTAAATTAAGAGTAAGACTCATGATTCTGTCTTATTTTCTCATTTCATTTCAGTTTTAATGATGAGACTCATGACCTGAAACCTGGTTAAGACGTGGTCACCCAGGAGAATCTTTTAGGTGGGGATAACTGCTTCTGTGAGAAGTGCAAAACATGCCCTTGCCATTTGGGTTTAAGCTCAAAAGGACTCGAAGGTATACTGTCTCAAGTAAGAGCTGCCTGGTCACTCGGATTCAGCTTCTCAATGGAGAGTTTGTTGAGTTTACTCTCTCAGTGGAGAGCACAGGGCAGGAATGTTTGGAGGCAGTAGCCCAGAGACTCGAGTTAAGAGAGGTATGTATGTGTTTTCATTCAATACAAGTGCTGATTGTTCTTTCTGATAGACTTGAAGATTTGCCATCTCAGCAGTAAAGTATTCTGCTCACATTCCCTCTCCTTTAAACCTCTAGGTCGAACATCATTGATGAAGAGAAGCACTTTGCCTTGTTTACTCATATCTTAAATAATTACTGCCCTTATGACAAATTAAAATTAACTAATTGAAAGAAAGTTTCATTCATAAGTTCATGTCTTTTGGCCCTTCACTTTTGTTACACACACACTGATCTGTGTTTAATTAGTATCTCAGATTAATATAATCTTTGTTTATATATAAAAAACCCTGAAAAGCAACAGTACGTGTTTATTTTGCAAAAAAAGAAGAAGAAGAAGCAGAAGGGAGCAGTAAACTAATGTTTCAATGATGCAGCTGTATCTGACAATCTTTTTTAGATTGATTTGAAATGACAGCTCAGTGCGGAGGTGGTTTATTCTTTTTTTAAAAGCCACTCACTTCACTTCAGGGAGACAGAAATTATTCAGAGATGTTCAAATTCTGAAATTAATTAAATAATGTTGTGATTCTGCTCCTTTTGAGAAGAACTGAAAACAATCCAGTTCAAAACATCTTTAAATATGAATATAAATAAAAGAGGGCTATAGAATATAAATATCAAACCAAAATCCTAATATTTAATAACACAAAAAAAGTTTAATAGCATTAAGCTTTATTGAGATGAACTGGAACATTTTAAAAAACATGTAATATTTTGTTGTCCAGTAAAATAAAAACTATCAGCAGATAGTTGCCTGAAGCGTGTTAGTGGGTGCCAGAAACATTAAAAAGCTTTTATTGTTGTCAAACCTTAGTGAGTGCCAGGAAATCAGCTTCTGCTTGTTATTTTTGTGTTTAGTTGTTACACAACTTTGGGCATTCTCTAAAAAGGTTCATTTCTATGTATTTCTTTAAATACTGCCTGTTCTTATATTGATCTTCAGAGATTTCAGTAACTATACATGCAATTTGACATTGGGGGATATTTTAAATTAATGTTAATTGTTAATTTATAGCAATGTGACATAAAGTTTAGCAGAGTAAGAGATGGTTGAAATATTTCTTGAAAGTAATTGACTTGTCCTTTTCAACTACATTGATTAAATATAGTCCGGAGAACCTGTAGATATGAACTCCTGAAATAAGAGAGAACTCAAGCAGTCGCATGATCTCTAAAGTTCAACAAACCTGCTCCGAGACATCCTCGTCACTGTGTGGTTAACGTGGATCTTACTGTTTTTTAGATCACATACTTCAGTCTGTGGTACTTCAATAAGCAGAACCAGCAGAGATGGATCGATTTGGAGAAAGCGCTGAAGAAGCAGCTGGACAAGTATGGCGTGGAGCCCACCGTTTACTTTGGAGTCTTGTTTTACGTACCCAGTGTGACCCAAATGCAACAAGAGATCACAAGGTGAGATTAACAAAACCACAAGTTCTATTTGTAACGGATTATCTTAAAAATGTTAGATGAAATGCACAATTTTGTTCTCACAAATGTGTTGCCAAGTTGAGCTCAAATTAATTAGTTTAATATTTTCAGATGTAAAAATCACTTTTGAATTTCACATGCTTGTGTTTCATAGATATCAGTATTACCTACAGTTGAAGAAAGATGTTCTGGAGGGCAAAGTCTCGTGCTCCCTGGACCAAGCTATAAGTCTTGCTAGCTTAGCAGTGCAAGGTAAACTGTTTGTTGTGTTAGCACATTTCATTAAACCAAACTGGTGTCTTTAAATCAGAATTTTTATTTAATCACAACCAATGATCTATTTGTTTGAAAAATAAATATTTTTTTTCTGTAAGCCTCAGTTTAGTCAAGTCCCTCAAGGCATTGCACCACACTGCAGTTTCTCTATAATAGTGGCACATCTGGATGTAATATGTTTTATCATTGAGTGTGTTTTGCTTTATGTGGCTGTTCTTGGCTGCATCGTCTCTTTTTATTCCCAGCTGACTTTGGAGACTTTAGTCGATATGATTCCCAAGATTTTCTTCAGAAGTTTGCGCTGTTCCCTATTGTAAGCATTTTGTTTGGTAGGCCCAACACTGATCCAAACAATGTTTCACATTCTCTGGGCTGTTTTCTGAGATTGTTTCAACCGTAACTCTGTTTTACAGGACTGGATTCAGGATGAGCGGGTGCTGGAGGAGGCCACACAGAAAGTGGCTCTCCGCTATCAGTCCATCAGGTGAGTGTTTTCAAACCATCTGTCTGGCTTTTTGTGCTTCGATCAACTAATTACAAGCTTGACTGACAAGTTTACTGTCACAATTTTGTTCTTTTTAGAGGTTTACCAGCCTCAGATGCAGAAATGTTGTACATGCAGGAGGTTGAGAAAATGGAAGGCTATGGCCAGGAAAGCTATCAAGCTAAGGTAGGACAACAAGGTCCACCTTTAACCCCCCAGAGCCTACATCCTCAAGAATCATGACATTTGGTTTGTCGAATAAGAACGAAATATGTCTTTTACCCTTTTTTGGTGAGATCAGGACAGCACGGGCTCTGATGTTACTCTGGGTTCCTGCCTCGATGGTATCTTTGTCAAATATAAGAATGGACGACCTCCTCTGTTGTATAGGTAAGTCTATAAAAAAAAACTAGAAATAATTTACAGCCATGATCAAAACGTATTGTGTATTTTCACTCCTGTCAATAATTAAATTGAACATGTTGGGATAGTTCTGTGGCACAGCTCACAACTATGATGATAAATTACTATCTCTCATTTGAACTCAGTGTGGCTGAAAACAAAAAGACTTGGATTGATAACTAGGAGCAAAACCTGCTAGTTTAGTAAATACATTAGATAGATAGATAGATAGATAGATAGATAGATAGATAGATAGATAGATAGATAGATAGATAGATAGATAGATAGATAGATAGATAGATAGATAGATAGATAGATGGATAGATAGATAGACAGACTGCTATGGCATTTTGATTTTGTTTTCTTTATTTTTTCATGTTCTTGTTTTCCACTTTGTTAACTGTCTGTATAGGTGGCATGAAATTAACAACATGAGTCACAATAGGTCCTTCTTTGCCCTGGAGCTGGCCAACAGGGAGGAAAGTGTTCAGTTCCAGACTGTAAGTTTGTCTCTTCTCTACCATCACTGTCAGCATTCTTGTTTTTCATTTGATTTGCATTCGTCATGAATTTTTACCTTCAGCTGATCTGAATGCCCCTTTGTCAGTCTGAGGTTTTGGGGTGTGTTTTGGTCATTAGGTAACATCCTATTATCTGAAAGAATGTCTAATATTTAAGGACATGTACAGGAGTGCTTTTGTTTGAATATAACTAAACAAACCTGATTCTTGACCAACTGTGTCACCATCTGAAGTATTTCTCTGTTTTTTTTCTTGTGTGTAGGAAGACATGGAAACCTCTAAATATGTGTGCAGGATGTGTCTGGCCAGACTCAAGTTTTATAAGATTAACAAGAGTAGCCTGTAAGTGGTTTACAACATGCTTCGTCGAGTTCTGGTTTATTTGTTCCTCACTGTCTCCTGCATGTGTTTCCCCTTTGGTGTGTCCTCATGTCTGTCCACTTTTCCTCCTCCTTCAGAGAGGATTGTGCTCCCCTGCCTTCCGAGGGCTCCCAGAAGTCCCTTCTCACTCTATCCTTTCCTCGTTTTCCAATCCTCTCTCGTACCTCTCTGCCTTCTGATAAGGGGTGAGCAGCACTGTCAGCCACCGCCTGCAGTGTACCATCACCCAAGTCCACATTTTTAGATCTTGTTCATGATCTGAATGGACCAACCTTTTTGCTGGAGTTTTTATTAAACTTTATTCTCAGAAAATTGAGAAAATCAACCTGATACGAAGGAGAAATATCTGTGTTCTCTGTTTTGTTTGACATGTACTTTAGAAATAAGTTGGGGTCATAATAAGCTTAGACTATATTGTGTTTGGGCAGGGTGGATTTTTCAGGTTTTGGAATGAGAAAGAAAAACAGTTTAAAAGTCAAACATCACACAATCATTCCTTTGTTTGCTGGTATGATCATTGACCATAAATCCTGAAGCTTCTTAGATTGTTTGATGAAATATATTTTGGTTAACTATTAAAAGTTCTGACATGTTTTGATTACATGGTACACGATAAAATATATATATATTTGAAGTGCTACATGAATGGTCTTGTTTTATTTCATTTATTGTAAATTTGATGTGACCTTTTTTGCTTCCTTCCAGCCAAACCCAACCTACAGCTGTTAACCCAGTCAGACGACGGTCTTCAACAAGAATCTCTCTGGTAATATCTCTTCTCTCAGAAAGTATTTGCACAGGATTATGTACTACTATACTGTTATTGTAGCACATGATGTTTGTAAGAATCACCCAGCTTTCACTCTGCAGATAGTGTCTTGTATGTGTTCCTGCTTCTTTGTTGCACGAACCTTTTGAAAGAGTATTTGGATCACACGAGCCCTGAGTATGTTCTTGTTTTTTTGATTTACAGCCAAAGCCTCACGCGTACATGATGCCCTCGCCACAAATTCACTACAACGGTCATTTCACAGAGCCTTACACATCATCACAAGGTAAGTAGGTATTCAAACTTTAGTTTCACCTGAGAACTTGAAAGTTAGTTCTAAAAGTCAGTTTATATACTTTTTATTTATCTTTGTTGTGTCCTTCCTTTCTGATAGACAATCTGTACATGAACACTCAGAATGGTTACTTCTACCACTCTCAGACCAGCCTGGATCGGTCTCCTTTGGAATACAGCAGCGGCGGGCGTTTACGTAATGGCAGTGTGTACAGCGCACACAGCACGAGCTCGCTGACCAATCCCCAGCACTACCTTCAGCCGTCACCTATGTCCTCAAACCCCTCCATCACCAGTGACATCACCAGACCGGACTATGTTCCCTCTCATCGCCACAGTGCTCTCATCCCTCCTTCCTATCGTGCCACTCCTGATTACGAGACAGTTATGCGGCAGAAGAACCGAGGCGCAGGAGGAGGAATGGTTCTGTCCCAAGAGCATCGGCAGAGTCACTCCATGAGGAACCTAAATATTGGAAATTCATATGCTTACAGCAGACCTGACCCTCTAGTTTACAGCCAGCCAGAGATAGGAGTAGAACATGGTGGAACATCCCATCATCACCAGTATCCTTTTCATCTGGGCTCCAGCTTCCACAGCCCTTCTCCATACCCTTACCCTGCAGAGCAGAGGTCTGTTGTGGGTGCAGTGAGCGTCCCAGAGCTCACAAATGTCCAATTACAACAGGTGCAAGAGTATCCTGCCACCAACATCATGAGAACACAAGTTTACAGACCACCTCCGCCCTACCCATATGCCCATCCTCGCCCAGCTAATAGCACACCTGATCTTTCACGCCACCTATATGGCAGCAGTAGCAATCCAGACCTGATCATTACAAGACGAGTGCATCACTCAGTCCAGACCTTCCAGGAGGACAGCCTGCCTGTTGCACACTCTTTACAAGAAGTCTCAGAGCCTCTCTTCAGTGCACTCCCACATCGACAGCCATACCACGCTCAGAAGCGTAACTCCATCGAGATCGCTGGGTTGGCTCACAGCCTCGAGGGGATGAGGGTCAAAGAGCGAACCATGTCTTCATCGGGAGTAGAAACGGCCCCGTCTCTGGTGGTGCACGGCGGTCACTCTCAGGGGTCCCAGCTGAACGTGTTTTTAGAACGCACAAAGACAGAGGAGAGAGGAGATGTTAAAGATCAGGTGCAGTACGGACACAAAAAATCTCTGTCTGATGCTACAATGCTAGTTCACAGTAGCGGAGAAGAGGAAGAGTTTGAGGATGAAAACGGTCGTCACACTCCACTTTCACTGGATGCAGTTTCAGGTATCATTCCTGATCAGCCGACGCAGCAGCATCATAGTCTCACATCTCTGTCTTCTCTCACGACACAGACACAGCAGACTCCCGTAGAGCCGCCTCCTGCATATCCTATCGGCTCTGCCATGGACCCCTCCATAACCAGCTCGTTAGTTTATAAAGTTCATCCCATGATCCATAAAGGTGAACCCTTGTACCTGCTGTCAGAGTTAAGACAGCCTGAGATTATGCCCTCCGTGTCAGAGGGAGACGTAAGCGAGCAGGTCAATGAAAAACCTAAGAAGGACTTTAAGACGAGACCTAATGTGACGGTGTCTGATGGGCCTGCTGGGAGGAAACCAGCAGAGGGTTTACCTCCTCCGGTGAGTTCTGATCTTAAACCATTTGGTCATCAATTGACCTTTTCAGTGTTACAACAAAATACTGGTAATGTAATATTTGTAAGCAGAACTGGGCAGCCAACATGCAAAGTTTACAGGTGACGAGCGCAGGTGTCAATACATGCAGTCTAGGTTAGACTCCCAGGAGAAATGCACATTACAGGTAACAGATAATGGAAACAAACTAAAGAAGTGAGTTTGGTGTACAGACACAAAGAGCTTGTAGCCAATAGCTGCAGGCATGTTTAGAAAAGCAGATACAGTCTTATCTCAGATTGTATATAATGTAAAGGAGGCAAGTCTCCTGGGCTTATCAGTGCTGATGAGTAATCGCAAAAAGCCAAGTTTGATTAATTTGTTTGTTTATTGCTGCTCTGTAGCATATAGAACCACAGCTTGGATACAAACTCTGTGGTTCAGTTTTTAACAAATTTGTATTTTCTCTGTAAAATCTATTAAAATCACATAAGTGGACTTCAGAGGTAGAAGTCTCATTTTCCAACAATTTATGACCAACAGGTTTTTGTTTAACTCTTGAAAGAATGTTGTGACTCTACTTTGCTAAACCAGAAAGGTGACATTCTTCCAGTAAACACCTAACAAGCATGCGCTGCCCCTCCTCTCGTCTGCCTATTCTTCCTGTCTCTCACTGAAGCTCAAACAAATACATCTCAGCCTTTACTCTGTCACACCAGGGGATGAAGAAAGGATTCAGGTCAGAGGTGAAGAAAATGGGCCCTCTGAAAGTGGCTCGTCTCAATGGCCTGTCAGTGTCCAGGAAGCCAGTACACGAGGAGATCAAGGACGAACCTGAACAATCGTCGAATGATGAAAAGGTAGCAGTGACTCACTCTGAAACCAGACGGTTGTAGCGTCATCGTATTGTGCTTACACAATCAAAACTGAAGAGATACTTGTCTTTTTTTAAACAGCTGTTCACCAGGAGCTGCAGGTATCAGAAAGTTCCTGGTGGTAACTTTTATAAGAGGAAAACATTAAGAAAAAATTGTTTTTTTTCCCATTGAATATTAAAACTCAACTTAAAATGATATTTTAACACTTAACTAAGCCAAGTTGCTTCTGTTTATAATATCTGATTGCTTGTAGAGGATTCCTAAATTTCTTTAAAACAGAAGAGCAGCTAACCATAAATTTAAGTTATTAGAATTTGAAGCTCATTTTTAATGATTTAGTTGATCGAAACTGGTGAAGAACTACAACATTACCTGCAATCAGAGAGTCTACAGATCTAAAGTCTGATTAATTAAACGTGTTAGTTTCTGAATGTTTCATGTGGTTTTCTGTTTGTGTATTTCAGTGTAAGTTGCTGGAGGAGCACATGGAACAGGGCGAGCTGTTGAAAGAGTATGAGAGTGTCCCAAAGCGTCGTCCGGGAACGGAGTGCACCATAGCTTGTTATCCAGAAAATGCAGATAAAAACCGTTTTTTAGATGTCATGCCTTATGATGACACGAGAGTGGAGCTGGTTCCCACTAAAGAGAACAACACGGGTTACATTAATGCATCACATATTAAAGTAAGTTACACGTTTTCTGCACGGATTTTATTAAAAATATTGACCCTTTTATCTGATGTGTCACAAGCTACAGCTGGATCCCGACTCCAGCTGTTAGAGCCACATTTAGTTTTGGAGAAAACCTCCAGTCGTTTGTGTATCTACTTTTTAACTTCTTTCACACATGTAATAACGGGACTCAACTCCAACTTTTTCACATTTATTGTCTCATTTTTAAACATCTTTGTTCTGTTGAACATGTTTCTACCTCTGCTGCTGTCTCGTCTCGTTAGGTAACAGTAAGTGGGCGTGAGTGGAGTTACATCGCTGCACAGGGTCCTCTGTCACACACATGTCAAGATTTTTGGCAGATGGTTTGGGAGCAAGGTGTTTCCATCATCGCCATGGTTACTGCTGAGGAGGTGAGTTCATTTTAACTATTTAAAACTTCATTTTTCTTCATCACTCCCTGGCTGACCTTTCTGTGGCACCGTCTTCCTGCAGGAGAGCGGTCGAGAGAAGAGCTTCCGTTACTGGCCCCGGCTCGGCTCCCGGCACAACACGGTGACTTACGGTCGTTTTAAAATAACCACGCGGTTCCGCACAGATTCTGGCTGCTATGCCACCACTGGACTGAAGATCAAACAACTTATGACGGGTCAAGAGAGGACTGTCTGGCACCTGCAGTACACAGACTGGCCTGACCATGGTTGTCCCGAGGACTTCAAAGGCTTCCTAAGTGAGTGGGATGAGAAGCAGTTTGTTATTTAATGTTCAAATTTAGATGAATAATGAGATTATCTAAACCGTACAAGCTCAGTTTAATGTGACCTTTGGTAAAATGTTTTTTCTATCTATATTTTGAGATGTTCCAGTTGAGCAGATGATCAGAACTGAACAGATTTTAATCATGATAATAGAAGGAATTCATGTGACGTCGTCAGATGTGCTTCACACTGAGGTTTTATCCACTGATTGATTAACATGCTCCTGATCAATGAGATCAGACTCTGTACAGAAACTTAAAACAATTCAGTTCAATTTTAAATTCTGTTTGAGCTGATTTTACAAACAACACGAATAATCAAACAAGACTAAAAACACTAAACCGCTGAAGAGAAACAGTTCAGTTAACTGTACAGATCCAGATGTTAGTTTTTGTTATGCTCCACAAAAGTAAAATGTTTTAGCAGTTGATGGATGGAAAAAAAGTTATTGTCATGTGGTCATCTTCAAAACATTTACACACATTCTGCAAAGGAAACTTGTGGAAAACTTGATTCACAGGGTAAAGTATGTTCTCAAAACATTTTCACCTGTATGACTGCAGTGTTCAGGTATTAGATCATGAGCAGAATTCTACCTGTGCATAAACTGTCAGTAAGGAAAATATTCAATTATTTGTTTTTAACTAGAATATCCACTGAAGGGATTGTTTCATCCAACCAGGTTTGCAGTCTTTAAGTGTCTTTAGGTTTTGTTTTATAAATGTTCCCAGTTTAACAAATAGAAGTAAAAACCAGGATGTTTGTCATAAAAAGTCTTCACAAATAAAGTAAGAAGTATGAGAGGCTTGTACTGACGTACAGTATGTCTGCTGATAAGGAACATAACAAGAAGTATTTCTTTATTCTTTATTGTGTCAGCTGCCATCTAACAGGAAACAGTTAGGTTGTGTTTTACTGTGGTCTCTTTAAGGAGGCCCTTCCATTAAAAACGGTTTTTCAGAGGTTTCTGTTGAATATTTTAGCTCCACAGGTGTTCTTACCTTCATAGTGGGTGTGAAAACAGGTCAACAACTTTTCTTTCAGTTTTTATCTCTCAAACTACGCAGGTGGCGATAACACCCGAGTTCTCCCGAGTCTGAACGGCCTGTATCTGTTTCATCACAACTCCTTTGTTCGTTAGTATTCGGCAGCTCCCGCAGTTGAAACCATGCCTAGCATGCTGCTGGCTAAAAGCTGTAGCATAAGACGTAGCAAACAGGAAGAGACTACGTCTGACATTGCGATGCACAGCGTGGCAGGAAACAGTATACCTTGTTCTCAAAGGCTAGTTTGTTAGCCAATCTGAGTCCAGCAAATTCGAATAATGAATATGAACGAGCTGCTGCTCGAAGCCTGACGGAACCACCCGAATTTTAATGCAGACAGATTGAAAGGTCTGTTAATCAGTGTTTCCTGATGCTTTTTAGATATAAAATGTTTCATATTACTGGTTAATACTTAAGAAATAACCACAAAGTCCTGAAATTTGTATGAAATGGCCTCTTTAAACTGGTCACACGGAGTGTAAAGTACATGAAGATGATGTAGTAAAGCAGGTGCTGTTAATAATGGTTCTGGAAAAGCTAGAAAAGCGTCAAACATTGTGTATATATTTATATTTAAACTTTTGAAACTAATTCTGTTTTGCTGCTTGAATTCTGCTGTTTCTGCTGCCCTGACACCCCCCCCCTTAGCAGTAGTGCATTCCACCAGCAACTCAAATGCAGTTATTGTGATATCATGAGCTTTTTACTGACACTTCCAACATTTCAGTTGTTGTATCAACTTCTCCACCAGAGAAACTGAAACTTTGTTTCATGCAAACATCAGAGATGGATGCTGGTCCTCTGCGTGATTTGCTCTTGGCAGATTGTAATCACACACCTGCTTCAACACACCCCCAGTCATCTGGACAGAGCAGGCAGCACCATGAGAACCATGTTCTTACATTTCTCCAGTGTACATATACATACAAATATCATGCTGGTCACTGCTGCAGTCTGTAAACAGCATGTAAGGCTTGTTACCACCATGTCTGTCCTCTTATGTTTGCAAAACGTAAAGACGGGTTGACAATTTTTAATTGGGCTATTTTAGTGTAAATTTAAGTTCTGTTTTGTTTTCTTCAAATTGAATCAGACTTTATTATTAATCCCTGAAGAGAAATTAGATGTTGTAGCAACTTAGTATTTCTTTAGGGAGTTGTGGACAGGAAGGATCTCCTGTAGAGGGTTCTAGCTGTGGACAGGAAGGATCTCCCGTAGAGGGTTCTAGCTGTGGACAGGAAGGATCTCCTGTAGAGGGTTCTAGCTGTGGACAGGAAGGATCTCCTGTTGAGGGTTCTATCTATGGACAGAAAGGATCTCCTGTAGCGGTCTGGGCTGCAGCGGATCTGAAGAAGCTTCTGACTGAAGACACTCTGTTGTTGAGTTACTGACTTGTGAAGAGGATGATGAGGGTTTTCCATCATGTTCTCAATCTTCCTTTGCACAATCAACTCAAGACGATACAGTGGGGCAAAAAAGTATTTAGTCAGCCACCAATTGTGTAAGTTCTCCCACTTAAAAAGATCAGAGAGGCCTGTAATTTTCATCATAGGTATACCTCAACTATGAGAGACAAAATGAGGAAAAAAAATCCAGAAAATCACATTGTCTGATTTTTAAAGAATTTATTTGCAAATTATGGTGGAAAATAAGTATTTGGTCAATAACAAAAGTTAATCTCAATACTTTGTTATATAGCCTTTGTTGGCAATGACAGAGGTCAAACGTTTTCTGTAAGTCTTCACAAGGTTTTCACACACTGTTGCTGGTATTTTGGCCCATTCCTCCATGCAGATCTCCTCTAGAGCAGTGATGTTTTGGGGCTGACGCTGGGCAACACGGACTTTCAACTCCCTCCAGAGATTTTCTATGGGGTTGAGATCTGGAGACTGGCTAGGCCACTCCAGGACCTTGAAATGCTTCTTACGAAGCCACTCCTTCGTTGCCCGGGCGGTGTGTTTGGGATCATTGTCATGCTGAAAGACCCAGCCACGTCTCATTTTCAATGCCCTTGCTGATGGAAGGAGGTTTTCACTCAAAATCTTACGATACATGGCCCCATTCATTCTTTCCTTTACACGGATCAGTCGTCCTGGTCCCCTTGCAGAAAAACAGCCCCAAAGCATGATGTTTCCACCCCCATGCTTTACAGTAGGTATGGTGTTCTTTGGATCCAACTCAGCATTCTTTCCCCTCCAAACACGACAAGTTGAGTTTCTACCAAAAAGTTCTATTTTGGTTTCATCTGACCATATGATGTTCTCCCAATCCTCTTCTGGATCATCCAAATGCTCTCTAGCAAACCGCAGACGGGCCTGGACGTGTCCTGGCTTCAGCAGGGGGACACGTCTGGCACTGCAGGATTTGAGTCCCTGGCGGCGTAGTGTGTTACTGATGGTAGCCTTTGTTACTTTGGTCCCAGCTCTCTGCAGGTCATTCACTAGGTCCCTCCGTGTGGTTCTGGGATTTTTGCTCACCGTTCTTGTGATCATTTTGACCCCACGGGGTGAGATCTTGCGTGGAGCTCCAGATTTAGGGAGATTATCAGTGGTCTTGTATGTCTTCCATTTTCTAATAATTGCTCCCACAGTTGATTTCTTCACACCAAGCTGCTTACCTATTGCAGATTCAGTCTTCCCAGCCTGGTGAAGGTCTACAATTTTGTTTCTGGTGTCCTTTGACAGCTCTTTGGTCTTGGCCATAGTGGAGTTTGGAGCGTGACTGTTTGAGGTTGTGGACAGGTGTCTTTTATACTGATAACGAGTTCACACAGGTGCCATTAATACAGGTAACGAGTGGAGGACCGAGGAGCCTCTTAAAGAAGTTACAGGTCTGTGAAAGCCAGAAATCTTACTTGTTTGTAGGTGACCAAATACTTATTTTTCACCATAATTTGCAAATAAATTCTTTAAAAATCAGACAATGTGATTTTCTGGATTTTTTTTCCTCATTTTGTCTCTCATAGTTGAGGTATACCTATGATGAAAATTACAGGCCTCTCTGATCTTTTTAAGTGGGAGAACTTACACAATTGGTGGCTGACTAAATACTTTTTTGCCCCACTGTATATATATCAATATATATATATCAATCTCCAGAACAGAACCAGTCTTCACTTGCTCTGATGCTCCGCCCCCAACAGGTGACTGCAGATGTGATCACACTCCACAACATACTTATAAAAGATCTTCAACATCTTGCTGCAAACCTTGAAGGATCTAAACTTCCTGAGGAAGTCCAGTCTGTTCTGTTCCTTCCTAAAAACAGCATCACAGTTGTGTCTCCAGTTCAGTCTGTTGTCCAGGTGAACACCAGGTATTTATACTCCTCCACCAGCTCCACTTCTTCTCCCATGATGGAAATGGGTTTTGGTATGTTGCTGCTCTTCCTAAAATCCACAATCATCTCCTTTGTCTTGTTCACATTCAAGATGAGATGATTGTCCCCACACCAGGACACAAAGTGGTCCACCAGTTCTCTGTACTCAGTCTCTTGTCCATCTCTGATCCTGATCAGTATTTTTGCAGATGACAGGACTCTGACCTGTACTGAAAGTCTGAGGCATACAGAGTGAAAAGGAATGGTGAGAGTACCGTCCCCTGTGGTGCTCCTGTGCTGCTGATCACCTGGTCAGACGTACAACTCTTCAGTCTGACAAACTGTGGTCTGTTTGTGAGGTAGTCCTTAATCCAGGTGATTGTGGAGGCATCTACCTGTGTCTTCTGGAGTTTTTTACACAGTAAATCAGCTTAATCATGGTAAAATACACTGGAGAAATCAAAGAACATGATCCTCACAGTGCTGCCTGCTTTGTCCAGATGACAGTGGGTTTGTTATGGAGTCTTCCACTCAAACCCCACAGTAATAAACAAACTGCAGTGGGTTCTGTACTTCATCACCGTGGGGTTGGAGTGGAAGACGATTGATTTTTGATGATTTTTCTAATTTTACGTAACTCGAGAGACAGTATGAAAACTGGAACCATCAAGTTGATCGAGTTGTTGCTTTACATGACAGAAATTTAAGTCGGTGCATCTCGTTTATTTCAATCTGAAGTGAATATTTTTTTCTCTCCAGCGTATCTGGAGGAGATTCAGTCTGTGAGGAGACACACAAACAGCATCAGTGATCCAAAGAACATGAACCAGCCCGTGGTGGTTCACTGCAGCGCCGGAGTGGGTCGATCCGGAGTCGTCATTCTGTCTGAGATCATGATCGCTTGTCTGGATCACAATGAGGTAAATACCTTCAGATAAAGGAGGAAAAAACATCTACTGGATTTCTTTATTAATAAATGTCTCTTTTAGTCATTAGATGTCCCGAAGGTCCTGAGGGAGCTGCGTGATCAGAGGATGATGATGGTTCAGACACTGCCTCAGTACACCTTCGTCTATAAGGTTCTCATCGAGTATCTCCGCAACTCCAGGCTGATCTGATGACTGCAGTGATGCAACTTCTCAAATATATAATACTGAGGCCAAATTATGGAACCCGTATTCACAGAGTATTAAATGATGCTGAAGGCACGAAATGTTTGGATGAAGAACAAAAAGCCACAAGAAACCTAAAGACTTTGACCTCTGCCTCTAAACAGTATTATCTATAGTAATTATTTTTTATAATTGTATAATAAATCCCAGCACTTTCATAGCACTATGCTGTACATAATAAATCAAGTTTAAGCTGCATTAAACAAATATTATAGATTTGTATTGAGAACATTTATTATCATTTGACTAAAGACACTTTTTAAAGGAGTCTGTGTTGGATTGTTTAATTGGTCCCGACGAGGAGGGACGTTTTTTCTGTTGGTTTAAGCTTGGAAATGACTTTTAGTTGTTGTTGACATTCTTTTTCCCAGAATTCAGAGTCATATTTTAACAGAAACTCTGAGATCAGGTTGTGGAAACTGTTTGCTGTGTAGCAGCAGAGTCGACGCTGTGCGTGTTACAGAACACCTGAACAGCATCATGATGTGACTCTGTAATCTGATAACATGCTGAAGGAAGAGACAGCTGATCACCTCCAACGCAGCCATGTGTTTGCTGGGGGGGGGGTTACGCCTTCTCTTTGTGTTGGGGGTCAGAGGACCAGCCCGTCTCCGGTCTGTCTTCAGTTCAATGGGACATATGATGCATCTCATTTGAGGGAAAGACTCAACTGAACTCTGATCGAGTTTTCTCACTGCAGCAGTACATATATAAAACTGCACAAAAACTGTTTACATGCAATTTAAGTTGTTTTTTTGATAAATACCAGATTTTTTTTATGAAGGTGCCAAATGAATCATGTGTCCCGGTTGCTGTTGACAAGTTTTTCTTTGATTTGATCCAAGTGAAATGAAGAGAAAACGTTTCTGAGCTGATTTTAAGGACTTTGTTTCAGATGGTGGGTTTTTGGTGTTAGAGTAAAATCTGGAAATTTTAAAGGTTTTTTGTGCCAAAATATAAAACTTTGTCTCTGTACAGGTATGAATTTAATAATGTACACAATGTAAAATTTTATGTTATGGAAAATTGTACATAAATTTGTATAAACTGTATGAAACGAAACCTGTTATGAATAAAAGAGTGGAAAATGATTTACTGAGACCAGGTGTTTAGTTTTTACATCACGCTGTTACGCCACCTGGTGGAAAGTAAAGAACTCAAAAACATTTACACAATTTAGAGTTTCTGTCATGATAAAACTTTTATTTTGAAGGGCAGATTAATTTATGTGCTTCACTGTTGTGGAAAAAATATTTAAAGTTTAAGTGAGTGAAGGTTTGAAATAATTTCATGCATGAAATGTGAATGGTCATAAAAAAAAAAAAAACAAGTTCTGCCTTGAAGTTATGTTTTTCCTTTTATAGTGTGTCTGTCTGGAAACAGATCAGACCACTCGCTGCCATCAGACTTCCTGTTCATGGAGAACAAATAAGGATAAAAACAAGCTGCTGTCTAGTCTAAACAACCTGAAGGAGTCGATGTTGTATCACTAACTCTGTCCTTGTAATGCATCTGTAGTAAAAGGTGAAACCCAGAAGATCCTCCACGCTGTATGGAGACACTAATGGATCATCATCAGGTTATAAACTTAAGAGAAAAGACAGAAATGTCATTCATTCAGCAGCTGATGACTTTAACAGAAGAATGAAGAACCACTGCATTACCAAACCAGAAAGGTGACTATGTCTGTTCCATTCCTCTTTAATGCATCTGCTCATCTTTCTCTCTCTAAAGCTCAAACACAGACTCCTTTTCTTATTTGTAACATCAGAGGATGAAGAAAGGTTTCAGGTTAAAGGTGAAGAAAGTTAAATAAGTCAATAACCTGTCAGGATCCATGAGGCCAGTACGCCAGTCCATCAGGAATGAGCCTGAGCCATCATCAAACGATGAAAAGGTAAGATAATTAATGTTTTTTAAAAACCACAAGTGTATCAGGATCGAGCAGAACTCTGAGTTCACTTCTTGGTTTATGTTTCTCAATGATCAGATTTCTGACTGGAACAAATAACAAAATAAAACAGGAAGAAAAGAGTCGACTGCTGCTCAGTAGAGGATCAGAGTGCATGTTATGATTGTGCTTTAGGGAAAGAGTGCACACAAGCAAGTGCTCAAGTGTTGTGAAGGGGAATTAAAATGAAAGATGCACGAGCTTCGAAGGGAGCGACATTTAAGATGAATAAATAGAAGAAATGCAGATGATGTTTACAGTTTTACTGTAAACTAACAGGAAGTAAATAGTGAGAGGAAAGTAGCTTCAGATCTGCAGGAACTTGTAGGGAAGTTCATTGTTCATGAATTTTTGTAAAAATCTGTTTGTGTTTTCTTGATGCTGTTCAAGTAAAACAGCTTGAGAAGTCCAGATCCTCGTGTGTGAGCAGCAGGAACATGTTTACTGTTTTGTTTTTTGGGAAGATGAGAAGTCCTGGATGATGGACAAGGAGACTCAGTTCTCTCAGTCTAAATGTTCCACTGCAGCATCCAGATGTTTACAGGTCCAGTTCAGGGTGATACAGATGTGCTTTGTGTTTGTGGATTTCAGCGCAGGTTGCTGGAGGAGCACATGGAAAGGACCGAGCTGTTTGAAGAGTATGAGAGTGTCCCGTTAGGCTGCGCGGGAGCGGAGCACGGCGTAGCCGCTTATCCATAAAATGCAGATACAAATCGCTTCCAAGACATTCTGCTGTACGAAAACACCCAAGTGGAGCTGGTTCCCACTAAAGAGAACAACACAGGCTACATCAAAGTAAGTTATACAGAGCTGCTTATCTCACTGCCTTCTAGCACTGAAAAAATAACTAGAATAAATAAGTTTCAACGTTTCCCAGCTAAAGTTTCTAAATGTTGCTTTAAAAACAAGTTAAACAAGATCGTGATGACAAACTTCGTAGGTTAGAAAAGGTAACAAGGTGTTTGAAATTTTTGAATCTGTTGCACGTCTCATTTAAGAAGCTAAAATGTCTTCAAGAATCAGGAAAAAAGAGTCCAGTTGCCTTTTATAACTTCCTAGTATAAGATGACTGAAAACCTGAAACACGTTTGAATTGATCTTTTGTAACAGACGTGTTATTAGTGAAACATTTTTACTTGATGTCTTCAGGTCGTCTTGAGACCTTTCAGACGGCGTGTAATGACCCACAGCAGGGTCCACACCCCAGATGTTGGAACTCCTGATTAACAGCTTTAATTTCAGACCAAATGGATATAATTATAGTTAAAAACTTTTCAGATCAAAGTGACGTGTTTTCATTTCAATATAAATGTTATTGTGAACCAAAATGTTTACTGTCTCATTTTTAAACATCTTTGTTCTGTTGAACATGTTTCTACCTCTGCTGCTGTCTCGTCTCGTTAGGTAACAGTAAGTGGGCGTGAGTGGAGTTACATCGCTGCACAGGGTCCTCTGTCACACATGTCAAGATTTTTGGCAGATGGTTTGGGAGCAAGGTGTTTCCATCATCGCCATGGTTACTGCTGAGGAGGTGAGTTCATTTTAACTATTTAAAACTTCATTTTTCTTCATCACTCCCTGGCTGACCTTTCTGTGGCACCGTCTTCCTGCAGGAGAGCGGTCGAGAGAAGAGTTTCCGTTACTGGCCCCGGCTCGGCTCCCGGCACAACACGGTGACTTACGGTCGTTTTAAAATAACCACGCGGTTCCGCACAGATTCTGGCTGCTATGCCACCACTGGACTGAAGATCAAACAACTTATGACGGGTCAAGAGAGGACTGTCTGGCACCTGCAGTACACAGACTGGCCTGACCATGGTTGTCCCGAGGACTTCAAAGGCTTCCTGAGTGAGTGGGATGAGAAGAATCTGACAGATTTGTTCAGATTTAACTGCTTGAGCTCCGATCGATGCAACTTTCACCTTTTAGGTTGTTCTTCTTCATTTCAGTGTTTTTCTCTCTCTCCAGCGTATCTGGAGGAGATTCAGTCTGTGAGGAGACACACAAACAGCATCAGTGATCCAAAGAACATGAACCAGCCCGTGGTGGTTCACTGCAGCGCCGGAGTGGGTCGATCCGGAGTCGTCATTCTGTCTGAGATCATGATCGCTTGTCTGGATCACAATGAGGTAAATACCTTCAGATAAAGGAGGAAAAAACATCTACTGGATTTCTTTATTAATAAATGTCTCTTTTAGTCATTAGATGTCCCGAAGGTCCTGAGGGAGCTGCGTGATCAGAGGATGATGATGGTTCAGACACTGCCTCAGTACACCTTCGTCTATAAGGTTCTCATCGAGTATCTCCGCAACTCCAGGCTGATCTGATGACTGCAGTGATGCAACTTCTCAAATATATAATACAGAGGCCACATTTTGGAACCCGTATAAGATAGAAAATACCTCATGAAGCCTAAAGACTGAGCAGCCTGTAAACAGCATCATCTAAACAGACAGAATGTCTCATTAATCCCAGATTACTTCGTTCACACTGTTATTAACTCACATTTAAAAAATGCTGTTAATTTGGATCAACGTGAACTTCCTGAAATCCATTTTAGTTATCTGTTCTCTTCTCTTGTTTGTGGCTTGTTTATGTTATTAAACTTATATTTCATTAAAAAATAAAGAATTTGTTTTGAAAAATTAAATGTGTGTCTATTATGAACTTCTACTTTATGTGGTAAAAGTTTTTACGATGTGCGATCAGCTGATTTCAGTCTGTATCCAAAACATCTACAATCTTTTGCAACACGTCGTCTGTTACATCATCACTGATTATGTTACTGAATAAAAAACCCAACAAACTTTTTCAAATAACATTTTATAAAACCATGTAAATTTTTACGATTAAACAAAACACTCAGAACTTGAACTCAGTTGTTAAACTCGTAAAGTCCAAAACTTCCCGTTTCTTACATATTATACCTTTAAAAACACTGGATATTAATACTGGTATCGTCCTCGCTTCCCTCCGTGTCCGCCATGACGACCGCCTCCTCCTTGGTTCCACCCGCCTCCTTTCCAACCTCCTCCACCTCCCCAACCACCTCCACGTCCTCTCCCACCTTGAGCCCAACCTCCTCCCCCACCATCTTGTCTTTTCTGCCAGGGAGGCATCTCAGGAGGTGGAGCTTCTATTTCAGCAGGGCGTCCTCCTCGGTCTGGTACTCGTCCCATCAGGACCTTTAAAAACAAAGATATAGACGAAATAACATTCACAAGGGAATCAAACACTGAATGAAGATTTGTTTGGATTATTATTGTTTACGTACCTTGTTGACAGCACATGTGGTCTTCTCCCTGCTGGAGCCGCTACTCGTCTTCACCACGTTACAGAGATCTTCTCTGGCAGCCAGCAGCTTGGCCATGTCCACCGCGGACTGCGGCCTCAAAGAGTGTCTCTTGGGCTGGTAGGCGCTGGCCATACTGTCCACTTTCACCTGAAAAAAGAAAATCACATTGTTGCACAACCTTTTTGTTTTTTTTTTAAACAAACTGAAGTGAGGAAACATCTGGTTTGATGTGAAGGTACTGCGTGATCGTGCCTTGGCTCTGTCTGACCAACCAAATGACTGGATGGTGACGTCCAGACGTTTGATCAGCATCCTGCGCCGACACTCGTACTCCGACGACAGAACTTTGTTGATGTTGTGCAACTGTTCCTGCGGAGACAAACAAAAGTCCACTGTGACATCAGTAAACATGTCAACACAGACACACAGACGCTCCTCCACATACCCACTGCTCACAGCTGAGAGATCTCTTCAGCACCGGCTTTCCAACCGAAACTTCTGGAAGATCTTGAAGTATTTTTTCAACCTATAATAAGAAATTTAAAAGAAAAACTTGGATGAAAACTTAAAAAGTTTCCAACAAAATGTTTCTGTACAATTAATCTCACCTTGTTTTGTATTTGAGAGAAAAGCTCAGCTGCCTCTTTTCGCCTGGAATCGAGATTTAGTGTTTGACAGATGGCTGAAAGTTCTCGACAAACTGGATTCTGGTCTTTGCGCTGGTCTGAGGTTCGTCTGCTCCAAACGATCTGAGCCGCATGAAGCTCCGAGCTCAGAAACACTAACACAAGAGACGTGTTTAATTCTTAATTCTTGTTCAGATCACATTGCTGGATGAGTGAGACCAACTACACACAGATAAACTTGAGATGATCTTCAGCGTTAAGTTCTCCATCCTGAAGAATCCTGGAAACAGCTTCTTCATGAGGACAGCGAAGCTCCTTCAGCAAACCACTCAGCTCCACCTGGAGGCTGCTCATGTCCTCTGGATCAAGAACAAAGAAGGAAAAGTAGCTCAGAGATCTACCTGGATGAAGAGCAGCTCCAGGATGGATGGATGGGACTCACCTGGTCCTGAGGTAACGCTCTCCTCCAGATTACACAGAGGCTTTAATCTGGATGTAAGCCACCGGCAAAGATCCACGTACTCCGGGGATGAAAGCCCCGTCTGTGCGGCCTGGAGCAGCGCCTTCTCCTCCAGGAGAGGACCGTCATACCTGCGGACCATCAGACAGAACCATGAAGAATTAAAACATGTGTCACACCGTTACTGGCTCCCCGGTGTACGCAGTTTACTAACACGAGATTATTTTACCCGAGTTGCTCTAAAGAGTCCAAAATGTCACAGTCCATCTTCACGCTGTTGTGGCTTTTCTTTACTAAAACATGGCGAGATTAAAGATAAAAATGTGTGTCAACAAACGGCGCTGGCAGCCATTCATTTCACTTCCACAACATCCTGGGGTTTCCGGCGGGTTGGTATAGCGACCGGGGTGAAACACTTTTGACAATAAATAGTTCCGCCTGTTTAAACGTCAAGAAATACCGCAAAACTACACTGACGATAATGATGATGATAAAAATTAACAACAACAACAGCAACAATAATAATAATAATACAAAAGGGAGGTGGATTAAATTCTTAATAAATTAAGATACAAAATAAAATACCTTGCAGAGCAAAACTGTTTTCTTCATTTGCTTCATTATTCAGACACTAAGATAAAACACACATTTGTTTTCTTTTATTTGGTTTAAACCCAAAAGATCTTTTATGTCTGACAGAAAGAGGGAAACTAACTGAAAAAGTTGGTGACGATTTTTCAATGACTGTATTTTTGCTTTGTCTGTTCTGTACCTGCCTGTCTTGTAACAACAGAAACAACAATTCCAAGATGTGAGATTTCTATTTTTTTTAAAAAAAACACATTTTTCAAAATAAAAAATTACAGTTGTTACACTTGTTTGTTTTTAAGAACATTTGTTTATATTAGCTACTTAACCTACTTATTAATTGATAACAAATGTTGCATCCGATAAGATTTTATTGTTTAATTTTTAATCAAAATCCAAACACAAAAATAGAAAATTTGTAATTTATCAATAACTTTTTCTACATATTTGATAATGAAACCCAAGGCAGGAAAGGTTGTTTCAAGATTTAAAGAAGTTTGTCTGGTGTTGTACGTAACATGAGGCTTGAAGACGTTTAACTGATTCTGCTGTCATTTGCAGAAATAATTCACAGTAATTGGCCAAGAATTTACTTTTGTACAAAGAAAGCAGCAAGTATTTTTTTTATTTCCACTTTAAGAGGAACTTTATTAATATTAGAGCAACTTCATGCCGACTTCTGAATGAATAGGTAACCTGAAACCTGACATTAAATCTAGTTTAATTATAAAATTGACTTTTAAAGTCTTATTACTGCTTCAAGCAAACTGTCTCCAGGCAGGGGAACATTTGCGATCAGATCTATCATCTAACACCAGTCAGTTATTTGTTTCTTACCAGTAGAAGTGTTGATCAGCTCCTCAGCTTTAATGTTTAAAATAAAAGTTTGGCTTTGGGGAGGCGGCTTAAGACTTTTACACAGGACCATGAACCCTCGTGCTGCAACAAAATCAAACCCAAACAACCATTAAAACTCACCATTTTATTATGATAATGTTATTTGATATGTCAAATTACAAGTGTATGATGTAACATAAAAACAGTTACAAACATATGTATGCATATTTACATTATACATTTATGAAAAGTAACAAGCTACATCTGTATAAAGAAAATACAACTATAACATGAGTTATTGGTACTATCAACTTTACATCAGATACTTGGTATTCTCAAACCAGGATAAGAAATACCTAGACGCGTAGAAACCGCTGAAACCAGAATGAGAGATGTTAAACCGTAAGATGGAAACTAAGATGGACGTGAGGCACTTTTTTGAGGTTGTCAGGATGTGAAAGCCAATGGCACTAAGAAACTTGGAGAAAAAACAAATGCACAAGAGAACAAAAAGAAAAAAAAACAGGCAGTGTTTACAGAATAGTTAAGAGTAGTACCATTTATACTGCAAGTTTCAAAACACAAATCTTTTTCCACTATTTAGAACTAATCACATAAATGTTACATCAAGCGCTGTAGGATGAACCGAAACCAACCAACCAAAGAAAAAAAAAAAAAAAAGCTTACACGTTTCATCAGTGCACCAAAAACATCGGAGAATCGAAACAAAACCACTCCACTGCTGTGAAAAATAATCTGCTTTTTCTTCTTTTTAAACAATACACTGAAGAGCAACAGGTTTATATAGCTTCTTTTTGTTAAATCTACACAATGTCAAGAATGTACACTTGTATGCATTCCCAAAAATTTGCACAATTTCCAAGATTGAGAGGATAAAAGACTAGCAGCAAAGTGGTTAAACTGAAGTCTTTATATAATGCAGGTCAAAAAATAAAAATAATATATATATATTAAAGCGGACAGACGCATGTTGCATATATAATACAGTACATGACAGGAAGTTGCACTGCTCTGGTTAATGCAGAATGAGAAGAGTTAGAATTCGGCATTCTCTACACTTTGAATCCTTTGTTTTGCTTCTCAGCCAGCAAGTTTTAATCAGGTTTGGTCAAAACCTCGCTTCGCCTGGCCTTGATGCAGGGCCACCCCGTTCTGGTGGGAGAACGTGACAAGCTATTAAACGTTTGGTTACGCACCGACACCCATTGCCAGGAAACCTCACGTAGTGAAGAACGCACACGGGGAGCGACGCTTGCACACACGCACACATGCACAAGTGTCATCACGCAGTGAAACGTGGAAAAATGACGGCTGTTAGATGCTGTTCTAGAATTAGGTTTTAACAGTCGTTCATAGCTGATTTTTCTGTCGACAATAAAATTAGTGATTGTATCTAGCAGCTTTATATATATTTATATATTTAGTCATATATCAAACTTTAGAAACAAGTGAACTGCCACTACTGTACCATGTTAGCAATATCCTTCTTACTACCGTACAAAACTAGAGAGTGACTCTATTAGAAGCTCATATCCGTCATGAAGCCCTCTACTTTTCAATGTGAAATAATACTAAAAAGGTGACCTATGTACACAATGCTGTCATTAGAAGCTACAGTATAGGCTGACAGCAACGATAAATACATCTCTATCTTTAAAAATCTCAAAGAAAACACTGGGATTATTACAGGAACTTAAATATAGTGTTACATATTTACAGGTATTTAGTTTGGTACCAGGGGTTGGCTGACAGCGTGTCCCGTCCCGTCACTGACTCGGAGAGGACAAGGTGTTAGAATGTTTGCATAGAAAGTAAAGAGTATGGGTCAGCGTGGAACTGGATGAGTCTTCTGTCCTGGACGTGCTGAGTGATACAGATTGTTAGTTTGGGAGGAACTCAGAGAGCAGCCGTGTGTTGAAACAGAACAAGTCCAGCAGAAGTTTGGATTCATAAAAAAATATTTCTACTTAATTGTCAGTTTGTTCTTTAAGGATCAGGTTAGTAGTTTAACAACGTGAGGGAAGTTAAAATCCACCTGAAGCAGCTTCAGAACTTCAGGAGCAATGTGTTCGACCTCGCAGGTAGAAGTCGTAGTTTCATCAGGAATGTCGGGGGACTAATGGGGGTCACATCGTTAAGGAGTCTCTCCAGACTTCCTACCAGGACACGCCCCCCTGTAAAACCCTAACAACTGCTGCTTTTTAAACTTTAATGTGTCTGATTTGGATTCTAAAATGCACCTGATGTAATGCACCTCCGACTCAGAGAGGATCGAGTCGCACGTTTCAGGACTTTAAACCGTAATCACACTGTGTTTTGGAGCTCGTCGTGAAACAAACTGTGCATGTGAAGACAAACGAAAACAGACATACAAGGTCTTCAGGCCAAAACACAGAATTCCTAAAACAAACACATTCATTCTGAGACTGTTAAATAAAAACACAAGAGAACAGAAGGATTGGCTGCACGTCTCAACAAACATTTAGAGTAAATGAATAAAATTTAAAATAAAGAGACTAAAAAACAAAGAGGAATTTGGAGAGGGTGATGCAACCAAAGCTTGGGTAGCGGTGCTTTATGGTCAGGCCCCCCCAACATGTTAGGCGTTAAATTAATTTATTTAATTCCAAATTGGAAATTTTCTCAATTAAAAAAAATCTGAATTTAAGTGCCTGGTATTTTAACGAAGGAGCCCGGTGACCCCTCGCTTAACCAAAACAAAACTTGCTGGTTGAGCAACAATTCAACCTTCGATTCCAAATGACTAAATCGATCGAAAAAAATAAAAATAAAAAAAAAGAAACAACCAGTTTCACTACAGCAGTAAATAAGTGATTTACAACATCCCACAGGAGTCAATGAGATCCTGATCTGCTGTATTTAATGGGTGAAGAAGCTTCTGTTGACCGATGCAGATGGAAAGTCAACACGTTTCCCTTTTCCATCAGGAATCCCTTTAATTTGGAATGAGATCAAATTGTCCGAATCCCCCACAGAAGAGCTTTATTTTTAAAATCTAAAAAGAAATATACATATAATTTTAAGGTCACACTAAACATGTGAAACAACATGCCACGAGAATTTAAATTTTTATCTTTAATTAGGGGGAAAATACCATGTAGTGCAGGTTTCTCCTAAGAGTAATTATATTGTCAGCCAACGCTTAAGCCATGAAGGAAAGGCCACTGTTACCCAACTGCAAATCCACAAAAAAAGCAAGAACACATCCATTTTAGCATACTCAAATGGTAAATACTTTATGTTTTTGTCCTCAACGCAGTGTCATTCTTCTCTTTTGTCGTGAAGTTTTCATTTTCTGTACAAAATACATATTTTTCCTTCATAAAGTTACAACTTTGTGGCCTGACTTTACCAGTGTGTGAATGTGAGAGGCATGTGTGCGTGTGTGTGTACAGGTGTAACATCTCTGAGTCTGTTAATCATTACGTCTCCTCCTCTTCGCCTCAGATTAAGCTCCTGCACTTAACTTGATGCTCAGACCTCCCACAAAGCAAATTGTTTGTTCTCCGCTGCTGCTTGTCGGCGACAAACACAAACTGAAATCTCCAAAAGCCCTCAGAGCTTGGGGTCAACAACACATCACCCCTTCTGAGAGAGGAATGAAAAAAGGATGCCGGCTGATAATTTTCCGCTTTTATCCACTGCCTTTGTTAGCTAGCTTTGAGGGTGTCCCAGCGTCCAACGTGGGGTCATCCCGCGGCCTTGTGCTTGCCCCCGCAGCAGTGGCAGGCCTCGCCACAGTGGTGGCAGGCGCGCAGGGGCAGGTAGCAGCACATGCAGGGTGCGATGAAGGACAGCGCCAACAGAGCCAGCCAGCGCAGGCAGAACTGTTCGTCGGACGTGTCGCATGAGCAGGGGTCTGAAAAGTCGCCCTCCGAGTCGGACATACAGTGATACAGCATGCTCTCAGCACACAGCATGCAGCTGACTTTGTAGATGCACTGCTTGATGGGGTCGGGGGCGTCCTGACATTGCCCCCGCCAGTTGTCTTCGTGGTTGAACATCTCCCGGCAGTAAATGCAGCGTGAACGCTCGCCGTCCTCTCTTCGCCGACGGCCTTTTTTCGACTTGAGAAGGGGCGACGGTTGAGTCTTGATGGCCGTGTCCTTGCCCAGACCCAGCCCCATACCTGTTCCAATACCCATCCCGGGGCCAGAGTGAGAGTCTCCGGGGCCGTCGGGAAAGAGGTACTCAAATTTCTTACTGTCCAGTTTATTAAAGGGGATGGGGAAGTCCATGTCTTCACGGTCAGTGCTGTGTCTGCTCATGACAGGGTGGCGGTAGTCCTCATAGCCTCGGATGAACACGTCTTTACGTGGGTTGATGCGAACGATTTCTTCTTCATCCACGCAAAAACTGACACGGCGTGTCGACTTTAAAACAAAACAAAAGAAAAATTTTAGATTTGTTGCATTTTTAAAAACAGGTGTGTACTTTTAACAAACAGGAACTCTGACTGAAGGGTCACCTGTGGAGGCAGGTAGCGGCGGGTGTCATCGAAGGGCTGCGTGCGGATGTAACAGCCCCGAAACGGCTCGGTGGACACGACATTACTCAGAGGAGAGAAGGGCTCTTTCATTGGGCTGCAGATGGAAGGAGGAGCATCGCACACCTGGAGAAACACAACCAGGTCAATTTGGAGGGAAACAGATACAAAGAAACACTTAGAAGGAATTAAAGATGTTAGTTTTGATGTTGATAATGAAAAAGAAATTGTTTTAAAACGTCGTTGGACATTCTCACATCGTACAAACATTTCACTGTCGAGCAGTAACGGACTGTTTTTATGAGTTTGACAGCTTTGATTCAAAGTGTGTAGGCTGTGTGTGTGTGTGTGTGTTGTCCAGTTTAACCACCAGGGGGCGCCCTGTACCCACACACTACATGACCATGTTGTGTGGTGATGACTCAAGGCCCTTCTGTTACAAGAACTCAGAGTTCCCATCAGGCTCGCATGTGTTCCCACAAACACACACTCGTGCACTACAATGGTTCTTAAACAATGTGAACAGATATTTTCTTCACATGGCGCCGACTGATCTCATAAGGAGAACTTACAGCTGAAATCAGGCAGGTTGTGATGTCTATAAATAGCATCTCCTGAATAGAGGAATATTTGTGTAGATGGACAGAAATAAACTGTCTGATTGACATTTGAGGACTCCTGGCAACTAAATCAAAAGCAACTGATATTTCCTGATTGAAGCATGTTGCTGTGATTAAAGAGAGCAGCTTTGTTTGAACTTTGTGATGGTCGTGCAGCGTCATTTCGCTGCATCTGTCTTCACAGCTTCCAGCTTGTTCAGGTAAATTCACACAACTTAAAGTGACCTTATTCACTGGCTAGCTGTCGCTGTTTTCTCACACAGCTCGACCTGATCTAGGCAGGGTAAGTCTTCCTCTCCCCTCCTCCTCCCCTCTCTCCTCTGTGCATGTGGAGGAGGTTGCTGGCTCTGGTTAGTCAGTGCCGTGTGTAAAGGAGCCCACGCCAGTGCTTTAACGCACAGCGGAAATCTGGTTTGCTCCTAGCTGCTGCTACAGTAATTACTGTCCTGTGGTTGCTAAGAGATGCTTCCTTTGACTCCCCCCACTCTCTGTCTTCTTCCCCCCTTCTCCTCTTCTTCTCCAGACTGCTAGCACATGGTGTGTGTGTGTGTGTGACTTTGCGCTTTCTTTCCCTTCAATGGTGTAATATGCATCTGCAGCGTATGCAAGGGAATGTGAGGGGCAGGAGACAGAGGAAGGAGAGAGAGAAGAGAGAGAGCAGAACAGGGAGAAAATGAGTGTGAGTTGTATGCATGTGTGTCTTTGTGGTGAAATATCCAAAGAAAAGGAACGCAGAGAGCGCGAGAGGCCTGGAGTCTGTAGAGGGAATGTTAGAAACCAGCTCCAGCTGGAGAAATGCAGCACACAACTTGAAAAGCCAAATGACAGCTGTTTCTGTGAGAGAGAGAGAGAGAGAGAGAGAGAGAGAGAGAGAGAGAGAAAGGGAGAGGAGCAGAGCGAGGGGGGTGGGCGAAATGGGAAACAGACATGGGCTTCCTTTTAAAGTGCTTGCCTAAGCCCCACCATTGAAAAGGCATGCGTGGGGGCCAATCTGGAGCTGATCTGACCCTAGAGATGTGGCTGGGTGAGGGAGGGGAGGCAGTGGAAGCCAGGGGCAACATGGCTCTGCACCAACTTCAGGGATAAATGCACTTCCGCCCTCAAAGACTCAGAGGTTCAGGACAGGGAAATCTGGAGGACGGGCCATAAACTAAAAGCCCAACTCGCTGCTCAAGTTCACTACAGTTTAGGTTAGACTTCAAATGATGGAATTTCTGTGTTGGTTCAGAGCCAGCGCTTCATCTCGGACAGGTTCTCTGAATTTTAACAACAGAACCACCAGATTTACCATGAAAACTAGTTTCAGAGGAGTCAAGGCTCCTTTCTGGAGTGGAAGCAGGAACTACATGTCTTAGGTCCTCAAATACAAGAATAAAACCTTCATGAAGAAAAAATTCAAATAGTAAAGTTTATAGTTTTAATTAAAGTTAAAATGTATTTTTAAGGTGTAAAGATAAATAAATAACACTTGAGGGAGAAAAATCTTGACTGAGCAAATTATAATTAATGCTTGAAAGGGTTAAATGAGCATCAGTGCAATAATGAGATTCAGTAAAACTGACTGCTGTTTGTAACACTAGGAAAACATGGCTGCCTCATCTTGTATTTCACACTGTAACTTTTCTTCTTAAACAAGTTTGGACCTTTATTCTGAGGCTGTTTTAGTTTTGGAGTCAGCTTGTGCTCACGTCGAGTTGATTTATGCCAAGGAGCACAGCCTCTGGTGATGTTTACATCACGCAGACACGACCAGACTGACCTGAAAGGTACGAAATGCCTTTAAACCAGAAACTGGAAGAAAAATGAAAATGTCATGTTTAAAAGTCGTGCAGTTTAGATCTGTATGCCAAGCTGAGGAGATTCAGTATTCCTGTTCGATTTTAGTGCCAGCGCTGCACCACATGTGGATGTTTTCTGTCAGCGTTAGAAGAACGTTTGCTGGTGGAAGGATTGTGGTGGTGTGGCATAATTCCTCTCAGTGGGTCATCACAGCTGAGCAGAGTGTTGTGCAACCACTTTATGAGTAAAATATGTTGCATATGCATACTGTGTGTTTGTTTTGTGTGTTCTCAGAAAGGAAGAATGTGGTGAGCTTGTGAAGGGCACACACATGTGGGTGCTCAGCCTCAGTGGGCAGGATGTGGGTGGAAAGACCATCTTCAGTGGCTGTCCAAACACACAACTGGTGAAATAGTTGGATTCATGCAAGGCTATTACAAATGTTTACCCATCATCATAAATGTCTGAGGCTAATGAAATAAATATGTAGATAAAAGGCCTGATGTTGACTTCACATACTGATTTGACTTTGCTTTCCATTTTTATCTGCAAGGTCACGCAGCTACTCCAGACAGATCTGCTGAATCTGAAGTGGCTGAAAAGCAAAAACTGATTCTAACTATTTCTATTTTGATGTGCACGTGATTAGTCAAGACAATAAGTGTTGTCATGTCACACAAACAGCCGATGTCACACCTTATTTGGTTGTGGAATTTGCTGGTTCTCAGGCTGCAACACTTGTCTCTGGTTCACTTCTCTTTCTCTGTAGCCAAGGCCTTCGACCGCAACATTCGGATGCCAGATCACCATGGTGACACCCTCAGTGGCTCACTGAACCCCGTGAACCCCCCCCACTCCTTTTTACCACTCTCAAGATGCCCCCCCTTGTTGCCTAGCAACAATGGTGCCATTGAATTTCCTGTATGTTTGGGTTGATTCCTTAAAGAGGAACTTTAGCAGAAGAACAGGAAAGAAGCTTTCCCTCCTACTCTGCTTCTCTTCTCCGTATTCTGAAAGGTGTCAGACGACTGGCTGGACAAAGCTAATGACAGAGTCCAACCAAAAACTAAACTCACAATATCAAAACCACATTATTCTGCAGGCTTATACACATCACTCAACGCGATGTGCTGGCTTCGTTCTTTCAGAAAGTACTTCTCTTTTATGCAAATGTGTGTCTTCTCATTCTTTATAATTAGAACAGGTGACTAACAGACCTGGTATCTTAAACAAACTACCATGGGTGTGTTGGCTTTCTTTGCTAAAGAACAGCATTTATAACTACCCATCATCTATCAACAGCCCCACAATACCACAACTGACATGGAAGTTACTTTAAAAACAGGTTTGATTATACTAAAAAGAGCGAATATTTGTTGTAATGTGAAGGCTAGTCACAGAGTCTAACTCATGAAATTATTTGAGTAGACTTTGGACAAAATATGGTTCAAGTCCAGAGAGTCTGAAGTCACTTACCGGTAATCCATCCTCAGGAGTATCTCCTTCACCGAACGGACGACACCCTGGAAAATAAGAAGAAAAAGAACAAGATCTGCTCGTTAAACTTAATACTGAACATATTTTTAAAAACAGTCAGAAATTCTCAGAAATTAAAGTTTTGACACCATTTCAGGAGGATGTGATCCCCCATGCAACATGGCGGACCCCTGTCAGCCCCTTTGTCAGTGCTGTGTTGATGGGACACACATCCAAAACATTTTCCTCACTGATGAACTCTGACATTCTAAAGTTTGAGCTTTCATGCTGATCATGTGGTGAATGAAACCCAGTCTGTGGGAAACGTGGGCAGTAATAATAACTCCTGATATTTTGCATAAAGATTTGTTGAACCATTTACTTTTAGTAAAGTGATTTATTTTTATTTACTATGATACTTTTTTCTTTATCTTTCCTATAAACATTTCAATAAATGAGAGAAATATATCAAATACACATTTTTAATGATATTTGAAAAACAGTTATTTCACAGTGTTAAATGAGAGGAACTTTTTCAAAGATGGAAAAAAAAGTCCTGAACCTGTAACTGTAAGGGTTCTGCAGTCCTGTATGGGTTCCAGGTTTATTTACAAGAATATGTAAACAAGTTATTCAGGCAGGAAGAACGAAAGCATCTCTGAGAACAAACAGTCGCTGCCAACAATTTCATGAGGAAAGGAAAGAGAGTTAAACTTGGTAGAATATTAGCGGTTGCTGCTTGTTATCTGGGCCTTTCCACGCTTTCTCCAACAGTTCTCATAAAACTTAGAGCCGGGAAGCAAAAACTCAAAATCAGGTCAGTTTTGACCACAAGAAAACTAAAGAGCTTCTATGTATTACATAAGCAGCCTTTTAGAAAAACCTTATCTAAAGTTATCGACTAGGAAATCTGACTTCCTGTAGTGTCTGGGTTTTTTTCCTCCCAGAGTCAAGATCAAAAACTTTGAGTTCCCACTTGCTAGTGAAGGCAGCATAATGATGGCAGGGCCTTCAGGAAGTCATAGAAATATGGCAGTCCTCAAGAAAAAAATCTTCTGATTGTTTCAGAATGACACTATTCTTTACACAACCTTGAAGGACTTTTTGTGAATGTAATTGGAGTAGCAAGGACTTGAATGCTTCCACTGGGATGAGCGTACCAAAGGCACCAAAAGAAACTTTTTAATTTCCCTTCATTTAATTAAAATCACTTAATTAGGGGCCTCGTTTATAGCATTGTGTCAGTTTGCTTGTTTGTATTCAGAATGAGAACACGGCAATCTGTCACAGTGAGGAGAGAAGATTTCACTGGGCTTGTGTTAGACGCAGTCTGTCAATCAGTCCGTCTGTCCGTCTCTGAATCACACAGAGAAAGGACTGTGAGCGTCAGTGCATTTCTCCAGCGCTGAGAGAGAAAAAGAGGCCCCCTGCAGCACGATTCAAGCAGCGCGAGGCCGCAAAGCTGCCTGAGCCATGTGCCCGTCGTTGCCACAGCAACAGGAGACTGCAAGACTGATACACACACGTGTGCACACACACGCGGAGGCATAGACGGGTGAAAAAAACAAAACACACAAAAAAAACATATTCTCTCTCGCTGCTGCTTCTCCCACACACACACACGCAGCGGTCCAGCAGCACAGCGATGCAACAGGAATACAGACGAACCCGCCTGCCTGTGCTGAGGAGAGGCATTACACAACACCGGCAGAATACAGAGGATGCTGAGAGAGAGAGAAGAGGGAAAACTGACAAAGGCAAGGCTGGCAGGGTAAGAGAGAGAGAAAAATGCAGGCACTAGGGAGTCAAAACCCACCATCACCATCATCAAGTCTAGAAGCTTTTTTGAGCAGTTCAGAACTATTCAGTCTTTCTGGGGTAATTCTGTTGCAACTGTCAAGAAACTTTCAATCTTTTTATTTCATGTTTAAATGACAGAAAACACAGTCAGAACCAGTTTTACAGTAAAATTACATTTTACCCTGACGCTCCCTGGACTTGAGCCCAGAAGTTCAAGTGTCAGATAAGAATTTGTGGCAAGAAGAGACTGATGCCCAGTTGTGATAAGGTTCTTTATGAAATGTTTCCTTGTATCATGTCCCTATGGCTCTCGGGTCAAGAATACAGGAAAGATTGTGATTTCTCAGCCAGCCAGCTCACCTCCTGTGTAACATGGTGGCGGAGTGCTGAGTTAGAAACACTTCTACTAATTGGATGACTTTGCAACTTCTGGCTCTATACAGAAAACGACCCGCAGCTGCCAGCTCAAATTCTCACCACAAAATCAAGTTAAGTGTTTAAGAAATGTTTAAATGCTTTAGTGATAGATCAGAATCTTTTTTTAAAAACTGGTCTAGCCAGTCGTCAAACGTTTGAATGACTGACAAAAGACAAAAACCCGGCCTGCAAAGAGCTCAGCTCCTATCTCTTCCATTCTGAGTTTCACATTTTGCCCTCCCGCCCTTTCCTATCCTCTATTGTCTTATGTCATCCACTCTCTGGGTAAAGTGTCAAACAGTCAGTCTCTACAGGAAGTGGCAGGATTATTTAAGCAGCTGGGACAGATACGGTATCCCCAAGCGAGGTCACGATAAGGTTCACTGAACAAGCAGCAGTTATGGTAGAGTCATGAACACCAATCAAAGCTTTGCATCGCTTTCAGAACAGATGCTTGGTTAACCACTTTAAGACAAAGAGGCAGAAATAACCTAGGGAAAACCATCGGTAATGGTGCACTTACAGATGATGTGTTTAACATTTACTGCCACTAAACCTGCAGAAGTCAGTTAGAGGCTCAGATGATTCTGATCATTTAAAAAAAACAATGACAAATGATGCTTGATGTATTTTTACAGCATGTTTTGCTGAGTTACAACTGACTTATCAGGTTTAACCTGCTTCATAACACAATGCAGACGCTATAGTAACACACCTTGGTTGATGTCCTCGATGGCCCGCCGTATGCCCCTGTCAAAGGCTCGGGCGTCAGCAGGGCTTTGGAACGTCAGTCCAAACTTCTTGTCATTGATTCTCCAGTGGTGGAAGATGGGGTTGACCTTATTGTATATCAGGTCTCTCTGCAGGACACACTCCAGCACCACCTGAGAACACACACACACACACTTCCACAGTCAACAAGAAATGTAACATAGAGTCAATGCACAAATCAGAAATACTGAACTGTTTGAGGATTAAATTAAAACATGAACACAGATTTTATCCCTCATACGAGTTCCTGATCCGTTTTAATGTGTCACATCTGCTCCGATGTAAGAGAGCAAAAGAGTGAGAGAGAGAGAGAGAGAGAGAGAGAGAGAGAGCGCAACTTTCTGTATCTGAATTTAAACATGATCACTTTTAGGATATGTCAAATACAATAATTAATGATGGGGTGATCATTACAGAGAGTCAAGCAGTTTGCAGGTGTGTAGGAAGCCGTGGAACAGAGCAGAGAGAGGCTTCCAAAAGCGATTACTAATCAGGCTTCTGGCCTTCCTCCACGCAGATTAAATGAAATGAGACACGGCCATTACACTCCGTAAGGTTTTTACCGACATGCACGAGAGGTGGCTTAACAGGGTGTGCATTCACAAACACTAGAGCTATAGTTTGAGATTGAAAAAGTGCTCCACTGGTCGCTTCTATATATCAAACCCCATGTTGCAGGACAACAGATAAAAATCAATGTGAAGAAAACAAGCACAAACAAACAGGTCTGGATGTCGGCATCTTTCAGTAAGTTCAGTCAAAATGTGCCGCAACTTAACAACATTCATCCCCAATGTCACCGCTGCATACCTGCCTCAAGGAAGAAAGGAAGGGGGCAGAGGTCAGGCTTGTGTGTTTTCCCAGAGCAAGAGCATAAAAAGGAGGGAAAACGAAAAGAATGGACGTGAGAGGATGGGGAGGCGAAGAAGGGAGGGGAAAGGAGGGGCTCACAGTGCCTCTGGGGGCAACTGTGGAGGCGAGACTGAATGGAGCCGGAGCAGGTAAGGTGAGCGTGCTGCGAAGCCTGACAGAGAAAAAAAAAGTATCACAGTTGCATGGCAGGATGACACTTAACACCACATTCCACAATGTGCTCAAAGAAAAGAGAGGAGGAGAAGGAGGAGGAGCCACTTTTCTAGAAAATAAGACAGAAAGGGAACACGGGCAGGATGTGTTAAAGGACAAAGATGGTTGGACGAGAAACATCCACAGAGTAGTGAGAGAACAAAAACAAAATGCTGGAAATAAAAATATAACCAGGCTACACTATTATAGTGTGCAACAAGGTTAACTGTGGCAATGCATTTTATCAAACAGACCTGTGCTGCAAGGTAAGGCTATTCATAGCGAGCCTTGGCAACAACTCATTCACAGCAGCATCAATCAGAGGGACTCAGCCACTACTAATGAAAGAAAGTGAGGTGGAGAGGCAGGGAGATTAGCCAGAGATTTGTCATAATCCGAGAGCTGGTATGGCGAGTTATACTCGACCGAAGAATTAGAGTGAGAGAAAGAGAGGCTGGAAGGAGGGAGGGAGGGAGTGAGTAGGAGAGTGATTGGTAGCTATATGAAGAGCCAGCTGAGTCATCACCAGCACACTCTGCGCCGCATCACTGCGCTTATAGACAAAACCCCTCCACCCCCTTTTCTGCTGTCTCCTAGTTTTCTGGCTCCGCCTCCGTTTCCTGCTCTTTGACTACAAAATACTCAAACATCTTATCACCTTCTTTTTGACCATCAAAATTACAGCTTTTTCCTCGTGAAGGAATTACATCTCAAATTTCCTTTCAGGTGTTTATCAGCTGTAAGAAACAGGGAAAGGATCTTTCATATTATGTTAATTTATAACAAGATTAATCCCTGAAATTATATATCTTGATGAAAGGTATAAATACCCCAAAATGGAAGACTGTTTTGTTTTTAAATGCTTTAGACAAACAACAGAAAGCAGAAAAAAAATCTGCTGCTCCTTCGGTCTGATTTCAGCTTTTAAAATTCTTCACACGACATAATTAGAGTGTTGTTTACCTCCTAAATAAAAATACAGGTGTTGCTGTTTAAAAATAAAGGATTGGTATTGCTCTGTTTCTTATTCTAAATGGAGGCTAGTATTTACATGTGGTTTTGTTTGTAACTGCTCTGCGTCTTCTGATGATGTCAGTCGGTAGCGCTGTGGTTGATGCCAACACCCTGGCACTGGGTGGCATCCTGACAGACCTACATATGGCTGGGTGTTTGTTGTGGTGGCTGGGGACTCTAGTGGTGACACGGGTGTTTCACCACATCCCCATAACAGTTGCTTGGGGTCTCTGATCCATGTCTATGCCATGTCTGAGCAACAGCATTTCTCGTCACACCCTGACTTTTGCACCACACACGCTTAGATAGTAACGCGCAAAACACAAACACGTTGCAAGACGCAAAACACATAAAAGAAGTTCAGTCAGAGAGGATTAAAAACTAAGACGCCCTGTAACAAGCGTATAATGTCAGATTGTCGGGAATCGCCAGATTCTGTGCGTCGCGGTGGCCTCCTCTCCTTCTGGCATGCAGTTTCTCACACAAATAGATTTACACCCTTGTTTCCACAGACCTAAGATTATCAAAGCAAATGTACTGCATCTGGCTTGCATCTGACATACAGAGTGGATGTGTGACAAAACTTCAAAAGCCATAAATAATAAGGCAACCACATAAAAACTCAGAGGAACTCCTTTGATTGTGAAGAGACAGATTAAAAGGAAACCTTATTTCGGTGATGAAGGTACAACATTTTTGCATTTAAAACCATGTTCTGTCCTTCTGATGCTCTTTTTTGCATTTCCCACATTCACTTCTTGAGTAATCTGCCCTTCTCCCTGATGATGTCACTGTTCATCACAGCGTCACGCAGTTAGCTCCTATTTTCAGGTACCTGAGATTTAGAGGAAAGCCAAAAAAAACCAACTTCCTGTTTGTATCAGTAAGTGTGAGAGAGGCAGAGAATGGAGGGGGAACAGGGAATGGACGGGTCATGGTGATCTTTTAAGAGAACACAACATTTCCTGTTTGTGAAAATGAATGTGAACATCTAAAACGACTAACCATCATGTTGTCACATGTATACCATAATGACCGTTCTCTTACCAATTTATCTTTGAGCCTTTCCCCCTTGATGTGGAACTCCACAGTGGTGGGACTGGGACTAGAACTGGGGCTGGGACTTGGACATCCAGTGCTGAGGTTGCTGCCACTTCCTCCACTGCTGTCCTCTGTCCGGCTGACCTTATAGACTGTGACGCAGCTGAGGCCTCCACCCCCCAAGGGTAGCCACCCACCACTGGAGTCATCCCGAGTCATGACCACTGCTCTCACACGCGCATAACTGTCACTGGAATAAAGCAAAGAATAAAGGATGAAGGAAAAATAATTACACAGATCCTCACAGGATCATTCTCTGATTATATCACCAGGATGACAGCAGCAATATCAGAGCTACTATACATAAAAAACATTTGTTTTAATGTATTTGACACGTGGAGGTGCCAAACTCGGTCCTCAGGGAGCACCGTCCTGCCAGTTTTAGTTATTCCCTTGATTCAAGAGGCTGAATAACCCTTTAGCATGTCAAGTTCTAATAGGTGTGTTGAAGCAGGAAAATATTTCCAAAATTCAGGACAGCAGCCCACAAGGACACATGAAGAATCAGGATTAAAGGTCAGACAAACATTTTGTAATGAAATACTTGACTCACAAAAACCACAATACATGTTTAATAAAAGTCAGGATCACACTGTACATGTATGTAAACAAAAGGGATAAAGCAGAGGTTTAAAATGTATAAAAATCTGGGTTTCGACTCGCTTCACATCAACAGCTAAAACATAAATTCCCAAATATCTGAACAGCAACATAAAAAATACCACAACATCAGGACTGATTTATTTAATAATTATCTACTTTGTGCTATATCTTTCATATCACGCCGCTCACTGAGTCCGAAGTTGTGTTTAACCGGAGCTGGAGGGTGATTGACCATATGGTCAAGTTCAGTCTCTGGCTTCCAACCTTCCCTCTGAAGCAGGTGCTTTAAACTCGACAGCACATGTCACAAGGTAAACCCAGTTTCATGCACTTTAACTCTAGACAATATCATACAATAGCTGACAAACATTAATACGAGACTGTAATGTCAGAACAAAGATCTTTTTGGTTGTAAACAGTTGCTGTGTGCTCATCTCGCTACATTCTGCAGAGTTTAATGACGGCACATTTTACTGTAAATGAAGCTTTAGCCTATTGTTTGAGTTGCTGTAGCTGGAAAGAGGCAGTGTTTGTGTTCTAAAAACATTTTGTGTACAAGTTATGAACATCTCTGATGAGTGTGTTACCCTTCAGACGTTTTTTTGATTAGATAACAGTGTATTGGGCCACAGGAAGCGACAAAGATCAAGGCGTGTCGAGTGCAGTTTTTTGTACAAATGGCTGGTAACATTAAAAAAAAGATCAGAAAATCAAAATAAACAAACAAACTCAATGTAACGACTGGCTGTCTGAGACACACCACCCTGTGGTCTGTTTAACCAGGAAGGGTGATGTCACATAATGTGAGGTGGATTTAATGAAGGTCTTCAAAAAACAGTTAAATGTGAGCCCAACACAAAGAGACAGATTTTATTATTAACTGCATAATGACCACAATAAACAAACAGCAGTTCTTGATCTAAAAACTGAACAGTTGCATCCTGCTTCTTAATGCCTGTTCTGTTAGCCTACTCAATAAGACTAACCTTTGGTCTCCTGCCTTCCACGCCTTTGTCAAACTTCAATATCCTGGGTCTCGGTTAGTAATTACTCTAAAAGCTAGTAAGCATTAAATCTGAACTCTTTCTTCGTGTGAAAGCACTTGGCACCTTGTAAAAAGGGACTGGAAGTTTTCTATAATAATTGATGAATATAACCAAAAAAGGGTTAGGGTTAGCATTTTCAGCTGTATGTAATGACACTGAACGCAGCATCAAAGCATGACTCACTTTATGGGAACATGGTTCTGTGTCTCTGTCGTGTTGAACCATTTCAGGGAGATGAGTTATATATTTATAGAGGACAAATTTGTGCTTTGTGAAGTACAATCAGTAAGTACAGTGGACAGGAAACAGCTTCCATAAATCCTGTCTGGTATGTACCAATATGCTAATAAGACATTTAATTACAGTTACACAATAGTTGCGACTGACTTAAAATGAAGATCGGGAGTCTAGAAACACTTATTGATCAATCAGAAATTATCTTGATTGAGTTGCTGATCCTGAGCTTAAAATATTAAACAATAACACAACTGCTGACCAACAGGAAAACGTCTGGGTTTTTCACAAAAAACAAACAAGTAATAAGATGAAAATGTTTTTAGTTAGATTTGTCCCAAAAAATTCAAAGCTTTTGTTTCACCAGCACTATGCACAGTAGATTTTTAGAAAGTTCTACATCAATCAAGCATTTTCCTTTAGTTTTGAATTTACCAATGTTTTAGAGGTTAGCAAGTAATTCATTGTTCATACTGTCGCATCTGTGAAACATGTTTCTGTTTCCAAAACAAGAATACAGGTATAAAAAAAAAAAAAAAAGATCACTTTATGAGAATTGAAAGTACATTTCCAAATGCCATGTTGCAAATGCACAGCAATTTAAATATACAGCTCATAAAAATAAATATGTATAAGTAATTACTTTGCTGTAGAAGGGTAAAAGAAAAAAAAAAGTCTACATTGCAAAAAAAAAAAGAGTCGCTGATAATACAAACTTGTATTATGTTAGTGTTTATCTTTTAGAATAAGCTGCCCAGGACTGACTTCTGTTCATGCGGGACTGACAAAGCAGCACAACCACAACAAACTTCCTCTTTTCGACCACAAAGCAACACCCTTTCTGGTGACATCTTATGACATCAGTGTCACAGACACAGTTCATGAGAACCTCTGCTACACCAGGAAAGTGTGTTTCTGAGAAGAACAGGGAGCAGTGCACATGGGATGTACATTTACAGACACCAGTAAGGGGTGTTGGGTGCAGAAGGGGCTGTCAGTCAGGCAGGGGTCCCTGGGGTGAACAGAAGGCAGGCGGTGGTGTCGCTCAGCCATGACCAGAGCACAATCACCAGGGTTTGACCCTTCAGGCCAACCAGCACATTCACACCCGCAACCGTGACACTCACCCCTCCTTTCCACCGGACGCGTCAGCAGCGCGTTACTGGAGCAGCACGTGATACGCAGCTGATAAGCACCGCTGTAGTCAATAGAACCATTTCCACCGGATCCGTCAGCAGTGCGAGTCGGCAGCGTCTCAGGAGCGACATTTCGCGGCCCTTTCCTAAACATACGCGGCGGTCCTATTTTCTGCGCGCTACGCTTCTGAAAGTTCGACATTTTGGAAAGGGGAAGACAGGAAATCAGATGCAGAAACAGAGAGCTGATGAAATCGTTAATAATGAGACTCGAACCTATTCTCCTCCTTTGGATCAGAATGGTAACATATCGTATTATGTTTTAGTGGAACTTAAACAGATGAATAAAATCTCACATGCAAAGTGCAGAAAGAGATGGTGGAGACAAAGACAGGCCTCCATGCCCCTTGCTGGGAGCGTACAGTCAACTGGACACACTTGAGAGCAGAAGCAGATCAGTTGACCTTGGCATGCCAATGGGGGGTTGAAAAGAGAGGAGCCCCCAATTTCGAATTATCCAAAGTTATTCTGCTGGATGACTGACTTCATTTCCGACTGAAAAGTAGGAGAGAAAGAGAGAGGGAGGGGTGAGGGCTGAAGTGGAGGGCAGCGGTGAGAGGTGGCTGTGGAGAACAAAGTGGGAGTAAAAAGCTCTCACTTACATCTGAAGAAGGAGGGACTAATAATATGTGCACATGTGCAAAAGAATGAAAAATGCAATATAGAGTTGTATGAGTCTGAATGTGACTGAACACGGCTGAATGAAACTGATATTAATACTGATATGTTTGTACATTTACAAAACTCACCACCCTTGCACATGTAAACACAGAGAAGAGCAGAGCAGAGCTAATGTCTGGAGCATGTGCAGATCAGGCAACCACGGGCCTCAAGGCCAGTGTGTGGTGGAGAAGGGGGATCCTGGGACAACCATTTCCTAAGTGGACAAAGTGACCGTTTGTCTGCTGCTCTGGCTCATGGCTCACTGGGCTCCAGCATGCAATTATGCTTTGCTCTCATCTCAGCCTTGGGCTTTCCACCCCAAAGGGGAGTGGTGGAGAGGAGTACGGGGTGGGGGGACTGAAAGAAAGGCAGAAGAAGAAGGAAGAGAAGGAGAGCAAGAGAAGAGGGGGAAAGAGAAAGGATATAGCCTGAGCCCTGCTTGCTCGCCAAGTCACCCTCCCTTTCCTCTATTCGGTCTCCCCCTTTTCACCCAGTCCCTCCCTCACTGCCTCTCTGTACACAATGGCTGCTTCTCTGCTGAAATTTCATGTTATTGGATCCAGGGCCTGAAGTTTTGTCCTCCCACAATGCCCAGGCAGCAGAGCATGCTGCAGGGAAGACACACTTTGCAAGCTAAAAGCTGGAAAACCATTCGTCCTTTCATTAGCATCTGAAAGGGGGAGAAAAGCCCCCCAACTCTTTTTTTCTATTCCTCATCACCCTTTTTTCCTTCCCAACTCTCACCCATATCAAAACCCAGGGAAGGCTGTCAAGCTCAGTCAAGCTCCACTAGACCACTTTGGTTAGTGGGACTTTTTAAGAAGGATAGAAAAATCATTCAAATATAATTGAGGAAAATAAACACAAGCTACTTATCCAAATCCGATTCTATAGATTATCCTTCAAAGAAAAGCAATTACCAAGAAAAGTAGGTGGAACAGAGACGGTGGTGTTAAAAGCTACTTTGGGTGTGACTCATTCTCTTTGGGTTCAATCATGTACGATCACATTTTGCAGTTATCTTAAGATAAAAATGTGACGGTTGTACAAATATTGGACATGTTTAGCCTGGATGTTCTTTCATTGTGATTGTACCTCGCTGACACACACACACAAAAAAAACTCCATGAAATCTGGGACTCGGCCATTGATTCCAACAGTGCATCTAATCTAAATGGTGCAAACAGGCTAGCCAATTAGCCACAGTTCAAATCCCCCAAATAACCAGGCACAAACTCAAGGGCACAGACATACCAAGAAAAAAAAAAAAAACAAACATCAACATGGCCTACCATGGCTGCAGTGCAAATTGCAACATGCAGTGAGAGAAAAATACTTTCTAAAAGGGGCTGTCTGTCAGTCATTAATAAAAATCATGCCATAAGAGAAACACAAGCCTGCTTGCATGAGCTGCTGTGAAAACTAATACTCTGGTTATAGAAAGAGAAGTGAAAATAAAATTTGCCCTATCTACTCTAAACACCTCGGGCTGCTGGTGAGTCATCTCCCTCACAAGAACATTCAGCTACCAACTGACTCAGAAAAAAATAAAGATTAAAAAAATCTACTGCTGCACGACACGCAGCAAACCCTTACTTCAAATGTAGCACCATTCTTTTACTACAGACTAAAAAAGCTAAATACCTGGTACCTGGTATTATCTGTCACAGACAGCATTTACAAAATTACCTCTAGTTTAAATGAAAAATAGACCTAACAAGTATGTAAACATCAGTAGTGCTCACTAAGATGGAATTTCAAAGAATAATTTTCAAACCAGCCTGCCCATTACTTGATTAGGTCTGCAACCCCCAAAAGTAAATGTTCGAAGTTCTGCTGCCCCGTGGCACCATAAATCAAAAGAATCCCATATGTGTATATAATGCCAAAAAGCTTTTCTCAAACATTCATCAAAGCCACATATTGAGATGATCTTAATTCAAACCACAGGCATTTGGAAAATTAAAACCTTACGCTTTGCTTTAAAAAAAATAAATAAAAAAAAGAGGAACCAAAAAATGTCAACTGCTGCTGCATCTCTGCTCTGGTGATGTAACGGAGGTCCCTGAAGACCCAGCTGTGTAAGAAACCATCCAGGAGAAACTGCAAAGCTGTGAGTATCACAACATTGTGAGCAAAGATCTCAAACAACAAAACATGCATGTAAATAGGAAAACCCAAAAATTGATTAATTGTTTTGGTATAAACTCTTCCAGAATAGTAAAATAGAAATAGCACGAGAGAAAGGCTTTAAATATTTGATTGTGATCATGGACATAGGGCAATTACTCTTTATGAGCGTGAGAGAGAAACTGAATTAGGGAATTAGATACATTAAGTATCTTTGAGGTTTTGCCAATCCTTAAATCAAACTCCTAACTATTTGATCACTTTACAAAACTATAAAAATCTCACTCTGTGCTGTACAACTGCCTTAAAAATGAGCAAAATCCTCTTTCTGCTTCATTATCTAATAAAAGTTTATGTAACAATAAGAGAATGTGGGAATGATGTAAAAACACCAGCTATTTACAGAGCTGATACGAATACAAGCTAACAGTCCACTCGACACGGAAGTTTACCCGATATGATAATTATGGCTGTTACTATTATTTGTTTCTTAATTTCACTCATATAAGATCCAAACATCTCTTTCCCAGAAACACAAACACATGTCAATTGTTTTCTCAATAATAAAACACGCATGTGTGCACAGACACAGGAAAACTCAAAGACACGGGGTTTAGCATTTACATTTGTGCCCTTTTATGTCTGTGGCCTAACAGGAAAGAACCATCTTAGCCCAGCTGCAGCAAAGAGCTGACAACAAGGCCCAGCCTTCATGCTCCTGTATGCAGCGCAACTGAAAACAATATCTAAAACTCAAGTCACTTAAAGCTAAAAGCACTTTTTTAAAGGCACTGAGATTTGCTGAACATCAGATGCTCTCCTTGACAAAGAAAGAAAGACAAGGTTCTTGTTATATTGATGCTCCGAGATAGACTCGCAGCACAAACAAAAGTCTAAAGTTGACAAAGTGCACGAACACAGTAAGATTCACATCCAATTTCTAATCTTTAAAAAGGGGAAAAAAATCTATAATATACTGCTGACAATTCACACCAGTCAGTATGTGCTCCTTAAAGACCTGATAAGGAAATGAGAAACATAAGAAGGAAGTGGCTTCAGTTTAAAAAACACAGAATCCAAACTCTAATACGACCATGGGAATGAAACAATCCACTTCTATATGCAATGTGTTAAAATTTGTTAGTCTGTCTCAGTTAAATGCATCATGTGTCTTCTGATTAGAATTAGCATCTTGTTTTACTTAAACATATCAGTTTCCAATCAAGTAGACACTGGGCTGTCAAATATATCTAAAATACTAGTAATACGAGCTTTTTAGGAAAATAAAATTCCAAGTAAATTTAAGATTTGTACATCTACACCAAAATATATTCAAATGAAAAAGTGTTTGGTATGCTGTAAAGTAAAACTGTTCTTCTGAGTGGCCATGTGTTTTTGTCACATAACACATTTTATTTGACTCTGTAAATCACATTGATCACAACCATCACTTCCTCAAAAGAATACAGAAGCAAAACCAAAGACGAGCTCAGCTCAGCACAGTTGTTCAAAGGTAGATGCGTCTATAGCTAAATGTCCACAGAGGCCATTTTAAACAACTGACCATAACCCCAAACGATCCCTTCTATTAAAAGGCACAGGAAATAATTTAGTTTAACATAATGGTCAAAGGATACAGACAATTACTGAGGCCATAAACCACTAACTTTAACAGCTGAAGTAAATGTCTCCCCTTGTCGTTTCAGGACGTGATGGGGGTTGTTGGGGGAAGAATGTTTCAGAAAGCTCTGCAAAAGTAATGGGAGTGAAAACAGCCCACAGGTGATAAGATCGAGACACCCACATTGGCAGATAGAATGCTGAGCTGTCAAATCAATCACGCAGATAGGAAAAGGACGAAGAAATGAATCACCGAGAATCACCTGACTGGCAAAGGACAATCCCAGAGTAATACAGGAATCTCAAACAATGAGGCCAAACCCAGCGTCTGCATACTCAATGAAGTACTGAAGCAACTGACCTTCACTGGTAAAACTGTATGAAGGCCTGGATCATTTCTGCAATATTTGTCTGCAGGCCGTAGGCTGGCAAACATCTATTTAAGAATTTAGCAAGGCCAAAGCAGAAAGAAATGTTGTATAATGTCTGGCTTTTGTCATTTCTTAAAACAACAGGTGTACTTTGAATCCAAAAAAAAAAACTGTTATTACACTATGACTGTAACAAACTACAAAGAAAATGTATAACACAAAAACAAGATAAACATCCAGTGAACCTCAACAGGCTTTTAGATCAAATTTCAGGCGACAAGTTACAAAGTGTGCAATCCATTCAGTCTGCGTAGTCATCATAAGCCTCACCTCAACAAAATCTCAGACTTTACGTGCACTCTTGGCACTTCAGCCTTGTGAACACCAAGGCCAAGTAACATGTTCTCATCAGAGGCTGGGCTGCACGACTACACACCTTGGCTTCCCAACTATCATTCAGACAAAACCATTCTGGGGTTCTCTCTGATCCGACCTCCTGCATTTTCAGGAATAAATGCAAGCCAAATTGTAATAAAGAATAGAGCAAATGACAACCTTTAATGCTATAAAGATATAAAGCAATAAATCTCTCTTTAGTTGTGGATGATAATGACTCTTTGCACTACTTTAGAGCTCAGGATTTGCTCAGGCTTTATTCACTTTAACACAATGAATCATACAAGTGCCAGAACGGCAGTGGAAGCATAGCAACAATGTTCAGATCACTTTGTTATCTTAGCTGCCACCATCATGCAGTGTGGAGAAAACTAAGCGCACCACTGATAATATGAAGGCCTGTGGCAGTATTTCCTAAAGGGCCGAGCTTCTTTCAGGTTATTCTAAAATACACTCAAATTTTAAAATCTTGGTTCTCTCTCTCACTCCCTAAAACAATTCAAATTTATCACGGATGTCTCCTAATATCTTCCCGACAAGCACTTAACATTAAAAGCAAATACACAACTCATGACACAAACATATCCCCCCTTAGGAAACACATGTATGAAAGGTTTAACCCGACGCTGACTGTCTTGGCTTGATATGAGGGAAAAGAACTGCATGAAATGTTACATAAGAACACACACAAGTGCACTTCAAGGACAAATGCGCATGCATTAAATCAATCAACCTCACAAAGGCCAGATAGATGGGAATGGGGATAAACATGGGTGTGTTTTCGAACATAAAACCATGACACAATAAAATGGCTCTAAAGGGCATTTAACTTCCTCCATGATGGGACAGATAAAGAAAATCCTCGGAGATAAATACTAAAATATTTGTGTTAAAATGGCAGGGTGACAAATGAACAGTTTGACTGGTGTTTCGTGTGGTCGTGGTACAGTATTTAGTCGTTGCAATGCGAAACAGTGTACAGTGCTGTGAATGGGCAGGCAGGTACTTTATGAATGGAGGGGATCATGTGACCGCAGCACCTCCCGAAGCAGCTATTTCTCACTGACTGTCAACAAGCGCTCACAGGGGATCAGCCCCGTTAAAATAAACCCAAATACTCCAAGAAATAAACGCGACGTGCACAAAAGAACAGCGTGTACAGATTACCGTTCATGTCCATGGCCTGTGGGGATTAGGGCGTGAACGCAATCTCTCTTTTTTATGAATGGGGATTGTGATATGGAAATGTGTGTGATTGAGAAAAAAAAATGACATCGTCGCTTCTTCAGTGTCGCAATAAACACGAAGAGCGACAGAGTTTCTTGTTAAATAAAGTCTAGAAGGAAACACAAACATGATTTTAATCCATGGTTTCGTGCTGAAATCATGGCGGACAGCAGTTCTTTCTGCACACAGATCTAGACTGTCAAAATAACACCATCTGATCATGATGTACTCACCATACAGAAAAAATATCTATAAATACATTACCCACAAAATAAAAAGTACCAACATTTGTAATAACGCTAAGAATTGTTCGCAATACTGAAAATATTCCACCTATAATCCATTATTTCTCAGTAAACTCACGGAGAATAATATTCATATCATTAGGTAATGACACAAGTCCTTCCTATCAAGTAAAACAATTTTTTTTAGGATTCAAACGAGCTAAAATAGGTAAATATAAACATAGAAGACAATGATGAAATACCAGCGTAGCATAGTTAGATATGTCAACTGTGGCTAATATCTTCACATATGTAAAACACGACTTAAAAGAGCATCTTGTTTATGTTAGTGGGGATTATTAAAACACATAAACATGTTTATACTCACTCGTTGTTTGGATTTGTTGAATCTTCACTCATTTTCTTCCTCACGGGGATCCAAACCCTAGCAATAGCATCGACGACGCAGTGACGACGGGATAAAATACCACAAAAAGCACCATTTTTCCTTCACAAACTGAATTCACTTGTATTTAGGAGAGTTGATAAACCGTGTAAAAACGAGGCATGCCTAACTGAGCGTTCCCGGGGACAAGCTAGTTTAGCTCTGAGGAACGTTAAATAACGAGGAATCGTTGATTCATTTTATCCTCCCTGGAAATAAAATCCGACCACAGCAAACGAGACCGACGGTTTCACCATCCTCGTCAACAAATCCTCAAACGGATCCTCAGAAATGTTAGAAACTGTTTCAGGGTGGAATGTTTGGCAGGTTATTTGTGTCGAGCATCCATTCGCCAACTTCAGGTCCAGGACAACACTTGAAAAAGCGCCGTGCAGCGTCGCTCCGTCAACGTGTCCGACAAATGGAAGTAAAGGCATCCAAAAGCCCACCGCCACCAGCAGCGAAACACCCCCAACTAAATGTTTGTTTAGTTTTTACACTGACTGGAGGTGTAAAAAATACATGTGCATGTAATTTCCCATGAGAAGTTTGTGGGCATCTGCTTTAATCGAAGTCCATTTTCAACTCGGGGGGGCGGGGAGAGGGACGAAACATCGGAAAACTGGGCGGATGTGTCGACCCTCGCTTCAGAAAATCAGATCCTTCCGCGACGTAGTAAAAACATTTTATTCCTTGGATAAAATGCGCTCGTCCAGCACACAGTTTGTTCTGTCAGACTGAAGAATAACGAATATTGTGCTAATTTGCGTTCCTCGGTGTCCGTATGCGGAAACAGAGCTGATTTGTCGCGTGGGGACAACTAAAATAGTCCCTGCACTTCCCAAAAGAAGTTTCTTTCAATCACGCATTGACACTAGAGGGAAGCGTCTGTGATACTACGTAAAGTACAGCTTATCGACTCATTTTCACTCGTTTCTTTCATGAAATGTCCTGGTGCTCGATCGCACCCGATCATTCATTTCTTGTCATTAATATTTAAAACAGCGTATGAAGTATTACACAGCTGCAGCACGTGCAGATACACCACCAGACATCTTTTCACAAATAAGCAAACTTTCCATCTTCGTTTATAAACAGTTTACAGATATGAAACATTCATTTCCATGTGGCTGCACGGTGGCGCATCGGGTGCAGCAAGAATGTTCTGGGTTCAAAAGTGGACTGTGACCCTTCTGCTGCATGCAGTTTGCATGTTCTCTCTCCGTGCATGCGTGCGTTTCTCTGGGGACTCCCATTTCCTTCCACAGATCAATAACGTGTATGATAAATTCATTGTTGACTCTTTGTGGCCCTGTGGTAGACTGGCGACCTGTCCAGGGTCTAGACTCTGTGTTATTATTTCAAAATAACAGTTTCTTGTTATAATATGCAGGAAAATAAGTCACTCGTTTAATTATAACCTTCAAAGAGAGATTTAGAATAAGTGACTTGGAGCTTTAAGTAACAGCAAAATCTCTCCTACTTGTGTCACCCTAAACTCTTTCCAAACAGCGCATTTTCAGAAATAAAAGTGCCTTGGAAGTTACTCTGAAAATCCATGAATGGATCCATGAACCGTATTTGCAAATAGGTTAAAAGCCCTGCAGAGTGAATCGGTAGCTTGGTTGTGTAAGATTTAAATGCTATTGGATTTCTCTGCTGTGCAGAAAGGCAAGAGATCAGGCTAAACGATTCTGTGTGGTTGTCATAGTGACAGCATGTTGTGTGAGAAGTTTCTTTGTATTTCTCTGGCTTTCATACAGCTTTTACCACAGCCTTATGTTGAAGCCATATACCCCCTTCATATTACCGATATATAGACAAACTTTACAAACCTTGCATGCACAGCCTTCACGTGTGTGACCATGCATGCCTTTATCCTTTAGAGTATTTAGAGTTCAGGAAGTCAGCCCGTTTTCTCATCTAACAAATGCAGATGACCCTCATGCATTTCCTGTGTTTTTCACACACTTAACAATGCAGTGTATTTAAACAGGGCAACAGGATGTTTAGCTAACAGAGGCATCCCTTGACTTCACTCCCAAGTGCAATCAGAGTCACAGTTCTCCTCAAGGCAGTAAACAAGGCAACATTCCACTGCCAACAAGCAACCACGGAAAACGGGATGTGCTTATCTCAACACAAACCTCTTTCAGAGCAGAATGTTGCTTTACTTTTAAAGACATAACATTGAAATTGTATTTTTTGGAATGATATATTGATGTGACCTGTGGGGTGGGATTTTATTCTTCTTCATTGACAAAAGCAGATGTGCAAATCTTTATTGTGACAAACGGAAAGTTTTTCAACATGTCAACAAGACCATTTAAAGTAGGAAATGTTTGCAGAGCTGAAATTACATTGATATAAAAACAGTGGAACGTCACTTGTTTTAATTAGAAAACCTCAAAACAGTGAGATTATTAGCAAAATCAGATTATTGTGCATTTAATCAACAGAACATTGTTACCATTTCAGATTTTGAAATGGTCCCAAAAAGGTATAACAACATCATTACTCACAATTAGAACATCATAACAGCCTTAACTTTGACAGTCAATACATGTGGTTAATCTGTAGAAGACAACTTTACCAATCTTTTTTGGACTTGAAACAGCAAATCCTTTAGAAATAAATTGTTGAAGCCCAAAAAAAGAGAAATAAATTATAACTGTAAACTCCACTGGTCTGACTGGACTACAACATTTGTACAAAATAAAAAAAAAATGGCCAAAGTTTCACAAAAAGTTGATTTTACACGGATCTAAATTAGTTAAGTGATGTTTGAGTGTCGACACACTTTTTGTGAATATTTGAAAAGGCAATTCTTAGGGCCACGATAACTGGAATCCGATGACAACTTTAAAACTCAGGTTACATGACTACCACCTCCCAAAATCAGTGACAGTCAAAAGACGGAAGTGAAAATCATAGAAAGGAAATTTATAGCTTCTAGTATGTTTATCTTCAACTATGGACCTCAGTGCTTTTACAAGGAACTGATCACATCCCTCTGCTTAATCTTTATGTGCTTTAAAGAGCACTTGTTGTGAAATGTTTGAACATTTTCTGAACTCAGTAATCAGAGTTGTAAAATGTCATAAAACCTTAAAAACATTCTGTATTTCCTGCAAGGCTTCTCCAACATTCTGTCTATATTAGACCCAATTCAACAGTTGACTTCTGGCTATCTTGAGCGAAAGGTGTGGTGCAAACAAGAGGGGCTGATTTTTAAAGGCTTTGCAGCTGAATGCAACAATGGATACCTATAATTAGTGTGGGCCAAGCCTCGGAAGCTAGCAACTTTTGGTGAGCTAATTGCAGGGTGGTGAGCAGAAAAGGTGTAGTGGCTTGAAGAGAAGGAAGTGTCCAGGACCTTGTTTGATGTCTGGTTTATACATTCCCTGATGTTCTGACCGGAAAACCACCTGAAAACTGGATCTGATCAACTACATCCCAATAGGTGGCCTGAATATCTAAAAATGTTTTAAACTCTAAAATCTGTTGTTCTATTGAGTTTAATATGAACATGTCAGTCATTTTCTGTACCTGCTTGTTCCTGTTCAGGGTCGTGGGGATGTGATTAAGTATTCTTATTGATATTTTACTGACAGAATAATGTCTAAAACTAAGTGTTGTAACATTACCATGACATATAAACAAATCTCACATCCTGAGGCACGTGAGAAATTAACAGCTGCTTAATACATCCAGGCCAGGAGGGGCCTCCAAGAGCACCTGGATCCCTTCATTACACAGATCAACTAATGAACAAATACTTGCAACCATAGCTTGTAACTGTACAGAATGTAAAAAAAAAAAAAAAAGAAATAAAAAAAAACATATTTTGATCTTTTAACACGGTAAGAATTAAATATTAACGTTTTAGCCATTTCTGCAGCTCTGATTTTAAACACCCAGTATATTTCTTGTAAAAAAATAACCGAGTTCAGTTCATTTCTATAAAAAGTGAAGGTACTTAATGATAAATTTTGAGTCATGACTTGAGTGGCACAGCGTACAGAAGGTCTCGTAGACGAGTCATCCTGTCTGTAAAGCTGCATTTACAATGTAGAAATCTACAGCTCAGCCTCCCACATGGATAATATTTATTTGCTCTTCTCAATCTCAGCTAAATGTTCAAGACTAAATCCCTTTTAAACATCTCCTTCACTTTTAAATCAAATTTACTCCTTTTAGTGTGATAAGTTTTATCTAGTTGCCATATAGAAAAAAATGGAACCTAAATTAGTTTCATCCATCAATGGCTTTTTTGGTGCTCAAGACTCTTGTTACTTCCTTTTGTTTGTATGTTGTGCGTGGGTTTGATTGAAACCTGATCTCACTGGGGAAGCTGTGTTTAGGGTGAGGTGGACAGGCCCTTTGTTACTGCCTGAGGGGTGTTTATTTGGGCGGCTTTGGTTGGCTTCCCTGTAATCATCATCCAGCCCCACAGGATAGAAGGGATTAATGAATATGTTGGAGGGGAAGTTGGAGATGACTGTTTACCATTCTCAGGGGGGGGTGAGAAGGAACAACACAAGAGACACGAGAAGTCTGCCAAGCTTTGACATGCATGTTTTTATTCATGTTCACTATGTAAGAATAAAAATGGGTGTTTGAAAATTAATTCACATCCATTTAACATAAAAGAATAAATTAAGTTTTGGATAAACACGTAAGGACAGTATCACTTTCATGACTTTAATTTAAATATAGTGGTGTGTTCCATTAGTACTCAAAAGTCTGACTTTTCAAGTCAACAAGTACCAAAGATTTTGTGAAAATGAAACATATCACATGTCTGATTAAAGCAACTTCCTTGGATGAACCAGTGGAGAATATCTGCAATGAAAACTCTAATCAACTGGTCCAAACAAATACCAAACAAAACTCTCCAATTTAAATAAAATCAGAATGTTGTGTAAAATGTAAACGCAAACAGAATGCAATGATTTGCAAATAGTGTAAATTCCTTATTTTATTCCAGCTGAACATAAACAACATGTTGAAGCTAAGATAATGTACTTTCATAGAAAATAGGAGCTCATTTTGAATTTGATGGCAGCAACACATCTAATCTGTATCTAAAAAATAAGGATCAATTTAAGAAACACGCCCCCAATCATTAAATTACAAAGATTTTGAAGATCCTACCATCATCAAAATGCTCAGGTCAAATCTGTATGCTCATGATTTGCAGACCCTGTATTAAGAACAGGCCTGATTCTTGACTGGACATCACTGCACAGGCAGAAGAACACTTCCAGATATCACTGTGTGACCCACAAATACCAGTTAAAGATGGATCACATGAAGAAGAATCCAGATGAAAACAATCCAGAAACACCAGCGTTATTTAAAATTCTCTGAAGTGAAGTGGAAAACTGTTCTCTGATCAGATTTGGTCCAATTCTTTCACCAAAAGAAAACATTTCAACATTTTAAATTCAAACATACTTTATCAATTCCCAAAATGAAATTAGATGTTGTAATAACTCATTTTTTATCTTTATTTATAGCTGGATTATAGCTGTGGACAGGAAGGATCTCCTGTAGCGATCATGTAAAAAAAAAAAAAAACCACAAAGAGCTGCTAAAGTCTCATCAGACAAGAACGGGACAACATCTCTCTCCTAAAACTCCAGCAGCTGTCTCCTCACTTCCAGATGTTTACTTATAGATTATAAAAAGAGGAGATGCTACACAATGTTAAACATTAACTGTTTAAAGATGAGTTGCTGCCATCAAATTTAATATTTTCTATACAACTGTAAAATATCTGTTTTAACAAGTTATAGCAACACATTTTGGCCTCTGTGACTCACAATGACATCAATAGTTAATAAAATAACTAGTTCCTTTTCTCAGAATTTAAGAGTAAAACAGTCTGCTGATAAACTGCAACACAACCAGCTCCAATCTAACTAAATAATAACCACAGTTTTTATTTCCTGTCTATTTTTGACATCAAGTCAATGAGGCCTTGACTGAACTTACTTCCCTAATGTCTGAAAACACATGAATAAAGAGTTCCAGTAATTTTGAAAACCCTTGTGACAGAACAAGAACGTCAAGTGATTCTCTATGTTTGTGCTAATTTTTATTAATTTGATCAAAACTTTAGACCCTTTGATGAAAAAGACAGTATTTCTCCAAATCATAGAAGTTTTTACCAGCATATTAACGTGCACTAACTAACTCATAGAAGCTTATTTCCCCACAAACATACTGCACATATATTGATAATGCACAGATTTTTTACTATGTTGAATTAACAAACAATGTTTGAAGGAAATAATGCCAAAGACGAAGGGGATGAAAATGACTGTTCAGTGAAAAGCCCCCTCCACCTCAGTTGTGTACAGCCCCCCCACCATACACACACACACACACACACCCGCTTCATCCTTCTCTTTCTTCTCCACTTAATCCTCCCGCTCATCTGGGAGCCACCAGCTCCCCGCCATAAAGAAACACATTGTGCCCAGATTATTTGATTGTTTTCAGATGTTGCAGCATTCCAACACAAAAAGAGGAGAAGCTGGTTCGACTAGAACTCCAGGCCTCCCAGTCAACTGATGGACACATCGGATGGAGGGAGGGAGGAGAAAGAAGTGGACACACGAGTCAGGAAGTGACCCTTGTGAGGCCAGATTACAAACAATGTGCTCACTCGGCTTGTGCAGCTCCTCACTGTGGAACATACCACTTATGTCAGAGCCAAAGGGGTGGCGCTTATATGAAGAGGGAAGAATGGTTCAAACCCCTCTGTGTCAGCTGCTTCCATTCAGTGAGTGTCAGAGGCTGTAGGTGGGGTGGTGGTTGTCGCGTCGCGCCAGGAAGGCACTTCTTTGATGAAAAGTCACCACATGGAAATGATGAAGTGGACTGACATGGGTTTAGTGGATGGAGGGGTGGGGGTTGACTGAGTGGGAGATGTGTTGGAACTTGTAACCAGTGGTGGAGAAAGGGAGGGATGTGAAAGATGACACACAAGGAAGGAGATGGGGAATGTGAGGATAGGGGAAGTGAGCAGAACAGTGAGGGAGGAATGACAAAGAGCAGCAATCTGATTCAGGGTTTGTCAAGCCTGTAAAACATGTAACCAACATTTTTTTCCCCCTCCGTCAGTCGGTGGGAAATTGTTTCATTTTAACTAAAATAAATTTGGCTCTTTGGTTGTTTATCTTTAATTTGATGCAGAGCTTATTTATTTTACAGTTGAACCTAATCCTTGCCTGCATCTCGTTTATTCACTAAAAGACAACCTTACATTTTCCATTTTATCAGAAATCTCAGCTACATGAAAGAAAAGACCCGGATGGACACACATACACGCACATGCACACACAATTTCCACCCCCGTCTACACTGTCATGAGTGACTCACAGTGCATCGCAGCACCGTACGAACTTCAAAAAGAGGCTGGCTGTACATTCACAGTGAATTCAACTCCTGTTCTTTAAATAGCTCAGCCTCCTCCATACAGAAAAAAATAAGATTCATGCATTAAAAATGATTGAATCACACAAGAATTAATGAGGCCGGGATTGTGTTGTCACAGACTAGCGCAGAACGACAGCCATGAACAGATAATGTTGGTTTCTTTTGAATCAAACTCACATTTATTCATGTGAATCTGAAAATCCTGCGTGAGAAGCAAAACATATTTTTTAAACGTTGGCTAACAAATATAATAAAAAAACGATACATGCCTACACATGATTTGTTTAAAAAGCAATTTAGCCAAAAATATGTGTAATCTTAGTGTGTCCAAACGCAAGCTGGTGTGTGTTTTCTGGAATGCACCTGGACTGATAGACAGAGGAATGCTGAATACTGTCTCTCGCCCAGGGAGGTTGGACTGGAATGTGGCCCAGGCTCTGATTCTTCTCTTCACTGCACAACACTGTCTTGTACACACACACACACACACAGATGCACATCCAATCCTGAGGCCTGGTTTTGCTCACAGCCAAGGTTCCACATGTGTATCTTTGCGCTAACAGAACAAGTGTGCATTAAAGGGTTAGGTATAGATCTGCCTTCCTGCTCATGCACAAATGCGTGTCCATGTATGTGCGCACGCAAGTACTTGAATGAACAAACTTCTCTGGAGTGCAACCTGAGAGCAATTAATTTTTCCTCTCTCGCAGGAGCTGTGTAATTTTCATTGCTTCACGCATTGTTATTAAGTCGTTCCATGGTGCTGCAAATTCCAACCAACAAAGCAAGCTAGCTGCTTCTTTTAAAACTTGCCAGATCTGCTGTTCCCTTCATTTTAACCCCCTCAGATCCCCAAACACTCCAGAAAAGGTCAAGTCCTTTACACGCAGCAATGCAGAAGCCCATAGAACTCAGATCGGATGCAACCCAAATGAACATTTTCTGGCAAATAATTAATTTCTTCCATGCATAAAAGTATTCTTAACCCCCTTAAAATCTTCATACATTCAAACAATATCAACTTTTCCTTTTTCTCCCCACTAAAACAGGTTTAACTCAGCATTTCCCTGACATTTAGCTGAAGTGTGCTTTATATGAAATCCTATAGCTGCTGTCTGTTTGGCCCCGGAAGCTGCCTCTGGTCTGAGCTCACTGTGGTGCTCAGATCAAAGAGTTAATTATAAGAGCTGTGGAAGTATAGTGGACGTTGGCCTTTGTGGTATGTATGTTGCCAGCCCACATGGGAAACAGAGTCTTTTATTTAATCAGCACTAATTAGTGCGCTTCCTACAGAGTATATGGTTCATGTCATGTAAGTATTATGATGTAGTTCAGCCCAATAAGAGGGGAAAATGTCAGAAAAGATGTGAGAAAATAGATTAAGTTTAACGCAATCCGAAAGTATTTTTTAAAAAGACTAAAGGGGGGAAAATAACCTTTTGGTAAATTTGACCACAAGGGAAAAACCTGTCACATGCTGCAGTGCCACATGCCATCAAAAGTCCCATTACATGACTTGAAAAAAAAAAAAGAAAAGAAACTTATGGACAATCCCAATTTACCAGAGTTTGTTTGCATGTTTTTTCCCCTCAAAAGAGGAAATAAGATAAGAAAAAATAAAGACCACATAGTGCTGTCGTTTAAAACCAATTTACTGCAAGGCAGCCTCGAGTCTTGCAGAACAAATTGATTTTAAACACTCAATTATATCAGGATCTCTGGACTTTTAAAAATGATTGTTACTTGTCTTAGATGGACAGAAAAATTTGGTGGTGAGACATTAGTGAGAGTGTGTAAATATGATGTAAAATATTTGTACACAACCCTTTTGTTTATCTCTGCACATCATCATTCTTCGGACTTTTGTTTTTCACCGTTTATTTATACATTTCGAGGCTTTTTACAGCTTAACTAGTTCACTTGGGATCATCTGTGTTAAATTGTTTATACAAGAAAAGTGGAAAGGGATGTGTGTAATGATGTAGGTGTGTAAATGGAAAAGAAGCAGCTCTGTTGCTAGGCGAAATTTCAACCAGTTATATCATCTTCTTCTATTTGGCCTATTCTGCCATCTAGTGGCATCAAATGTTGTTGCAAACCTAAAAAAAAGGGGGAAAAAAATCCAGTTTGCTTTGGTTTATTCTGAAAGAAGACCAGGAAAAAACCCTGCAAGGGACAAGTTCTTGTAATACTAGAAAATAAAAAAAAATGATGCTGATTTTTTCACATCACTCGGTATAATAAAAGAGATTGAAAATTCTGAATAAATAAATAATCAAAAAGTCTTCTTTGCTTTTATAAACAAGAACAGACATGAAATAATGGTTATTAGCATCATCTAGTGGCTGAAACGTGTCATTAAAAATGTTAAAAAGAAAAAATAAAAAAGTTGTGTAATCTTGCCTTTAGCCATTTATTTGCAAAACCTGTGATTTTTTTTTAGATAAAATTTGCAAAAGAAACTAATCTTATTCTTAAATTATTGCTCACAGCAATGCTAAGAAAGATTTAAGTTGATTCCTACTTATTGGCCATTTGCTGTCATCTCTTTGTCATTTGTAACAGAAAAAAAAAAATCAAGACTTTTCTAATTGTCTCATCTTTTTGTTACACTTAAAAAAAATAAAAATGTCACTGGTTGTGACCTACAATTTATTTTGTAGTGAAACCCACACAGAGGATTAAAATACTAAATGCACAATTTTACATTTAAATAATTAATTGAATATAATTTAGTGCTATGATCAACATTTTAAGAGAATATTTTAACAAATATAATAAAAACTTTGCTCCATGTCATTCAAAGCTTGTTAGATTTCCATGTTAGATAACTATTGTGTCAGAGTTTCAGTCTCAGTAAAGGTGATTGTCTCTATTACAAAAAAAATCACCAGTTCAAAAAAAATCCAAATTAAGATTGTATTTTGTTGCATTTAATGTAAAAAAACCAAAACAAAATTAAATTCACAAGCAAAGCCTGATTTTAATCACTCGTTTTTTGATTTAGTATTTATAAAACCTTATTTATCATCGAATACTTCAGTGTCGCTCATTATATTAAATTAAATAATCCCTAAATCTCTCAAATCATGTTTTTTTCCCAGTAGGAGGAATAAAGGAATTTCCAGAATAAGGCAGGATAAAATGCATTAATAAAGTGGCAACACACAAATAGAAATAAGATTTTAAAAAACAGATGGATGACATTATCAGAAACAAACACATGTTTATAGACAGTGAGAACAAACTTGGTTTAAAGTGTTTCTGAGATCCTGAGCACACACCCTAACATGTAAAATGCACATTTGCTTCCTTCAGGCACATTTACCAGTACTTTGATCATTGTGATGTGGTCCTCCTGTCACTGTAAAGGGATGAGTGTCACTAACATTTAACGCAAAACCTCGGAAAGAATCACAGCAGCGTGTGCGCCAGATGCACTCAAATTGCAATTTCACCCTTAACTCTGTTAGATTTGGCACCTTCTTGGCAAAACATTCATCCCTTGCATTTATATCTGGCACCAAAATGATACCAAACAACTTCTCTTATAGATTCCTATTACAAAGGAGACAGATTGATGAGTAAACCTCTGAATTTCTTTGATCTTGATAACGTACTGTGAACAATCAGGAAGATAAAGAGCAGCGTGCCAGATGATGAGTAAACCATGGTTTATGTTTACAGGATGTAAAGAAGAAAACAAATGAGTTTTTATACGATGGATAATTATTAGAGAGTTTGCTTCAATTTTTAAATAATCAAAGCTCAAAATTATTCTGACATTTCCTTTTTTTCTTCTTTAGTCTTTGCTTGAGCGAGTCACTAAGTAGAATGTAAATTCTGAGAGTGAGCAGGTAAGTAGGCGGGGCTTCTTAAATCGAAGATGGCAGCTCCTGTAAACAGGATACTTAGGCCGTTGATGATGAGGACAGTACGGTCCAAATCTCCCTTTTCCAGTTGCTCACATGTATTTAAGCCCAGGATCTTTTTCAGCATGAGATGAGCTGTTGGAGGAGGTGTGATTTTAATTGTCTAAAGCAGCATTTCTAAAGCAGGTTTTATTAGGCACCAGTAAGGAGGCCTGCAACTAATCTGCAGAAACCACATGGAGTCTACAAGTTATTGTTAATCTTTTTGGAATAACTGTTACAAAAGGTAAACAGGAATATTTTAGGATTTCACAACCAGGTCAGTAATAAAAACCAAGTTTGTTTATGTCCCAGTTTTAATTTGCACAGGAAGGTTTATGTATTTGAAGTAGCAGGAGTCAGTGGGGTGTTTCAAGTCTCCGAGGGATTATTTTATGAGTCAGAACATGAAAAGTTTGTGAATCTCTGGTTTTCAGGTCTCATTAGGCAGATTACTCTTTCTCACAGATTCCACCCCTCTGGAACATCTCTAGAACACACCAGGACTGTGGTGCATGTGTGTAAATAGCTCCAGCAGACAGAACTACAATCTGTAAGCTGCTCTCATTCAGTCAGTGGGAACAGTACGCTAAACACAATGTTAATACAATTCAAGTTAAGTTGTTTTTTTTCTATATGTAGACAGATTTGGGTTTATGGCACCTGGACGTCTTTCTGTCTTGTAAATGTTTCACTTTTCATCCAAAAAGCTTCTTCAGTTCTAATCATCATGAAAAGATGTCAAGGAAGCTTGCAGACTACAGGAACCACCATCTCAGATGTAGACAACATGGACTTACAGTATCTCTAATAGCTTAACCCTTGGCTCCACTGCCAAGGGCCACACAACAAAGGCACAAAATAAGCTCCTATCTGAAAAGATCTGGCGAATTCATTTCTGATGCTCTGAATAACAAGACTGAGCAGACCTGGATGAAATGATCCACTCTTCTACCCAACACAGCCACAGAAGTAGTTTTCAGTTTTACTAAAAAGGCCTAAGCTTCACAACATCAGGAGAGCAAAGTACACCAACAACACAAGTTCCACTCTATAACAGAACCATTGCTTTTTCAGAAAGTCCAGGTCTCAGACAAGATCGGGAGGGCACCACAAAAACAGGACTCAGGATCTGTGGGTGAAAAATCTGATAGAGAACTCACACAGATAGAGAAAGACTTCAAAAGCTCTTAATTTTGACGTTTCTCCACAAAGTGTACCAGTAGCGGAGCTCATCACTGCCACAGTCGGCCATTAGGAACAACTAAATAGTAGAAACAGAGGCGGAAGAGCTCAGAATGAAGGTAACCGCTACATTCTCCAACTCAAGCCCCCCCACCAAACAGCTGACACTCCATTACTCAGAAAGGACCAAAACATCACCATTCTGCTAGCAGACAAGAGAAGATGCAGTGATTCTCAACACTACAGATTATCACAAGAAAATAACCCTGCGGATATAAAACATGTTACCAGGACGACCCTCCACCTGTGTAATGTTGCTAAAATTAGGAGCATTCTGACCCAAAGTGATGGAGAAACATCAGTCCATGTATTTATTACAGGATGTTCAAACAGTTCTGTAAAAGTTCTCCAGCTGATCTCAGATGCTGCTGCCAGAGTTAGAAGGATAGTTAGTCTAAGCATCACTTCATTGGCTGCTTGTAAAATTCAGAATGATATTTCAAATTTTACTTATTACATATAAAGCTCTAAAAAACAAGCTCAATCTTACATTAAAGATCTAATTGTTCCTTATGTTCCTAACAGAGCTCTTTACTCACAGACTGCTTGTTATTTGTGCTCCAAACAGTTTCTGAATACGTGAGCAGATATGATGTTCACTAAGGATGTTAGAGACATCAAGGAAAGCGCCATCAGCCAATGTTGTCATGGGATGAGTCTTTGGTGTTGGAGGTGTTACAGTGTGGACAGGTGCGTCTAGTTAACACAGAACTGTCCCACACTTTGTGAATAGTACAGTGACAAACCCAAACTACCTGAATAACATCATGACTCTAGTCATTATGTCCCTGCATGAACAACACAGGCCTAGTTTCATCTTCATGGACCACAAAGTTCCAGATCATCAAGGTTCCATCATTAGGAAACTGCTGCTGGAGACTGAGGTACCTCGAAGGGAGGGACCTGGACTTTCCCCAGACCTGAATCTCATAGAAAACCTCTGAGATCAGCTAAGTTGTCTTATAAAGGCTCGTAACTCGGAACCCCTGAAGGATCTGAGAACCTTCAAGAAGAGCGGGAGGTCAGGCCTCATCAGACAATAAGTCGACTTGTGAACAGCATAAAATGTCGTTGTCAAGCTGTAACTGATGCTCAAGGTCACATGACACATTATTGAGACATTTTGTTGTGGTTTGTCGACTTAAATGTCCCACTTTCATGATGTAACATCACTGTGTGGAAGCTTTTCAAATTTTCTATAAATTTAAGTTTAAACTTAAATATCCTGAACTTTCTGTGAGTTGTGTTTGTTCTTAGTTGTACGAGCTGCTTACGTCTCTGAGGCAGTTGCACAAAATGTCCACTTGAGAGTGCCATTGAACTGCATGGAATTTGGGGATTATTAAGATTTTTTTTGTTTTGTAATAATGTAGCAGGAATTCAGCCTCTCAGTTGTCAACATAGTTTACATACAGACTCACTCGATGTGGCATCACAACACTAAACCTTGTTGGTATGAAAGATCAACTGTTAGAAAAAAAACAAAGCTCAACAGCAATTCTCCATGACTTTACACTGGAACAGTTGTTTTACATGCAACACATGTTTCAAGAAAACTTACTCAGAGATTTAAAGTAAATGTTTAAACAATGTTCTGAAATGATGAACTGATAAATCTAAAAACAAACAACCCAGTTTATTTTGTGTTGCAAGTTGTTTATTTGATTAAATTTACCATCAGCTTACAGTGAATGACTGATTTCATGATTATTTGTTTCTCAGACATAAAGATTCAATTTATTTATATATATATATGATTTTCTTATCTGTATTAAAGAGCTAGGTTTGTGTTTAGGGTTAATCAACTGACCTCGAATAAAATAAAGTGGTATTAATGCTTCTTTATAGCTTTATTCTACCTTCTGCTTCACAGTCACCTACTAACTATTTGTAAGGGATTTTTTAAAGACTTAGCTACTCAACCTACACACCACAAACTGGGATGTTACTCTGTATTTGCTTTAAGATGTCATCACACAGGCTTGGACTTAATGTCTCAAACAACTTTAAGCTAAAAAATCTTCAGTCACGAGACACAAACGGACTGAATGTTTTACATATGACAATACTGGTGTGAAAATGTTATCATGTAAATGTAGGCAGAGCTTTACAGCACACGTCATTCAAGAATTGATGAAATCAGGAAATGTGTTTTAAATAGCTTTAAATGGATGTTTTTGTTCACAGTATATGTAGCTCATACTTGTTTACTCATTTTGTTTGGATTTTCCAACTATTAGCTTTAAATGCAGTATATACATGTTTTTAATTCAGGTAGAAATATTTAAATATCTTTTTTACACATTTAATACAGTTTTTTTTTGGTCAGCGGCTCTTTAAAATAAATCTAGGAATTTAACTGTATATTTAAAATGGGATGATTTGGGGTGTGAAAACTACAATTTTTGGCCATTTGAAGCCTGCAGCTTATGTTTTGCCCATACTTGTAGTTTATTTTATGTTGTTCAGTGAATTTGTGGATAGAAATGTAAACAGCTGAGTATGTCTTCAATTGATGAACAGAAAAATAAGTCATGTAAATGCTACATTAAATTATTTTATGTTCATACTCTTGTAAATGTACCAAAGCATCTACAAAATGACAAAAGTCTCAGCTCCCCCCAAAACACAGAACTTGAGGCAACGTAGATGACATTTGCTCCTCTTGTTGTCTGAATTGGGGTTTCTTCACCTTCAACTACAGTCATAACAGGAGTGGGAGGGGTGAGGAAGTAAAAGGAAAGGGAGGAGATAATGGGGGAGGGGGTGTGCCACTTTAAAAGAGGAAGTCGATCCTCTGATAAACACATAGTGACACATCCCACTGGACCCACTGTCTGAGATGGCAGCCAGTTCTAAATGTGAGCCTGTCTGAGCAGCAGCACTACAAGGAGAGAAACCACATGGAATTCGTGTTTTGTCCCTAGGTTGTTCATTTGAGAGCGTTAGAGGATTTTAATGTGCTTCTCTGTACCTCATAGTTTCCATTCAAGGTGTTCTCCAGACGCAGTGCAGCTCCTCACATGCAGACATGCATAATCGTGGCAGAGAGGAGGGGATGGAACAAAGACAAGACGTGTAAAGCATCATATGCATACGGCTCTTTAGATTGTACCCCTTTCAGGTAATCTTATGGGTGTTTTGGTTTTGGGTTTGATATCCTAGTTGTTACACACAAAGGGAACAGCCGCAGCTCTGCACTTCAAAGTGGCCCCTGCAATCCCACATAGACCATGTTTCAGTGGAGCACACCGAACTGCGCTGCTCTGTGCTTAAAGACAGACAAGAGCTCTCATGGAGACCACAGCGCCTCATTAAAAACACCACTGTTTCCACTGCAGATTACAGTGCTATGGGAAAACTACACAGAGAAGATACAGTCCGCCACATCCAGAGCTGAAAGATGCACTTTTACATGATTAGAACTGTCAGATAAAGCATACAGTTGGAGGAGTCTCATGGCAAGTGTTCTCCAAAATAAAAAAGACAAAACATTTTTAATACAAATGATTGACGGCTTGTTTACAGAGAAATCTCAGTTTTCTTGATGTTTGGGCTTTTGTAGCAAGGTCTGCACTCTTTGGGCTTGTTGTTGTGGGAGTAAAAACCTTTAAAGCTTTAAATGAATAATCATGTTTAAGGTTAAAGATCATAATAAGCCACTTTTAATTTTATGGCATCTGTTCAATCAAAATTCAGAATATTATTGTTAAAATTTTAATCTAATTATTAATTTAAAGTGACTTAATTTGCATGAAACAGTAAACAAAGTAACCAAACACTTTTATTTTGTGGTTTTAAATATACTGTACACTTAAAAAAAAATGTTCTTAAAAGATAGAGTCAAAACAGAAGAGAGGTAAATCTCCATTCCCCCCCACTTTTACTTAAAATGTTTTGTGTCATTGCTTGAATGTGTAAGTAATTGTGTCTAGGGATTTAAAAAAAATAAGCATCTAACCAAGATACTTGTTCAGAAAGGGACATTTTGTTCTATTTGAGCAGATTTATAAGAACAGTTTGATCCCTTGAGTAAATAGAACATTTGATCTCTGACTAAACACTGTGTACATCAGTCAAAATGCTGTGTAATCATGACTCTAACAACTTAACTTTTTATATGATGACCAATTTCTCTCACAGTAGTGCCAGAAAGTTACCTGATTTCAAGAACTGTATACAACAGTACCCAGATACATGAGAAGTTAGCTAAATGTTTATATATTAATCCAAAATAATGTGAAACAAACCCAATACTTAGAGATTCAACAAAAATAGTGCAAAAATTAACCCATAATAGAAAAAAGTCAGTGCCAAATCATGTTTATTGTGTGTTTTTCTATTCCAACTTGGGTTAGATGGGAATTTACTGATTATTATAATTCAGTCTTGAACACTAAAAAAAATGGTCTAAGCATAGACAAGATGATGGACTGTGATGCCATGGCTGCTTTTCTGAGTTTGTCCTCTGGATGGCAGTGTCAGGCTGTGCTACCAGCTGTCAGCATCAGCTCTCTCTCATTAGTGAGGTCTAGCAGTCCCCCCCGTCCGACATGTCTCATAAATGTCAACGCCAATACAGCAGGGGACAGTCGGCCTGGATGGAACGAATACTGACGCCGTGAAAGTCCACTCTGTCCGTCAAACCAATCAACAAGTCAACCTGCTCGTTCACACCTCACATGGAAACTTTACCTGCGCACGAGCTGGCATTTGATTGCTTTAAAAATATAAAGTATGCATCCTCATGGGGTTGGATTATTTTGATGTTGAATGCAAAATGGAGTTTGTAATCTGCAGTGTGCATAGATCAGCACTCATATTTATAAGTTTTTGCGTGTGTTTGTGTGGATGTTTTCAGTATTTCTCTTTATTTTCACCTTGCTGTGGTCAGTAACTCTCCTTCACTCTACCTTTCATGCCAACTTCTTCTTTCTCCCTCTTCCTCCTCCTCTTTATCTTTCCTCTTTCCTCCTCTTTTCTTTTTCATTATCAAGCCTCTGCTCACACTCTTCCCTATTCTCTTCCAATCGGGGCACAGGAGCAGGTGGATTGGAGATAACTTGCGCTGTGCTTTGTTTTCACCCCGACACTGTCATTAATCATTGCTCAAGCCACACTTCAACATATAATAATAAGGACTGGCTGCTGTGTGGGGGCTGCCACCCAATTGCCTTTCATTGCGTGGATGCCAAATTGGACGTGAACAGCCATAGCCAGACACTACTCCCTTGTCCCCAGACTGTCTCATCATTTAGGTATTTATCCATCTCGGCCTTGTCTGTGGAGCTTCTCCATGCCCTCCCAAGAGGCCTGAGATTGTTAGGGGGAGGATCAGATTTGTTGCTCCGGCTTTTTGGCTTTGATTCTGTGCCTATAAGTTAGGGATTAGAAGCAAATTTCCCACAGGGCAGTGGTGGATTTGCTGGCATTTAACTGTTTAACCTGTCTTGGTCTTGTGTGGCAAACAGGGTTTGGACAATTGTGGGAGGGAGAGGAAGCAGGTTTTAAAGAGAAGCTGGTCAACAGGCCAAGAGAGTCCCTAGGTGGGTTAAACCAAAGTCAGGGTTTAACGCATACATGAGGTTGACAACATAAAAGTCAGGAAGCTGTTAGTGCAGCAGTAACATGTTGATCATGTCTGAGACTGTGCAGCTTTCCAAACATCACAAACAGACAGATCTGCATTATACTATTCCTCATTCAGAGACCATACAAGGTTCTGGAAATCTTTTATTATATTTTATTTTGCAGATACTTCAGAGAAGTAATGATTATCTTAAACATCTCAAGCACAAAATTTGAAATGGGTTGGCTTTTTGGGACAAAAAAAAGAAAGAGATTTTTGTTGAAAAAATTTGCTAGACAAAAATAAAAGGGTCTTAAAAGTTACATGGCCACCTTTCACTGTCCAAACTCCGGATTGGGCAGAAGAACTTCCCTGTCAAACCAAATCTAGATGGATTATGATGATCTGAGAGGAACTTTGGATCTTTGGTTTTTATTTCCTGCTTTTCATTTCATCTTCAAACAAGTACTAAGACTGGCAATGTTAAGAAAATGTTAACGATCATCTAAACCTCCCACCTGCTCTGCCCCCAAAATGAACAGCTGAAGCTAATCAGAGTGCACAATTCTATTTCTAAGTTATTAGTACATCATTCACACCATCAGCTCACCTTAGTTTAACATGTCTTAGCTCATGGTTTTACTTGCAAATGGTCTCATTTTGCACCTTGGATCCCTCCATGTACATATCTTGTGAATTTCTATATCATTTTGACATATAGACAAGAAAGACCATGTGTCTTTTGGTGCTTTAAGAATATACTGCAAAACTGTATTGATCTTTAATTAAAGAAGCTCTTAACCTTGGCTGGGCAGAGCACCCTGAGGCCAGGGAGTTAATTAATGTACTAATAGTCATAATATTTGTGCTGTGCACGGGAGGTACATAAAAGATTATCTATTGTATGAGTAGTTTATCAGCCCAATGATGCTAGAGCCCCGTGCTGTGCATATATCAATATTATGGGCAAAAATCTGCAGTACAGACAGAAGAGTGAGAGCCAGTCTTTTAATATCTCCTTTGGTTCATCAGCAGTTTAGCAAGACCTGGTTTTATCTCCTGAGACTCTTCACTGATCGTAACCAGACGGCATTGATGAGCCTTTGCTGCCTTGACAATACACAGAAGCCATAAGCCCTCTGAAAGATCCACTTTTCTCCAGATGAGTCAGGGGTCCCACTCAGCCATTTACCCCCATGCTCCCAAGGAGAGGTTCACATCCTTGGATCAAAACCTCATGCCACTGACCTTTCAGCTGCTCTCTCCAAACACCAGCACCTCCCATAAACAGGTCCCTCTGAGGAGACCAGGGTGGGAGGAGAGAAGAATGTGTGTATGAGGACCCAGACGCTGTGATATCACCCTTTATAGCTTTATTGATTTCCTCTCAGGATGCAACTATTAACATTGAGCTGTTACGGTAGCTGCTGCTGTGTTTTGCTCTGCAGGTAGGACCATTGGCTCACACCCCTGGCCTTGTGGATTGGATCTTGGTGGGGTGTGGGAGTGGGGGAAGTATGGGGGAGGCACATGCTTTTTTAATTAAGGTCAGCTGGGATGCATTACAGCATTTGGAGGTGTTAAAGTCGGCCCTCCTCAGAGTGTACGTTGGCATTGCCCACCTCGTAAATTAGCCACACTCCCTGCTGATGTTCAGAACAGGAGACTGAGGAGGGGAAGGTGTAGCTACATGACTACATGTAGACATGATATTGGATTTGAGTGTACTAAATTTTTATTTAATCCCACCCAGATTAATGATTATGTGTGTCTAAAATAGAAACAAATGGAATGTATTCATAGAAATCCTGTGAGGTGTTGCTTTGCATGAAGTACGTTATTTTAATTATTGTAAAACATGAAAAATGTTAACAGCACATTTTATTTAAAATTGATTTTAATTTTTTCTTTGCCTCGTATCTTTCTGAAAAAATTCCATCCTCATGTAGTGAGGAAATAATGTTGTATTGTTTTGCATTTGCAATATTTTAAAGCCTTTTAGAAAACAAAGATAAATGGACTTATAAAGTCAAATGAGCAGGTAAGTCAACAGATGCTCTCACAGAATAAGCAGAGGTGTGTGTGTGAGCTCTCCCTGGACCAACCGCGTCTCCAATACAGCAAACGAAACAAAGCAGAGCCCTTCAGGTTCACAATGGGATGCTGTCAGTGAGGACGGGGTGGGGAAAGGGAACAAACAGAACACAAGAGTTTCACAAACAACCTGCCATGAGGCATTCAGCAGGACAGGTCTGACAGTGACACCAAGCTCACACCCTGCACCCGCGGTGAAGCAGAGGTCAACAGAGAGAAGGCACTAAAAAAATTAAAGCTATCTCACTTCTGACATTTGGATTTATCTAAAGTTATTTTATAATAGTGGAAAAAGTAAACGCCTGCAGTTACAGTTAAATTCAACAAACAGACTTTTATCAGTATCTCTATAAATAATCATTTTTCCCATTAATCTTAAACGTATTTGACTCTTCCAGATCGGTACCCCCATTTGATTGATCCACCTTCTAATGATTCTCTTTATTATAGGCTGTGATTTCAGCAGAAAGTAGAACAAGATCCATTTGACTGAAAGATCTCAAAGAGAATATCTTATAACCTGTTCAACTTTTACCAGAATTAGAACCGAAATTCTGCAGAAGAACAAAACTATAATCTCAGTCAAGATCAACTCATCAGACCTAATGTGTATAATTATACTCTAATCAATAGTAAATCAATAGTTGGCAACAACTTTCTTCATCCGCTGGTTCCTTGATGTACTAACGCCCCCTTTGATCAGGAAGGTGAGTCGGCTGCTTATTGCAGCTCTCATGATGAAATGCAGTAAATTACATTTTTTAAAAAGTAACAAAAGAAACTGTCAATTTTTAATTATTTTTCTTATATAGGAGCGAATCTGTCACCGAAAGAGGAATTCATTTCCATAAAAATTATATTGTATTTCTGTCCTTATTAGAATTTTTTGCCTTTTTAAGAGACACGTTGAATTCTTTGAGTCTCCTTTGATCAAAAATTATTTTCCTTTTCTTTTCAGTGCATCTAAACTGGTTATTTAATTTCAATTCCTTTTTAGTTACAGCCTTTTCTGCACTTACACAGTACCAGTCAGTTACACAATAAGACTGCACAATCAATTATTTTTAGTTTTTGCACCCTTTCCATGACGCTGAGCTGTTTTGTGTTTTCATATTTAATTTGTAAAACCAAAATTTGACCATCAACTTAAAAAAAATCTGCAGAAAAGTCACAAAAATAAACTAATGCTCGTCAACCTTTCACCACTGTTTACTTCTTTTTTTTAAAACCAGTATTTATTTGATCATTGTGTTAAATTGTCCCTGAAAAGCCACAGTTAGCTGGGCATTTCTCTGTGAGCCCCTTGAGTATACCACTGAGGGTTGGTGTGTTCCAAAGGCCCATTATTGTTGATTTAAACTGAATAAATAAGACCATTTGAGTGAGGTGGTTTCAGCATTTTGAGGCAAGAGCATGAAGCAAACAGAGTTTTTATGATCAAAATGGTGCCAAAAAGTTTGGAAAAACTACACCAGGGTTTTTTTCTTGTCTATTTACCAATTTCCTTGTATTTTGTATCGTATTTTAATGATCATATTTGAGCTTTTTGTTCTTGACTCTGGAGAGGATTCGGTTACACTTTCACTAAGAAGTTCTGAGTTTTTTGTTTTCATTTTTTTAATAAACACACCAGTAAATATCATGAGAATTAGAGCCACATCTCTCTGAATGTCTGTAAAATGGTTGGTAGCAATTCCTGACTTTAGTTTCCTCCCCCTTTTTTTGCAGTCCTGTTGTGATCTGTTGGACTGTTGACCACAAGCAGGCAGCCATATAATGAGGGGGCCCTTCTCTGTCGAGACCACCTCTATTCATGGCCTCGGAGCCACTGGATGCTAAGTGGCAGCCGAAAAATCACAGCTGTGGAATCAAGCACACCACATTAGGAGAAATAGTCTGCCCCCCAAACAAGGGTGTAGTAAAGCAGAGATGGAGAACCGAGGAAAGAAGATTTTGAGCTAATGCTGAGTGTCGGCTCCTGTTGAGCAGCAGCAGTATTCTCAGAGGTTAAAACGAGAGGCTTTTACAACTACCACCCCTGGGAAAGAGCAATAATTAATGACATTTTTTGCATTGTAATGTTGCATGTTTTTAGAACTGAGGGTATATAATGTAAATGGTGTAAATTGGAAATAAAATGATGAAATTAAAGAACAATTATACTAAAAACTTTAGGTAACTTGAGCGTTACTTTTCAACTCACATTTGACATTTGATATTTGATCCTTCATTACACCCTCTGAACAGAACCTCACCGTGCATTATCCCAGAGTTTCAGAGACAAGACATTTTTCTGAGGTAATTTACACTCCCACAATTACAGCACTTTGGTGCAGATAGTGTTGGCCCCTCCTCCTTGACCTTTGCCCCTAACGAAACAGGCAAAAGTGTGTTTCCTGATTAACGGCTGGCTGAGCTACATGGCTCCAGCTCCAGCACCTTGTGCTCCAGAGACGAGGTGTCAGTATTCCAGGCTTTTTATGGAAATTAACTGCAAAACAGGGCCAATTAGAACTGAGTTATTTTTCAACGACTCAGTTTTACATTCTGCATGAAAGCGGACGCGGATAAGACCTGCAAACTCAGATGCTGCAACGGACTATTAACATGTTGCTGGTGGCCTGCCAGTTAGTCAGTCACACTAAAGCATGAGGATAAGTTTGTAAAAATATAAATAAAAGTTAGTCTAAGTGACAGATGACTCCCCCCAAAAAGTGTTAATACTTTTCGTTCATTGTTTACAGCTTAGCTGATGAACAAAATGTTCCCAGGTTTTCTACTTTTTATGCTAGATGCGTAACTTGGAATTAAGCGTCTGCATAACGCCTTTTCACTTCAGCAGCTAAAGATAGGGCTCTTAGCTTGATACGCTGTCTTAATTTTCCCCTTTCTCAGGTCACTTGTGGAGAGGAATGGCGCAAGACTGAGGAGGAGGGTCCTTACCCCCATGTGCAAGAATACACTGTGGAAGTTGCAAAGGGCAGAGTCTCTAGGAAATCTACTCTCTTTGAAAAAAATGTCACGGGAGAGATAGGAGATTGGCACCACAAAGAGCCCAAAATAGCACGGGTTGCTACGCATTGTCAGACAAGATTTGGGCTGAGACATTGACTTTTGTTCTGCAAAGTATTGGCCCCTGACAGGGAGATGGGTGGTGTATAAATTGTGATTTCTCCTCTTCCCCTGGTTATGTGCAATACATTACCCTGCTGATAAACCTCAATCCCTGCTGTTGGGACTGAGGTATGTAATGTCACAATTATTCCTGGTCTCTAAAAAACAAAAAAGAAGTGCATTTAGAATAGGAATAGTGTTGAAAAATAGATACATATTTATATTATCTCATGTGTTTTTAATCAGTGTTTCACAAAGAGAGTTTAAATCCTGACCCATCAGATTAGGATAGATCTTTAACATGTCTGCCTTCCCATAACTCCAGTGTTTTTTCTTCTCTCTGCTTTCTCCCTGATAACAAAGGATTTAAAAAAAAATGTAGTCCCCCCCTTTATTACAACATAATAGGATTATAAAATAATTTCTACAAATTTACAAAAACAAATCACATGGCTTGGCTTAAAGGTTTGCCAATAATTTCACCATAGCTGATAGATCAAAGCGAGATACTGAGACTGCAGAGCCAGGCAGAGGGTTGACCCTAGTCAGGCATTTTTTTAATGAAAGGGTTAATCTTCTCAGAGGTGACTATTCAAGAGCAAGCAGTGTGACCAAATGAAGAATTCAGGTCTTGGATGAAAAGGAGAATAGTAGTTTTGAGGGTGCTGTTGGGTGACAGTGAGGAAGCCCCGAGGTAAAAATGTGTGATATTGTATTTGAGGCCATCTGACCAGGTTCTCTCACCAGTTCACAGCTAAAGGGAAGCGAAAGGTGGAGAAAGAACCCCTTTGACTTAACACTTAAAAAGTATTCACAAATAAACTTTTATTAGCTGTGACATGATAGCATAAACAAACAGGAACATGCACATTCAAACAGATGATTTCCTAGAAGCACCTGAATGCACCACGAGTTTTGAGGTTAACTTTGTTATCAAGCACCTCGTATTCCACTATAAGCAAACGGGCCCTCTTGTGAGTAATTAAACTTGTACAAGTTCCAAACTAAAACAAAAAAAGATGCAACAACAACAAAAATAAAAGTTTGACTGGTTTTAGAGGTTTAGAAATCACAGATAAAATGAGTCTCTTAAGAATTACAAAAGAATGAAATAACTTATGACTTACTGAGTCACTATGCCAGTTGTTTGGTTATGTTCAGTGGGATTAATCAGGAGCTGCTGACATTAGATTGTTTTACATTCATAATTCACATGTTTTATGCTAATTGGGCATTTTCTTGTTTTATTGCAAATGAATTAAAGTAATTAACGTTAATAAAAGCTCCAAAATAATGCAACATATGCTGCTGATGTTCACACAACAATACGAGGAACCACAATATTATGAATTTTTAGAGTTTGGGTTTCTGTGTTGGGTTTCATAGTTTTTTTTTTTATCCCAGTTATGTTTTTTGTTTAGTTTTTTTCCTGTGTCATCATTTCCCGTCATCTCCTCGACTCTCAGCCTGTCACACCTGCATCTCATTGTTAATCATTCAGCTGCACTCTTTCTGTAATCACTCTCCCTACAGGTAAAATACTCTTGTTTCTGCCACGCCCCTTTATTAAATTTAGTTATTGACCTATTCCCTTATGTGCTGAATCTTTGATCAAGCTACTCATTATTATGACAACTTTAATTAATATTTTCTTTATTGATATTTTCATGGTTTTTGATTTATTCAGAACAAAATAAATCAGAAAATTTGACACCATCCATTAAATGTTTGCTACTTGATACGTAAAATTAATCTCACATCTTTTATTTAATCCACAACAATAAACTTAATCAGTCGCTTAAGAATTCTTCATAAGCTTAGTTGCCACAGCCTTATCAAGACAGAGTCTTTAACCTAATAAAACAAATGAAAAACACTTTGTTCAAAATGTAATCAAAACTTCTCCTGCTCTGCTCCTTTTCTCTGAACAGTTCCTACACGTGAAAATTACATGTCATTGTTCTAATGGCCTTGGGGGGTTGATAAAGGAAGACTTTGCCTAATGCTTTCATAAATGTGTTAGGCAAAGTCCAGCCGGATGTAATTGCATCTAATATATTTACAGAGGATTGATTTCCCTCCCATGACCTCCACTGGTCACAAACAAGGAGGAGTCAGTTCATCCAGGTCAGTGTGGATGGGCTCTGCGTCCACTCTGTCCTCTTCACACTAAGCAACAAGGCTGAGCAGTGGAAAGTATTTAAGCACGGCTTAATGAAGTAATTATTCAAAGACCATGACAATCCTGGGAGGCTAATACCTATGACCTTCTTGATCCTGGACTCTTGACATACATCTTTGTAGGCTGTACAGGAAGATATGACTACAACACCCAAACGGTCTCTTCAGACAGACACTTTGACTGGTTTGTGCAAAAAAGTGCAACGTTGTACAGGATTAAAGGACACTGTGGACTCAACAGCATTTTCTACTGGTTTTTTAGTTTAATTACTGCTGCACTGGGCCGACTCTTTTCTGCTTCCTGAAGACAAAAAAAAAGAAGCCTTAGTCAACCGAATCTCCTTCAGTTGTTTACTTTGGGAAACAAGTTTTGGTGAATTGACAAAGGAACACAAGAAAAGAAAAGAATGAGCAAAACAATGCACACTGTATTTTTTCCTTCTCTTTTTCTTTTTTATCAGGTTACATGACTGGAGGCTTCATTAATCACCACCTCGACAGCCTATGCCAAGGGGAGCTAACTGCATTTGGCCCAATTAGACGCTGCAGAGACAATAGGAACAGCACAAGTTGTGCTTTTATGCCAGGAGCCAAGCGTTGCCTCCCTGTCATTACCTCTAGAAAGAGAAAAATTAACCCCTACCAGCTTCCCTGCTTTCCTCCATTGATCCGAGGCTTTTGTGGTGTCCCTGGAGCGTGGCAGACAATTACAGATATTATTACATCTGCATTGATTCTTTTAAAGAGAGCAGAGTGTCTCCAAGTAATTAAGAAAAATTATACTTCGGAAGTAGGGCCAATTAAAATGCCCCTGGCCAAGAGGGTGGCAGCAGTATTGGTGGGAGTGAAAGGGACAGTAGTCTTTTCTTTAAATAAAAACTCTGCAATTGTTCAGTTTCACAAGTACGCATACCATTATATAAACTCATTTTCAAGTAGGTCAGTTATTTCTTAATAAAGCAAATATTTAATGAATCATTTTAATAGACATATGATTGGGGAAATAAACAGTGTTTACCACTGGGGTTGAGTGGGGATGCAGTCGGCTACCACTGTGGCAAGTCTGAAACTGAGATAAGATCATTTGTGGTGTTTGGATTTTGTTCTCATGCATGTGTGGTTTGTTTTTCTATTACAATCCAAAAACAAGCATTTTAGGTTAATTGGCAATTCTAAATTGGTCCCCTAGGAGTGAATGTGTTTGTGGTAGTTTATCTCTTTATATGGCCCAGTGATGGCCTAGTGACAAGGTGTAACCGCCTCTGTGAGAGACCTCAGTCCTGAGTCAACCAGATAAATAAAATAAATGGATGGATGGATGAATTCCAACTTTTGAGTCTAAAAAATTGTTCAGTAAGCTGATTCGTGACTGTTTAGAGCCACTCTTTTTAAGATTCTATGAATATTGATCATAAATATTATAGCAACAGAAGTAATTAATGTATAATTAAATGTGTTCTAAAAGTTCATTTACACCACCAGATTTAAAAACCTATACAACAAAATAAACCATGACGCATCAGATGTAATATGCATGATAAAAATATATACTTTTTTAACCACTTAGTTGTTACTAATGACACTGATAGTTGGAGAACTAAATGGTTAGGTAATAGTGTTCTGCAAATAAAACTTGCCTACTGTTTACTAGTTCTGCAAATAAAGCTAGGGGTAGATTTATTATTGCTCTCTATGTGATACTTCACCAAAACACATACTGATAACACACCCACACACACTTACACAACTACCTGGCCTTCTTTTATTGTAATTTTTTGCATTGCGCAGGTATGTTCTGGGATTATTCAAACTAGCTCTTGAAGAGGTAAACAATACCTCAAGACGAAGATGAAGAAAAAAAAACAACACTTGGAAACCAAACAAGAAAGACTGGAGTTTGAGTAAACAGCCTTTGTTGCCTAAAGAAAAAGGACAATGAAAGTCTGAGCTGCAGTCTTTGTTTTATCACACGGAGCCTTGCGTGTGTTTGAAGTGGAAAATCACAGTTTCTTTAATCCGTAGAGCATTCACAATAAATTTATTTCTCTTGGATTAAAAAAGTAACAAATGCAGGCGGTTAAAAACAAACAAATGGCAACAACATAGAGGCTTTCAGCTTATGGTTAAGCCTTCCATACATTGTGGTTTGTTACATTAGCTGAAATGTGTTATTGTTGTTTATCTATTGAGACTCGTGATAAAAAAAATAGAATCATGGTTTCCATTTTGGATTAGTGAGTTAGGAAGGTTAAGGGGTGTCCTACCAATGTAATCCACTGAGTTACTTTAACAAACAAAATTCAAAAGATGAAGGAAAGAAGCACTTTAGTTCCAAAGCAGATTTAATTAAAGAAGTCTATTTTAGAATACCAAAAGGGAAAGCGAGTCTTGTTAGCCTCAAAGTTTAAGATAACACATAACCCTAACCCTGTTCAAGGCATTCACAGACCTGCTAACTATATTTTTATGCACGTCTCCTTAATGTTGAATTAACTTAAATTCCACCAGGGGAGGTAAGAGAAGACTGTCATAACCTTGGACAAATGAAAACCAAACGATGTAGACACTTGTTTTTAGTTGAACTTGTTAAAAGGTATTAGTTACAATTCAGCAGTTACAAATTTTTGAAGGTTGTGATTCAGTCCAGATTTTTATTTTTCAGTCCTGACTTAAAGCGGATTCATACTTAAACTTAGTGCGCTCTGAGAAAATGATCAAATAAGTCCCAAAATTAGCTGAAATCATGGGACCTGTCTCTTATGACAGTCTGTGTGATGGCATGCCTTCAAATCCTATTTGGAGGAGTTTGATTGTACTGAAACGTAAATGACTTGATGCATGAAAACTCCAAATGGGAAGCTAAATTCTACATGGGTCAAAGAGAGGAAGATTATAGAGCTGAGACAAACAGGGGGAGGGAGGGATTCTCATGTGAAACGCTGGACACACCATGCCACTTGCATTATAGTGACACCAACAAGCAATACAAAAGGTCCCCCTTCTTTTTCTTTTTCTTTTGCACCCTATGGTCTTCAGTCTTCTTTGACAAAAACAACTAAACAGATTTAAGCATGCTAGGTAAAATCCATAATTAGCTGAACATTTTGAAATTTAAGATTTTTAGAAACTATAAGAACAATTTTTGCTTAAATGTACATTTTTAAAGCATAAGATTAAATTCAGGGTTATATTTAAAGTATTTCTGATAATCCTCAGTTATTATAAACAGTATGCTCCAACTTGTAGACACAAGATTATCAGTCAGAAACAAGATATTTGTAGTAGTGCTGTAAATGGTGAAACATTAAAACACTTGCACTCTCTTGTTTTCAAATTCTTTCTCTTATAGGTTTTCCATTTTTCTTTTATACTTGACACATGACAATCGGAAAATATGGCATGAAGAAATCCCTCTAGAAAAGCAATCAGATTGTTCACATCTAATTTAGGAATTTAACAAATTACATTGTACTATCTGACAGCTTTGTATGCTATTTAGGGCAGTTTTCTTGTTTTTAAAAGGAAAATGGTGAAACAGTGCTGTTTGTTCCATATTTGAGAGGCAAGGGGAAGATTAAAAAAAATAAATAAATCAGTGAGTCTTCTGTCTTTCTTTTAGAAAGAGGCAGGTATTCCAGCAAAGGAACCAAGTTTCCCCTGCAGCCAGTAAGTGCCAAGCTGTGTCAAAAATGACATGCATCTCCCTCTTCCATGTCATGCCATGCATGTGATGTGATGGGCGAATGAAGGCAGTTCCTGCAGAGAGTTGTAGGGGGTCATTATTAAGCCTCTTAAATTAGCACCCCCCCCCTCCTCCTCCATAACCCTTTCCATTTCTTCAAGTCCCATAACTACAAAACACCCCCCACTGAACCCTGCACGTTAGACTTGACAAAGAAAATAATTTCCAAAGTTTACTGTAGTAGCAAACTCATTTCATTTGAGATTGAATTGGACCTGTATGGCATGACCCATTTAGACTCAAAGTCACACATGGACGCTTTGAGAAACTATCTGAGCAGAACAATGCTGTTAGCTAGCTACAGCCTGAGCCGATTGCATGTCCCATGCAAGACAATTTACATGTCTCTCCATCCCACTCACTTATATGGTTCAGCTCACAAGACCATTTGGATCACTCACGAAGAATTCATATTATACCATACAGTATGTATCTCCGTGTGCTGCACGGGTTTGGAGCAGAAAGCTTAACCTCTGTTGGCTCTGAGCGCAGTTCACAGTGAACTACAGCTAAAATAACAAACTGCATCTTATATCTCAGCTGTGAAAATGGATGTGGTCTCCCGAATTGTCTTTTATTTTGACAGGCAGGGCCAAACCTCTGCAGCATTTTTACAACCCGTCTATGTTTCTAATATCTACTCATTAAAACGAGTTCTGCACAAAGTCTGCAGTACAGCCTTATCTTATTTGTATTATTTTATTTTTTTCTTTCATCCCTGTTCCTCCTCCCTCAGTCGTGTGTATGTATATTTACAAGTGTGTGTATAACTGGTGTCTTGGGAAGGTTGAGGATCAGTGGGGAGAAGAAGCCATTAGGGGACTAAAGAGAGGTGTTGCCTCACAGCCGAGCTTCACAGGCCAGTGAAGCAAATCAAATTGGGTCTTGTTCTTGTTCTGGTGATAGTGTTGGGGGGCATGCAGCTGACAGGAGAGCCTTAGGGACTTAGCAGGGCTGGGCATGTCTAAGGCTGGTCCACTAAGGGATGCAACTGTGACCCCTTAACTCTCAAGAGCCACAGGTGTGCTCTTTAACAAAAAAAAGAGGAAAATGCATAGATGCGCACAGGAAACTGATTGCAACATAAGTTTAAAGTATCAATGATAAAGTAATTTGCTTAATTAAAGAAATTAGTGCATGAAAATTGCATTTAATTATACACCTGAGTTCCATTTTTCCTGGTATACCACTAACACTGACGCATACACTCCAGCCTTGCAAATAGAGGGAATGCACTTAAATTTTGTTTGCTAGCACACCGAGACCACATTGCTTGGTTTCTTGGGTAGAGAATAGGAAATGTTTTTGTCACAGGATGTTAGGTACACACCAACCTAAACATAACTCAACTCATTATAGTCATAAAGTCATGTGTTGTATCACCTATAACCAATGTAAAGCTATAACATCAGAGTTACACCTAACAATGGCTCAAGATTTTTAAAAGGATCACACAAACAAACCTTGCTATCTAAAACAATGAAACCTGCAAAAATATTGAGGGAAATATTTAAAAACTGTTATCTGTGGTTATAATGGGAGAGAGAGAGGGTGACAGCAAGGTGCTCTGCTCACAGAGGAATTTGTGATTTTAATCAACACGTAACAGAAAAAAGCAACAGGGAGCTGGAAGAATTATTCACTGCCAGCAGGGCTTCTCAGTTTTGCAACATGTCTAGTTGGTGTTCGGGAAAATATCATTTTTTGAAATATATATAGATTTTAACCAGAATTAGTCAGAAGAATTGAATCTATTTACTCTGTGAAGTCTACAAGTTTATCATTTATGTGAGAAAAATAGAAACAAAGGTAACTATTGAAATATCATGTAAATGCTTGTCTGGATATTTATTAACAAATCCCAATGTTCATTACTAATGACTAACTACATAATTGATCTGCACTTTTTTAATATGACATCTAAGATGTTGAAGACTGTGGGGGTGTGTTTTCATTCAGTGAAACTTGTTTTTTTCATTGGTTTTCCAATATATGTGCACTACTGATCAAAACTTTTAGAAAACCCCAATTTTTCATTTTCTTTCACTGAAACTTATGCAGTTTAATGTCTTATTGCACTCTGAAATAAAGCATAAATACAACCAAGTAACTGAAGTAAAAAAAATAGACAATAATGAAATAAATTTGAAGACCAAAATGTCTCAATTGTCTCAAAGTCTCCACCTCTTGCAGATATAATAGCTGAAAACGCTTGTGACATTCTTTCTACAATAGAAATCAAATACTCAGAAAGTTCTTACCACATCTGCTGTAGAAGTTTGGATAAAATGGTGTAACTTCACACTTATAATTTCACACTTGTAACTTGTATTGTAAAAATGTATGTAAGTTACAAGTACAAGCACAAAACGTAAGTTAAGAACACAAAACTTAAGTCCCAATTCATGTCCATGCAAACAAGGGTTTAAATACAAGACAGGTGTGGGGAATGAGAGTAATTAGGAAGTGAACAGGTGCAAGACATCTACTGATAAACAGGACAAGGTGAGGGAATGTGCTGATAACATAATCACAGAATTAAAACATTAAACTAATAAAAAAAAAACCTAAGCTACCCAACTGACCAAGTAAAGACAAAAAGATTTTGGGAAACAGAAACAGGTGACACAAGATGTTTGCAGTGAAGAATAAAAGGCGAGGTCAGACTATTTCTCTTATTAATTGTATGTAATTTACTTCAACTTTGTGAGACTTTTGTGTTTGTGGATTAAAAATTGAATATAAAATAAAAGAATGAAATTAAAAAAAAAAAATCACATTTGCAGTCAACTTCATAATTGTACAAACTCTTAAAAACAAAAAAGATCAAAATGCAGATTTACATTTGTTAAAAAAATAATAAATTATTTTTTTATTTTTTTTCCGCACTGCTCTGTCACAATATTTGCAATCTGAATTCTTGTAGTAAAAGTGCAGCTGGATTTTTTAATTCGTGTTGGGTTTGGGGAAGGTATTTTTTTTGTGACTTCTTAGTTGTCATGACATTCTTCTTTTTTAGTTCTGTAAACATCATCTTGAAGCTTAGAGATTTCCATTATCGCCCTCGTTTGCTTCTTGTTAGATTTTGTTGCTTATTCTACAATATGCTCTTGGGTTTCATTCTCATCAGGTTTTGTTTTTAGACTTCAGGGAGGCTGATGCCCTCTTAACAGCTTTTTAACAGCATGAGCCTGATGAATCTTGAAATTGTCATTCGGTGTGGAAGTTTCCTTGAACATCCCTCTCATGTTGTTAAATGAGAAAGTAATCTCATCATCATTTTGAGTTAAGTGACTCATTGTCAGCTGAAAAATATTAATAATGGGAGTGTTTAACTTTTAATTTAACCAATTTTTCAATCAAAGCCTTCAGTGGAGGCGCAATCTGGCTCCAAAATGGACCCAGACCAGGACAAATACTCTGTTTTGACAAACATGATTTCTTCAGGGAGTCAAACAGGTTTCAGTTACAATCAAGTCCTTTTAAAGAGCTAGTCCACCAACACCTGCAGTGAATACAGACCCCGCCCCTGGATATCACCCAACATGACTGCACAACTGTAGCAGAAAATAGAAGAAGTTTGTAAAATAGCTCCACGGGGTTTTTTCGACACAATTTTAAGTGTTTTTTTTTTTTCAATTTTTCCCTTCCTTTGTTGTGGTGCTTTGATTTTTTCTTTATAGACCAAATATATTTTCCTCTTGTATTTTTGCTGTCAAGTTTTTGGGGCGAGTTCTTGATGATTGAGAATTGACTACAGGTGGAACTAATTTCTTCTAATCGTTGCCAGTCTCTTTAAAAGCATTTGGTGTGCACTGCATTCTGTTTGACTACCTGAAGAAGATGTGCATGCAGAAACACTTTGTTATTGAGCTAATAGAGTGTTTGAGATCCTTTGGAATCCTTATCATATTTCAGTCTAAACTTCCGATCTAAAGAGCACCCTTTTGATACTAAACAATTTTGAATCATTCTAAAAGATGAACCGTTTCAAGAAAAGTTTGTGCTTGGGGATCAGAAAAACTGGCTAGTTGGGAAGTTGAATCGCAACTTAAACAACCAGGTTCTCAGTAAATGTATGTAATAAATCCAAAGCTTCTGTTGGATATTGTTGAACTCATCCCCATTTTGAGGACATAAAGCAAAACCCTTCCATGAAAATCTCATTTATGACTGCTCAGATCTTCTGTTCCCATAATGTTCTGACTAAGATTGAAGTTATTAGCAGGTTCATTGTAAAGCTTATGAACAGGGAGAGGACTGCAGGTAAAGGGCACTAATGAAGAATGAGATAAAGGTCTGTTCTCAGGGCTTTAACATTATTAGAAATACATGGTAATGACACCAAAACCTTAGTCAACATAATGTTCACTGCTATCTATATTATACTATTGCCTGTAGGGCACCATTGATTCTAGGAGAAAAAAGAAGAGATGGGTTAAAAAAAGGAAAAACATGATATGCTTACAGTCCATTCAGTATCTTTGAAAGATTAGCACCACACATCAAATTCATTAAACGCCAGCAAAAGGGGCACGCGTGTGATTGATGTGATGGTTATGTGCACATGGACTTGTCAGTGATGGAAAAATGCACACGCTTTAATTAAAAGAGATTTGGCCAAGTGGATCCTGAGTGAATCTGGTTGTCTCGCCGCATCTGTATTGGCATGGTCATCTGTCAGAGCACGTCATGGGACAAAGCTAAGAGTGATAATTTCTAAGGCACATATATGTAAAATATATTATCACGTGTCAGCTCAACAGAAGTGTACTTCATAAAAGTGAAATTTTCTGTAATTGTAATTTTTTAATCCAATTCTATTGAGCAACTTTTGTTTAAAATAACAGTAAAATACAAAAGAACCATTCAACAAAATAAATCTTTATTTTGTGATTAATGATGGTGTTCAATGTAACAGCTGATGTGAAAGGAGGCTTCAGCCCTTCAGAGTCAAAGCCTTTACATTCACTCACTCTACCATCAGTCAGGCCTCATGTCCAGTAAGTGTTGCTCACACTTATGAAATATTCATCAGCCATTTACTTTCCACTCACCCTAATCATTACATTTAGGATGCATTATGTCACTTTTCTTCAAAGAGAAAAAGGAAAGAATAGAAAAAGCTACAATCATCTGGCTAAAAAGCGATAGTTACAGATTTTGTGTCAGGCATTCTTTTTGTGGATTTTTTTTTTTAAGTACAAAAATTCCAGTCAGTGGTCTTTCCTTCATCTGATCATCTTGTTCAATGTTTTTAGGGTCTGTTTTTTAAATATAATTCAACTAAACCAACGAGTTGACAAATAATTGAGTTTAAACTTGTTAATATTTTCTAAAATTGGCAAAGCATCACAAAGGAGGAAACCCAGTATTCCAGAAATAAGGCAGTAAAATGAACATTTTATCACTTTTGAACCTCTGAAATGAAGAGACTTTTTACAAAAATAGTTGTAATTCCTTAAATGTTTCATAGGATATTTTTGTTCAACTCCTTCAGTTCAACCTGAAAATCTGCACTTCAGTTATCTCAATTGTTGCATTTCACATCCAATGTGGTGACATGCAGAGACCAAAACCATGAAAATTGTGTTACTGTCCAAATATTTCTGGGCCTAAATTTAATTTGCACAAGAGCCAGTGACCTATTGACCCAATTCTTATTGATAAACACACATTATTAGTGAAAAAAATCTCAGCAAAAGACTGTAATTGAAAAAAATGGTTCTAGTACTTTTAAATTTTATGTTCACCTGTGTTTCTTTTGTTTTGTCTCTCACTTTCCTACAGTTATTAAAACATTGAATTTAATGTTCTCATCTTCCATCTAAAATTTACTGAGAGTGAAACACAATAACACAATAGCTAACCTAAATTCCACCTTATTCTTTATATATTTGCAATTCTTATTGCTATAAGAAAATTAATCTTACCCAAGCAGTAATTCATTGGATGTTACAGCTTAAGCGAAGATGTTCTCAGTTGTCTGTCTTGCATTTTAAACAGGGGCAAAGAGCCGCGGTAGAGTTTTACAAACACAACTGAGCTAACACTGATTTATTGCTCCAGTTTATATAACTCATATTAGGAATTCATGGACCTGGCAAAAGGGATTAGAGCATTTATTTCAGGCAGGAAGATGATCCTGTCATTAATGGTCGATACTTTCATCATCGTTTAAACCAGAGGAATTTGCCCAGTGACGAATCATGGCGGAAGTAGCTATCAGGACTCTGCAGCTGTACTCGTTATCTGCTGACGACCTGCTCTGCTCGCTGAACGTGGACCCGCACCCATCAAACTTGGATTAGTCTGTCAATCAAGCGTTGGCCGCACATATTGTGTTACAATTCCCCCCAAATGTCACCAAGATCAGAGTAATTTCTTGGCTAATTGCATCTCGTCCTCTTTTAATGCTGCACATTTAATGGTTTTGTTACATCCGTGACAAGATGATGTTTCTCTCATATTGGCAAGGTGATGAGCAGAAAGAGGGTCCCGGTTTTGTTTAGAGAAGGAAATGAAAGAATAAATGACTGTTAAAGTTCAGAGGGCGTATTTCTGAAATGGCAGCAAACAAAGAGGAGAAACTGAGAAATGATCCCAATCTTGCCATTGCATGACATCAATTACACCAAATTCTCATTAGAAAGGGGTTGTTCCAAAAGTCTGCCAGCTTTGCCAGGGCTGTGTTATTCTCCAAGAGGCAGTATGTTAGGCTTAAGATCTGTGTCAAAGGCAGCTCCGAGGAATTCAGTGGATTTTCTCTCCTCTGACACCTTCTCTTACACACACCCAGTTTAAACATGACATACAATTTTCCTGTGTCCATGTGATTTTCAGTTGCTAACAATAGCAGCCACAATATGCTCATTAATTCCTCTTGCTCAGAAATCTCCACCAAAAGAAACACCATTAAAAGCACTAAGTAAAATACTGAAATACTAATTTTGCCGAACATCATCGTATGGATTAGTTTGACAATATGTGTCAACTTATACTAAATGCAGCCACACAAATTTAAATTTCTCAAAAGCTAAACATTTGCTTGTGACTGAACTACTGTGTACGTGATTCTTTGTTGCAGTTTATAATTAAAGGTCCATGTAAACTAAAAAAAACCCAGACAAGCTGTTTTAAACGTCTGGAAGCTTTTTTTTTTCATGTGAAATATTCACTATACATACGTATATATTTATCTCACAAATTCATTTAAAACACATATTTTATCCTTATTCTTGTGTTAATTTGATAATTCACAGATCCCACATTGTGTTTCAGAGGCCATCTTGGTGCTATTTAAATTCCCTGAACATGTTAAAATCTCCCAAAATTAAGGACAAAGAGAATCCAATGCACTTACACTGAAGCACTATTTAATAGAAGTTGAATGAATGAAATAATCAAGGCTGAAAGAAATTTACATCCACGAGAAGCAGCTATAAACACAGAAGAAGAGAAAAGAAATAAAGGAGAGCAACAATAACAAACACTTAACTGCTTTCCATTAGTGCACTTAACCTCCTCTTCACGCAGAGCAAACCCACTCCACGTTTCCTGTGGCTAAATGTGTGTCTCTAATTCACAAATGAGGGGACATTTTGAGTGGCCCTCTGTCGAACCGATGAGCAAATGCTGCAATTAACTTTTCATCCTCTTTTCCAGGCAGAGAAGGTGTTTTAAAGACATTAGCCTACAGTCAACAGAATCTTCTGGCTAGAGCTAAATGTAAGTGTTATTTTTTTTATTATTTTTTTACTCCTGCAGTACTTCATATTGCTGTTGGAGATAATAGACCACTTATGTTGTATTATTCAGGGTTGATTTAATGGGAAAATCTCCAAGAAAAAAGTAATAAAGGTTGTATTAGTGTCATCAAGTTTCTATTCAAAATTTTTTGAAGCTTTGCCATGTGCTACTTTGCAGCCATCTTTTTAAAATTATTATTACTGCAGGAGTGAGTTTTCTGGATGTGTGTGAAATCTGAAATAAATCACATGATGTAAAGGTGAAAATATTCATCATGTGTTTACTGCTGACATGACTAAATAATAATAAGCACATGATTAAACTGGATTTGGACCCTTAATGATCCTGCTGCAGCCACATGTGCATGTGAGGGTTTCTATAAGTGCACTCATGTGCCCATGTGTGTCATTGTATGAAGAGCTGGTTGCATCCACTAGCAAAGTGGCTGCATAATTGGCGATGTCCATGACACTGTGCTCTCTGTAGGTGTTTTTTCTGCATGTTGCCCAGACTCTAATTACTGGGGTTTCAGCGGGGAGGTAAGGCAGACGATGAGGAGAAGGCGCAGTTATTCTGTCAACTGATGGGTTGTGCTGTCTGAGGTAAAGCCGGGGCTGCTGAGAATCCCTGGAGTGAGCTTGGGAGAAACCCAGGGACTGGTCATATCAACAAATCTTAATCAAAAGCCCAAAATTGTCAGCTGTCATACACTTTTTGTGATCTTTGATGCCTTGCCCCTCCTCTGACCCAGACTGACAAATAATACCTTGCTACACACCAGCACACACATACACATAGTCAAAGAAAAGCATATAAATAGAGCATGCTCACACATCTGTGCACACAGGCGCAGCCACACTTTTTTATTTCTTTTTTTTAGCAAACACAATGCACATATGCTCACACACACTGATGCATGAACATGCACAGAAAAGAAACAACTTGCAGTGTTGCTTCCTGAAAAATGGTTTGAAATAAAAACATTTGCTTTGTCCAAATGATTATATTTGCAAAAAAAAAAAATAAAAATCTTTGGTCTTATTAAAATTTGGTTTATCCATCATTTGTAAATGACACCATCTCAATTAATGACACAACAATCCAGCTGGATTCTGGATGAAGACCAGTCCTTTCACAGTTTAATAAACAAACAAACAAACAAACAAACAAATAAATAAATAAAAATCAGCACTCAGGATTTCTAGTGCGGCATGCTTCAGCTTAACAATAGTGTATTGTGGTTTTCCAAGTCAGGTTGATGACAAACAATGCCATTCTATTTTACTCCGAGTCCCCTTTAAGACAATCTTAAAAATGTGCTTCAGTTCAGGAAGGGATGGAAAAGGCTGTGGTGGCTTTGATCGACCGACTGTTACTAAGAAGCTTTGAGGGGGTTTAAAGGACCTAAAATGTATAAAATGGAGGGATCAAGAGCAAGCAGAAATTTGACGGTTCAGAGGCAGGTTAAAAAGTAAGAACATTCCCATACAATATATATCCAGTTAGTGCCTATTAGGGGACGGCAGATGACAAAGGTGGAATCTGAGAGCCGATTAGCACTGTAGTTAAAACCCTCATGTGAGCAGGGAGTAAAAACACCTCAGTGCTTTGTACTTTCCTGTCCTGGAAGAGCAAACTGGAAAAGTTTAAAGTAAATGAAACACCTTGAATATTTAGCTAGAATATGGAAAGAGTCAAACTTACATGTGCCCTACTTTCTTTTTAAACCACCAGATGAAAATTATTTTGCAGATTACTTAAAAAAACACAAATACAAACAGTTTGTCCTAATCTTAATCTTTTTTTAAATGCAGAATTAGATATGAATCTATAAAATAACCTTCTTAATAAACAAAATGTTATTAGAGTAGATAAATAATAAAAAGGATGCTGTAATCTTTTAATTTCACTATTGCTAATAAGCCTCCATCAGTGGAGGCCCTGCCCTCAGTAATAATAAGCTCTGACTGTTAATGATAACTGTTATTTATTCGACTGCTACCCAGGTTTATTTGGGCCAGTGTGCCACCAGGAACCTCTTTCACTTTGGTAATTAAGAGCGTTGATAGTGCAGGAAGCTTACCTGCAATTATGCCATTTTAATGAGAACCAGCAGATAGAAAGAGGGCAAAGCGCTGGCAGCCAGACACACTGAGGCATTGGTGTTTTAATAGTGCCTTAAATACTCTTAATTTAGCTCCCAGTAATGGGAGAAACATGCTTGAAGGAAATATCTACAGTTCCAGGCATGGCTAAGTTGCAGGAGGCTGAGGGGCAGTTTTTGAGGGAAGGATAAAAATTCTTGAGCTAGACACAGATTTCTGTTCTTGCCCAGAGGAGGTTCTCCACATCTTCTGCTTGTTATCGGAGGCAGCCTTGGCATGTTTTCAGCTCTCAAGAAAGTTGATGGGTGTAGGCAAAGGTTTGGCAGGCTCTCACCTGCTATTGCCTGCAAAATCTGTCAGTGTCAGACTGAGTGTTGGATTTTTATAGAGCAAGACCAAAATCTGGGAAAAGGGGGGGAGAAATGATTTAAGAATCTATAACAGTGTTCTGTATTTCTTACTTTTTTACGTTAATAATTGGTAGGAAAAAGGTAGCATGAAAAACCATAAAATGTTTCATCTTGATCTGATCTTTTCCTCTGATTTAATACCTGGTTCTAGTTACTTTTTCCTTTACATCTATGAATGTATCACCTGGGAAAATTTATAAGGGCACGTGTAGCGGCGGTGCTTTGGCGTGCAGGTTATTATAACTCCTCCGCTGCAGCTTTGGAAGGATGGTGTGATAACAGTCATTAGGGTAGCCGTGGGAGGACACAGAGTCTTATTAAAGGAACATGGAAATTCATTGGCAAAACAAGCACTCTCATTAACAGGTGTGAAGCTATGCAAATACATAAATACACCCTGGAAGCCAACAGTTCTTACACCTGCAGGAGAAGCACACCTGCTTATTAGCGACTGTCCATTGCTTTAGAAGCTACCTGACTGATTGCAGTTGTGGAGAATCTTTGTCTGGCCTACTTGAATGTATATTATTTTTAAGCATATTATTGCGTTAGTGATAAATCATTTGCAGACACATTTCTTTCAAAAATATTCCAGACTGTGATGCAACGGTTGTTTAAACAGTTAACATTAAAAATTGCTATAAAAAAGCCTTGCAATCAATTCTTTTGTTATTAGTTTTCAGTTGTGGGTCTGTTTATGAGGCTTTTATTTGTTTATGCTTCTTACTACTTTGTTTTTTTTTTAATGAGACCAGCACAGCTACACAGCAGCAGCACTGAGGTCACAAATCAGATGGCTCAGAAAGCACTTTCCTGTGTTTGACACATCTAATGCATAACATGCTTCCAGTGAGAGCTCTTGAATTGGTAGCTTTTTGAAATGTGCCTGAGTAGCTCCCCACTGAGCGGTAAGCTAGGTCTTTGATGTATCGCGCTGTAATGTGGTTGTTATCCATAATCGACTTGAATTCATGTGGGCCGCGGCTGAAAAAGAGGTGCGCCGGCAAAGTGTTTTCGTGGTACATCAGAAAGTGACTGTCATCCCATAAAAAATATATATTTATATGTCACCTTTGACCACAACTAAACAGCTTGAATAGTCCTTTTGACTAAACAATTGAAAAAACTGGTTCACACAACCACTAAAATTCAGGAAAACATTTAATTTTTTTTTTATACAGGGGGAAAAAAAGAACTACCGGCATATAACCAAACGTTCGACATCACTTAAATCCTCCTGCACTGTGAGTCACTTTTTGATGCCCATGCAAATTTCTTCTCATTTCCAGTATCATAAGTTTAAACATGAAATAATCCCGATGCTATCACAGTGAGCCGTGACTTGAAAGGTTGAAGGCAAACAAGAGTTGGTGATACACATCTAGTAGGAATATGGAGATTGTGTTTTGCATTGCATGAATAACAATCAACAGTTGAGGAAACGAAGAAGTGTTTTGAAATATGAACCCTATTATGCACCTAAAATGAGACCCCCAAGTAATGAGGTTTTAATGTTGCACCACAAAGCAGAGAGTTGCTCTGACAAACAACTAAGGAAGTGACTAGAAATCCTAACACGTTATTATCCAGGTGAATCATTATCGCTGTTGTTTCACTGTCATACATCACGCTAATAATATGGGTGCTTTACAAAAATCAGAAGCCATAACACACATTTGTGCTCATCCATATGGTTCAGCAGACACTAATCTGCATTACCTGTTTTATGAATACTGTAATACAGACGTTTTCACGAGGCTGTTACAGCCTCTAAAACAGTCTGATATGCTGCCGAGAGAGAAATAAATAAAGTTAAGCACACAGGTTGGGGTTGCTCAAGAGATCTACAACATTATTACCATCTATCCTGTGCTCAGGGTTTTAATTTAGCTGTGATAATTTGCTTTTGCAGGCCTCCGCCGTTTGGAATTCTTCATTGCATCAACAGTTTTTAATACAGTGTGAATTACCCACTGTGCTTGTTTATGCCTCCTGAACGGGACGGAAAATCATCAGCAAGCCAGACTGAAATTAAACCAGATAGACAGAATGAGAGAGAGGTCTGGTGGATAAAGGGGGGATGGATGACAATGTAGGCATAGTCGGAGGGGGTGAGTGTTGGTAAAAGGAGCATAATCAAACTGCAGAAAAGACCAAAATATAATATTAAATGCTTGTGACTCTCTGACATTAGCCAGGATATAATAATTAGGTTTGAGGGGCCATCCTCATTGAGGTTCGCAAGAGTGAATGAAAGTGTATCGGTTATGCGTCATTACGGGGGGTAGAGCTGTCCACTTCCTGCTGGGAAGAGATGCCCTCTGCTTTCACACTAAGCAGAGTAGTTCACAAAATAACAGCATACCAAATGTCTTTCCCTCCTCTCTTTGACAAGAGGGCTCATACGAAGAGCCTGTAGAAAAGGAAACGCCTCCATTAAAACGTAAAAAGCAGGCATCTAATTCACAGCTCAAAAGAGAGAAGTCATAATGGTGCATAGTTAAAGACAGAAGACGAGGGATGGGTGTCAACAGCACATAAAAATGTGCAATTACTTTGGTAAAACATGCAATTTGTTATTTTTCAATAGAGAAATGGCATAGATGGGAGAATTGGTTTCCTTTTTTCCAGTTAAAAGATGCAAAACAAATGGATGTGGCCTTTTTCTTGATGGTTGGAGCAGGTATAAAGTCACCCTGCTCATCATCAATCTGTACTGGGAAAATCTCCACAACTTTTTTTCATCACGGTCTTATCCACTTCAGAGGTTCAACAGATTAGTGAACCGCTGGGGTGCAATGGCTTTTCAGCGCTGTGCTTAACGTCCAATTTGAAGTGTCTGAGAGGGTTCTTGTCATTAGTGTTTACTCAAGATTGTTTTTCAAAGTGCCCAGACCGAGTGTGACATTAAAGACAAATAAAACTCCATCAGCCGTGTTGATCTTTTCCAAGGCTCAGGAGTAACAGGCCCAACATTTTATCTTGGCAGACAGCGGCTTCAGAGGTTATGGATAGGCCAGCTTGATGGTGCTATTATTTACCAAAGGAGCAGAATGTCAGGCCTCCTATACACCTCTCTGCTTTTTGTTTGTTTTTTTTTCCCTCTCTGCATTGTTTGTTCCCCGTCTTTGTGAAAGGGGGCACTTTATGGTGGCGAGTGGTCAGAGAAAATATTATCTTGCCATCAATGGATCAATGGAGATGTTTTTTACTTGTCCAGAGGCGCAATGTTCAGTTCATAATAATGGAAATTAAACAGCTTGTTGACGCAGTGTTTTAGGGGTTTACAAGTGACGAGGACAAAAGCTCTCAAAGTCCAATAGGGACCGAGACAGCTTTAGGGTTAGTGCTGACACCTCCTGCAACAAGGGTGTGTTAAGCTCCCCTCCTTAAACCTCACCAGACCAAAAAAATACAAGAAGGACATCAAGCCTCTGAGATTTCTACTATTTAAACTGAAAGGGGTCATTTTTAGTTCAGACTCTGAAGCTCTTTAACAGGTAGGTTGGCTCGGGGTTACTGAGGAGGCTTGCTCCAATTTTTGAAAGGAGAAATTGATCAACACATGACATATTTAAAACAATATATAATCCAACATTCATGTGAGGTTTCACCACTTTATAGTAAAACTTTTGATAAATAGGGCAGAAACAAAGATTGGAGCATTAAGATTTCAGTAGCCACCAATTATAACTCACATAAACTCAACTTTACAAATGTTAAGCTGTAGGGAAAGTATTAATATATCGCAAGAATCATGATCGATGACAGATACCTGCTGAATAGCGGTGCAAGTCAGCTAAATCTTCCGACCCCCTCCAGTTATACAGAGCTCCGAATGAACCATCCCTTTTGTTTTTAATCATGACTCATTGCCTTCCCTATAAGCTAAACTGTTCTTTGATGCATAATAACTGCCTCTCACGTGGAGACAATTTTGAGTTCAATAAAACGAAGACCTGTGGTCATTTTGTGACTGTTGGAGTAGTTTGAGGAATGCAGAGTCTGGATTTCTGGCAGCAGCAAAAGTGCTGTGATGGGAGCAGCGGAATGAAAAGGCTGGGTTTGTTTTACATAAAGGCTGCAGCCATGGGGACTCAGCAGGACAGGTGGAGAGTGGCTCTCTCTGGGCCTGATAAATCATGACCTGCATTCATTCATTCAGCACATTCACACCCGGACACATTTCTCTCCCAGCCGGCTCTGCTGACTCCTCATTTCTGAACTCATTTAATTTCAGGATTTTAGTTCCACTCCACTGTTTAAAAAAAAAAAAAAAAAAAAAAAAAAGTAGGAGCAGACCTATGAGTTTTAGAAGCATATACACATTTCACATTTCAAGTTAAGGGCTTCACAAAACCATAGAAACTCTGCTTGTATATTTTCCTTTCTTTCAGGTAAATGCTCAGCACTCTTGAGGTTTAATGGAATTCATGGTAGTGAGTGACAGGTTTTGAATAGGCCAGTGAAAATGGGGAGGTAAAAAAGGGCATTAAACCTCGCTAAAGAGGTGGGGGGGCTTGGCTAAGGACTGACAGCATCCACTGTCTGTGACACATGCACAAACACTCAGACATGCACAGATTTTTAATAAAGGGTCAAGCTGCAATGATTTGAACACATCTGTTGTGTGGATGCACATGCGTGTGTTTATTCCTGATGGATGAAACCGCTCCACCGTTTCTCTTTGGCTGAAAAGACCCGAGAGCAACAGAAAAACTTACATTATGGGGGAAAAAATCAACAAAAACAACCTGGTTAGAAGTAAAGTAGTTGAATTTGTGTTTTTGTGTTGATACAAACATAAGTGAAAAGATCCACACAGAAGTTGTATCAGTATCCTTCTCAGCAACTATGTTGATGAGACAATCAGGAGTACAATCAATGTAAATTCAGCAATTTTTTATCCAAAACTACAGAACCGCAAAGTGAACATTGGCAAAAAAAAAAGGGTGAACAATCAGCATGCACAAGCTGCATTCTTAAGAGATAAGTTTCTTGTGCACACAAGAAAAATATAATATTTTGAATGTAAATTCAGGGTTTTATAAATGACCTTATCTCACTTGAGTTTTTAGATAACGTCAGATGTATTTACTGTTTACAGTATGTGAGATATGTTTTCTTCTGCAGCCATTCTCTTTAGTATTCTGAGTGTGAGGATATTTATCTTGCTCAGCAACCTGGAGGATTATGTAGTGTTCACATAATAATTTCGCATGAGAACCAGAAATATGTCATCTGGAGATGCCAGTGGGCACCAAAAAAGGGTCTTATGAGCAGTAAAAAAGTTTCTGGCTTTCTGATGGTCATTTCTTGTGTATGAACAAACTGTCTTGTGAAAAAAAATTGTGCATAGGAAGTTTTTTTCCCCCTCTGGTGTGCCTCAAGGGGCTCATTAAAAATGCAAACATTTCGCAAAGCAAAACTTTTCACTGGTTACATTTTCAGTCACACAGACAAATGAAAGTGTTGAAGAATGACGGAAAACTGAATTTCTCAAACTCTAAACAGAGAGCAGTCTGCAACACCTGAAGCCTTCGAGGTTGTTACTGATTATTCTTTTTCAGAATTTGATTCCTGTCAGAATAATCATGTTAAACACACAGCGCAAACTCCTCAAGAAACAATAATCAAAACTTGATTAGCAAACATCTAGTTTAATGCTGATCAAATGTATTTGTTTATTTGAATTAAAGTCATTCCATATGAAAAAGGGCTACAGCTTTCACTTACAGATGTACTTAAAAAATAGTGTCCAATCGCCATTAGAAGATCAGTGTTTTACTCTTTATAGCAGGCACGAGTGTGTAAATGTGCACAACAGCAAACAGCTGGTGATTTATAATGGAGTAATCCTTTAATTAATGTCTGTACTGTATTCAATAGAAAATCTTCAAGATATATCATGTTTTGCATAAAGCCTTGAAAGCTACTGCTCCACACCTCAGATGGTCTGATTCTGTCAGTTTGATCACACTGACATGTTCCAGTCCGAGGTAATCCCCAATCTATTTGGGACTAGAGCTGAGAGTGATTAACTGCTTTGAGTTTAATGCATTTTTTTTGTTAGACCTAAATCACGAGGAATGGTTAAATTAAAAGACAATAAAGGCATTTTGCAGGATCAAATACATGCACGTTTTTATTTTATTTTAATTCAAAGTAAAATTTGACACTTATTTTCAGTTTATTGTATTAAAATGTTTGAATTCATGTCTTGCTGAACATTCTAATTACTAAATTAATTTTCATCATTTTTTATTTGTGAAATACAGGAATCATTTTTTTGTGACAACACGGCATAGATGGTTAAAAATTACAAAATTCTATTTTTACAATATTCTTCAGCGATTATATTATAACCATATAGAGAACTGTCAGTCATTTGTGGCTCCCTTGTGATGGCCTGAGGGACAATAAGAATACATGAAGACATCAGGAATCCCAATGACTAATGCCCAGATTGTAAATTTACTGAGCAGTCAATTTTCTGGGGATGACTGACAAAGACAAAGACTCACTGGGTGGAGCTTCTTAAAAACGGCTGACCTGCATCTGCATAACTAACCCTGTCATGCTATAATGAAAGTTTTGACAATGTTCAAAGAGAACATGATGGAAAGCAGTAAACCATGAATTCTGTTTGAACATGCATGATGTTCTACTGGGAAAAGGCTGATTTAATGGTGGACTTGTTCTTTATGTTCATCATTCAGAGAGACTTAAATTGGTTTGATTGTTTGAAATGAAGTTTTCTAAAGGTTGGTGTATGAGCTCCAGTTGAAATATCCTTTCTTCATTGAGAATAGATGCAGTCACTTTTAATTTAAACAATACAATAAATCTTAAAAGTTTTTTATGCTGAAATGTATGTGCATTAAACCAAATGGCTGATGCCTCAATATTAGCTATATTTAGAAGTTAACAGTCAAATCCGAGATAAACCCCTAAAGATATTCCTGATAATGGACATAGTGATGTTAGTGGCTTGTTGACGCTGTTTAACATGATTCAAGTCAAATGGTGTCAACAGGCCAACAGTTGGACATCAGCTGCTCTACTCAGCATCAGTACTAAGGCTGGCAAAGCTTTCTAACTAATCTTCATGGCAGAATTTTGGGTCCCAGGGGTCAAGAACACAAATGCCTTGGTCCAAAACTTGAGTCAGATGGGGTGACTCAAGTTTATTCTTCAACGAAGGACAGTGGTTGTAGATCACTGAAGAGAACCAGCACTGTTATTTGTTAAAATCCTTAAACTAAAAATATCCAATGTTGACTTCGAATCAGAAAATATACAACAGTGGTTTGAAGCTTAATTCAGTGGGGAGAATGTCAAAATGTCTGCAGATGATAAAAGTATTTGTAGCTTAGATTTGATTTGAAACACTTGTGCCAAAAAGAGGAGTGTGGTTTTAAAGTTTAAAGGTGAGGCAAGCATCCACTGTCAGAAGTTGTGATCATTCTGGGGCCATTTAAGATGAAAACTCAACCAACTGCCCCTGCTGTGGAGCTCCATACTAACCTTACTGAAAGAGGCTCTTGAGGGGGGTCATATATGCTAAGGTTGTAAAAGCTGATTACAAACACTGACAGAAAAGATCAAATGACACAAATTGATTTACTAACTCAATACTGTAGCTAATTATGCTCCTAGTCCGTTAGCTATGTAACATACTGAGCTCTCCAGTATTTCTGTTCCAATATGTAGCATCAAGATTGATATTTTGATATATGATAAAATGAGAATGACTGTTTTGCCTTTACAACATAAGTAGAATCTTCCATGAAAAAAATTAATAAATGCCATTTGCACTAATTTGACCATACTGTGCCAGTAGTCAATAAAAGAACTAAGGGTGTGGTGATATTCACTTTGTTGCAATTTGCAGGTTTTCCCACTAGATGTCACTAATGAAGTGACTGAAGTTTAAGATTTAGTATAAACAGCCACATGTATGTAAATCCAGGACATCCACTGAGGTTCTTTTGATGACAGGGGTGATATGGAAACATGAGCTGGGCCTGCACAGCAGCAGACAAGTGTTTTTTTTTTATCAAGTTTTTCTTTTCTTTGCTACAAGAACATCTGCAAAAACATCTGGATTACGATGTAAATCTTCTTAAAACCACTGTGCTTTCAGTATGTTGTGCAATAGATCTTTTAATCAAAAATTAATGGGAGCGTCTAAAATTCTTCTGTTATCAATGACATTTTTAAAATGTGATATTGTTAATAAAGTAATCATGTCAGCTAAGTGAAATGGTTTAAACTCCTTTATACACCAATACAGACTCCCACTTTTCACCTTCTCTTAAAGAGGCTGTGAGGAGGTGAAGATATGGAATCAAAAACAGAAACGGGATTTAACAAAATAACTTAACTATGAATCAAAGTGTAAGTTGCAGCGATGGCTGAGACTCTGAATCAGACTTACACAACTTGAACAAGCATCAATGAGAATATGACTTAAATCAAAAGAAACCAAACTGCGAGGAGATAGCAACTCACATAAAACATGGAGAGTTATTGACAAACCAGTAACAGGTATGAGACAATTTACTTAACATATCAATGAAATACATTAATATATAATACATAAAACATTGAAGTGAATCAAGATGAATTTAGCAGAACCAGGAAGAAAACCACAAAATAAAAACACAAGATATTTTGAATGTGTTGATTGGATGACCTGGCTAACACGAACAAATCTCTATCCTTTCTGAATGAATATGAGCAGGGAAAGCCAAGAAGACAATGGATGCAGGCCAAAGGACAGGGTTTCTCATATTTAGCTCGTGATTGCACTCAGGGTAGACAATAAGTAAGATTCATTAGGTCATTTTTTACTTGCGTCTGCCAAGAATTGGAATGAAATGTTAAATGTTTCATGGGCTAAGAAAAGGGCAGAATTTGTCTTTGTGTTTGCCATCAGAGAGAGACAGAGAAAAGGAAAAGATGAGCAGAGCTATGATAGACTGACATAAAACAATAAAAATAAGCAACAGAACGTGAGAAGACCGTAAAAAAAAACAGTGTAGAAGAGGGAAATGTGAAGGGAGTATATGTGGGAGAGTAAGTGAGGAAGGGAGTGAGGGGGCGAGCAAGAAAAGGAGGGAGTATTGCTGGGTGTTTTGGGCTGTCTGATGGATGAGGGTGTAGTGGGGTTGGTGGGGGCGGTGTCTTCTGAATGATGATGGCCTAATATCATCATCCCCCTGTCAGGCCTAATAGGCTTTTCTTGGTAGAAATCACTCACACAGAGCCGCCATAATGCCCAGGCCCCTGACAGCGTCATCCATCCACTAAAGCCAAGCGAATGTCTCCAAACTAATAAGGAAATATATGGTTCAAGGAGAACTGAAAAATTAAACACATAGCTTATGAACAATTTGTTTCACAGGGATGTTTAGTATATTTATTGAATCTTGTTGCAGGCTGAGGTGTCTCTTTCACCAGGGGTTCATGTTTAAGACTTTGGCCTGGAACATGAAATGCTGAGAAGGCAGATCTGTAATGTGCAAAATAAATGCTGTGTCCTGCACCTCCTTTAACTCAAGACTGGCCTAGTCCTTCACTGTTGTCTTGCTTCATTTTTATTGTTCCCGAGCAAAGCTTATTTATCTCAGTAAAGCTCTGTTTTCCACAGCCGTTGAAGTGAGAATATTCACAAACATAAAGGGTCATTATCACTTTGAATAAAAATACTTTATGAATTCAGCTATCTAACAGCCTATTGTTCACATCTTCTAAAATATTCTAATTTTAGCAGCAGAGCTTTGTAGGAGTCACCCACTCTAGTTTTTCCTCACTGTGACTCCATCTACGGTACACCTGTCATTGCTTTCCCTCCCTGGAATGGCTGATCACAGCCCACTTTAAATGTGGTTACTCTCTCCTCTTCCCATATTCTGCCCATCTTGCTATCTCCAATCGCTGCTTTAATCATGTGACACCTTCACAACAACACCCCCACATGAGAAAACTGCCACCATCAATGACGGCAAGAACTTTTTCATGGTCTGCTCTTGAAAGCCCCCCATCCCGTCAAAATGGTCAGATTCCATTTTCGATCACGAAGTGCATAAAGATGCTCACATGCACATGAGCCAATCATTGTTTTGGCCTCTCTTGAGGGTATACAAATATAAGATGGCGAGAGCACATTTACATCACAAGACTTTCGCTGTCTTTCTTATGCATATAAACTAATTAACTGAATTCGTCTTGACAGATGATATTTAAAGTAGAAATTGAAGGATCCTTATACACATTCGCACATATGCAGATACATTTATACTATATTGATATGCTACAGCAAGAGCCAGAATCTCAAAAATGTGAGAAAACACACAAACTGTCAGATGGACTCATGCTGAATTGGTGCTCAAGAAACATTTGGGATCAGTTGGTGTAATTTTTAGTAATGATGGTCATGTGAATTAATTGAAAACCATCTCAGACAGTCTAGTGAATATCTTGTATTTTGTTGTTGTTGCATGAATTACTCACAAAATGCCATAATTTTGTCTCATTTAATTTACACTTTAGTCACTAACCTCTCACAAAGTCGCCTGTTGTGTTTTTGCACTTCTGACTGATAGAAAAGAAATTGAGAAGAGTTTGAGATTACAATGGGACAGCACGGCTGTATGACTGATGTGAGGCAAACGAGAGCCCCTGTGAATGTCTTTTGCACCGGCATCCATCAGACAGCCCAAAATGTCTTGAGACATTTTGGAAACTCCCTTGAGTGCGCTGTTCATAGTTTGTCACCCACAGTTGCAGCCCAGTGAGAAACCGGCTGAGCTCAACATGCAGCATCAGAGGGAAACTAGTGCATTTTCATCCTGAACTGACTGATGTTTCTTTGTTTCTCATATATGATCTTCTGCATTCTGTATATTATAACATGTGGTCATGCATTTATTATTAACCAGTTCCAGACGATGACTTACATCTCAGCCTAAATTAAGTCTTATGTATTCAGCTGCAACTCGAGTGTGTTTAACTTTAACTGTGACTCACCTGCAGCTTGTAATCATTGTACTCACAACCCAGCTATACTTTCTAAACCTCTATGCAGTCATGGTTTCAAGCTGCAACATGGAGTCTGTATTAAAAGGAGAGGGTTTGATGAGGTGCGTGGTGAGGCCATTGTGGTCTCCACGCTCACTGGTTTCCTTTATGCAGCAACAGCCTGGTGATACTGTAACAGCCAGAGGCAGAAAGAAGCTGTCTGTCATCAAGACGGCTGGTAATACTTGTTTGACCCACCCTTATAGGGGGGCTGTGGAGAACAGAGGAGAGGCAGCTGGTAGACTTAACAGGAAATGCATTGGTAACAGTGTCAACAGCTGTCCTCATGGCCATGCAGGCCAAATGGCAGGCAACAACAGGCAATATGAAAAGCTACATGTTTGGATAGCTGCGGGGATTTGGTTCATACCGTATCACTGTGTAATGATGCAATACCAAACGAGCACCTTTTGTATGCGTTCTCGTTAGAGCTTTATGCTCCGAGCTTAGTCATTTCACAGGTGACGACAGAGTGGACGCCAGTGAATGTTGAGTAAACATTAGAAAAACAACAGCTGAAGCAGAGAGACCTCAGATGAAGGCAGAGTTCAAGCTTTAGCTGTTGCTTTGGTGCAAGTCGTCACAGCTAAAGCTCATTTTCATTAGTTTCCATTTTCTTTAAACAACCAATGGAGCAATTCTAAAATTGTCATTGCATGTCACAGTTTGTTTAAATTGAAGATAACACACAATAGCTTCCATTAACCATAGATATTCCAGTGTCTTCAAACTTGGGTCAAGATGACCCCCCCCTAAGGAGTCAATAAATCACAGTGTCACCTTTGCTGCCTGATCCCTCTTGCTATCAGTAACTTTGAGTGTCCTTAGCATTCTTTCACTTCCTTTGCTCCTCGCATGACCCTTCCATTCAAACAAACCGCCTGTCAGCAAGTGCAGCGACAGGTACGACAGCTCCAGCTCAACGTGAAGAGTGATCTCTTCCAAAAAGTAACACTCTGCCTGTCCTCGACTTTCTGTCTCCTGCCCTCTGTCTCTCACGAACAGCTCAGCCCCTTATCTATCTGTCTCTCCATTCTCTATACCTTATTAGAACTGTGGATTGTCACTGTTGAATGTGGACTAAGCTATTTGCAGATGGAATTTGTTTTTATTCCATGTCTAAATTCCGTGTGAGACTTATCAAATAAGGAACATTAAGTAATGGGAATATAAGTTTTAGTTTCTCAAAATTAGAGTCTTTATTTGAGTCTTACTCACAGCTAATTTTCAAGAAGCTTAATTTTACCCTTACTGGATCATTGCTGGACATACATTTTTGAATCTTGTGGTATTATCTACCATTTGCTAACTTTAATACCTTACTGGGATTGGTCTGCGTTGGAGCTTAGTCTGTGTCAGACTTGAGGATTTGGAGCTTCTTTTATGTACAATTCACCACTTTAATATGAGAGATTCATTGGGGTCATCCTGGAATGAACACAGCCATTAGTTTACATTCTTTGTCATCATTAGATGAATAAATATCAATGAGATTACCTCATAAGCCTCACGAAGATCCACCCCATGTCCCCACCGCTAGACTGAGCCTTCAGACATGGAAGAAAATAATAAAGGTCTATTTCGGTTTGTAAAATCCCAGCAGTGAAATAGTCTCCATTTTTACGCCTGGGTAAATTATCCAAGATCTCTTTCATGTCGCAAGAGAGACCAAAGCGCTTTCTCACAGGGAGCAAAACATTGCTGTGATAATAGTAAAGAGGAAGGCCAACAGACTGTAGAATCTGCTTTGAGTGACCTTAAATACTTTATCTGCACCTTTGAAGCTGGGGTGAGGTGATTGGCAGGTCAATTTCTGATGGTATCGGCGGATGTACTCGGCGCCTTTAATGCTCTTTGCATCCGATAAGTCTGCTTAATATGAAAACTGTCACAATTCATCCTTTTTAGTAACATGCATTTTCCTGTGGAATCATCAATCCGGTCACCTGTCATAAAAGATGTGCTGATTCTCTTCCTGCTTTCTGCCCTTCTGTGATTTCACTTTATGGAGATTATCCCACACTACGAAGCGGTCCGGATTACTGCTATGGTATGTTAAATCAAAGTTAGTTTTTCCCTCCTTTAACACCGTGTGACAACAGAGATAGGCAGAGTGAGCGAGACACCCGGACTCAGCATGTGGATGTTTTCACTGTGTCCGCTCTTTGTCCAGTCTGTTGTCAAACCCATCACAGTCTCATCCCCTCTCAGTCTGCAGTTTCCTGTGTAAATTAACACACTCAGTGGTGAACTAGATTCCAATTTTTCAAGCAAAGTGTGCAAATTAGCCATGTTTTTTAATTAAGCCCAAAGCTCAGTGCAAAGGCAGTGGGGCCATTGTTGTAAAATGGGGCAGGTGCAAATTTATTCTCTGGGGAAGCTGCAATTTCTGTCCTCCAGCCGAGTCCCATCCTCAACCTAATCAGTCCCCAGCTTGAGAAGTGTTCACATTTTGTCAGTCTCTTGCTGGGAGATGCTGCTGAGAGTGGTCAGAAATTACTCATTATTTGAAGGCTTTATTTGTAACAGTTCCATTAAAGTTTGCTACCATGCAGATCACTCCAGTGTTGGAGTTTTTGGCAATTATATTTAAATCGCTCAATTTAAAAAAGTATTTATTGGATCTTTGAATCTCAGTGGAGACCCTGCAAGAATCTGTTGTCCTGTCACTTTGTCAGGTCCCTCAGGTACATTTCTGCAGGATGCTGTCAGGAAATCCCAGTGCTGCAAGGCATGCTGGGAATTCTGTCAATTTAAAGCATTGTTTGGATACTTGCTCTTTTAAAGATATATTTTTTTAAATAACAAAAAATGGAAACCTCTTTGGATTTACAACATTCTTGATTGAATCTTTTTCTTTCCTCCCTTTTATTCTAAATTTTAAAGCATCCCAGAGATTTAAATTAACTAATTAAAATGTCTATTAAAGATGACAAGTTCTGAGATATGAAAAACAGAAGATTTTCTTTTGGGGACATATGAGGTCTCCATTTGGATTCTACATGTTTCTCTGTGGGGGCTTGAATCAGATGCAGAGTGGCCACAGATAATGAGGTGTCTTTAATCATGGGAGACAGTGCTTCAAGTTGCTTTGCATCCCATTTGCAGGATAGAGAAAAGAGAGGGGGAGTCTAATTACTGTACTTGAGAAAAATCTGAGAGCTTCCTGTTTGTTGGAACTGATGCTGTGTCCTAACCAATTCTGACAGGAAGTGACAACAAAGACTTTCTTCACTCTGAGCACTGAAAAACAAAGCAAAGTTAAAGACAGCAAACTTGAAACACTTTTAGAAAGATGGTTAATGAATATTTATCTATTCAGAGTAAAAGCAAAATGATTCGCTAAGTTTCTTTTTCTTTTATTTTAAATCATACAAAACTACAAATGCAGATAAGATTCACTGTAATTCCTACATTTGACTGCATGTACATATACGTTATGAAGTGTTTTAAAATGAAGCTCTTGGCAGCTTTGTGTGAACATTTCCGATGCTCATGAGCGATACGCCTTTAACGCTGACAGAATAAAGATGAAACAAGGAACATCAAAATAGAAACCCCTCAGATTGTGAGTTAAAGTTGATTTTTGAATCGAGCAAGACTCTGACTGAAATTGACAGGATGAAATTCTTGTCAAAAACATCTCAAACAGAGTTTAAGATGCAGTGAATATATTTCTGGATTGGTGTCTTGTGGAAGCTCTTTCAGTGTCTCAAATGCTCATTTCAGATGACACCTCAAGATGGTTTGAAAAATGAAACGCGACTCATGAGAGGGTTTTGGTCAATTTCAAGAAATTGTCATCAAGCCACAATGATCGACAGTTTTTCGTAGTAAAATAATCTGAATGTTTGGATATACCTTGTTTAATTCCACCACTGGATTCTATTAAACTTATAAAGCTTCCTTAGATAAGCCGCCCAGTCTCATCCTTGTCCATATCCATAAACTGCAAAGAGAGAATAAAGATCAGTCTCATAACCCTGTCCGATCATTTGCATCTAAAACGATATTCGACATTTGTTATTCCATCAATCAATACCATCTCTCCTATTCTGTGTGTGCATAATCTCAGGACCTGCATGCAAAATGCTTAACAATAACATGTATGTTATACAAGAAGCCATATATCATCCTGGGGCGCATTTACATCCTGTTAACAATTTCTCTGGGCAGATTAGAGGGCGCTGAGACAGCAGCCCAGATCCCATGAGAGGAGGGCTTTGGGAGCTGATAAGGCCAGCCATTGGAAGGCAGGATTAATACATTTGACCAGGACACATGGAGACTCTCTGATTATTCCAGCAGAAAAACGGCCTCATCCCATCGGCCCCCCGCGTGATTAAATACAGCCCCTGGTGTGGACAGGAAGGTATGAGGATACAAAGATAACCGATTTTTATTTATGCAAGCCGGTAAGGCTGGCAGATCACGTCTGAGGATTGTTCACGCTACAGGGGTGAGGAATCTCACCAGGGAAGCTCACTCCTGATCACACACAGGGCTGCCTCGGCTGTCACTTCTCCACTGTGCCTTCTTCCCTCTGAAGAAGGTGGATCAAGCATTCTCAAAATATTTTATGTCAAGGATTTCTGGCTAGAAATATGCTGCATATCAGACCTTTGCACTTTCTGATGCCATGTAGATTAAATAAAACAGATTCCTTTTGCTGAAAAAACATCAGTGAAGTCAGAGGCTTTGTATTCAGGATTGAAAATATATGCTGGAATTTATATTTTACACCATGAAATAAATGTTCATATTTCTTTAGGTCTATGGTAGGGATTTGAAGATTAACCAACACAGAGATTTACATGTGAAAAATGGGACTGGATCAGAAGAGCAGCTCATACTGATGCAGTTTTTGGATTAAATCTGGATTAATTTGTTCATTATGTCTCTGTACGGATGAAACCCTATCCATTTACCAATTGAGGTTGTTTATTCAGGTGTCCAACTTAACAATTTTCTAAAAATCTGAAAAAATGTTGTCCTGTTAGTTTATGAACATCCATCCTCTGTAGATTCTCAGTGTACAGCTCTTCTGGTTTGAGATGAGAATAAACATTTTGCCTCACCCTGATTGTGTGATTAAATTAATGTGTAGGATTAAAAAACAATATTTATTCACATGTACAGTACTGTTACAGCTGGCTGCAAGGTTTTGTAAATTCTGCACTAAATGCCTCATTTTAATGTTTTATTTGTAAGTCGGGCTTTAGGAAAATGTATTCTAATTTTAAAACAAAGGCATAATCATGTCTTTGAGTTGAATATTATTGTGTTGAGTCAAATTCATATTTTGTATTGTTATTAAGGGCTGAATCATACTGTGTTGGTGTTTGCATTTGTTTAATGAAGTAGATCTGCTTTTGAAGATTTATTTCCTATTAGTCACAACACAATGATGTACAACTCTAACCCAAGGTGAAACCTGTACACGAGTCCCTTTTTAAAACCAAATGTCCAAAACATTGTTCATGAGTTGTTGCCTTCCCCCCCACAAAAATAAAAAAGCTATTACACTAAGCCTTTACAGGAAAGACATTTCAGAATACCACATTTATTTTAGGTTGATTAATTAGTTAGTTAATCCACCAGCTGTTATCCCAAACATCTTTCTAAAACTCAACTGTGAGTCTTTGATTGTCTGCAGTGCCAGTAACTAAATGAAACTACTCTCTATGTCCAACCTCTAACGAAGCTGCATTCTTGTTTAAAAAAAAACTTCAAGTTTTAACATTTTGGAGGTCAAAAAAGATTCTGTACACACGATTTCTGAGTTAGGAATGAATGAGTTCAAAAATGTGTACTCATTATAAATTGATTTCCTTTTGATAGTTAGAGGGTGCTTAATCAATTAATTGTGTTAATAACCCATTAATGATTGCACACGAGGGATTCTAATGAGCCCCCATAATTAAATATTATCTCACTGTTTAATCAATGCATTTAATTGATGATTTTTATTTTCAGCTAAATCAATTTGGCCCTGGGTTGCTGGAGTAAAATGCTGATTGTGTGCTCTCTAGTTGATTTATTATCAAATTGGTCATTCAGCTCAGAAAAAAAAAAACTCTTTTTAATCATAGGGACTATGAGCCATTTGGCACAGATCCATATGTTTTCATGTGGGAGAGTAATTCTGATCATTTTGATATCAATTTTAATTGACCCCAAGTCATGGTTTACATCTGTCTGAGAGACGTGCTTTAATTAGGGAGATGAGAAATTTGCAATTACATCTGTGTGGTCTCAGAGTAGCCTTTGCCATTAACGGAGATAAATAGTAGGATTCTGAATGTTTTGATACGTTATTGGACAATCTACCTGTTATTTTGTCATTATTTAGTGTGCAGTATTAACCCAGTGTCAGGCCATCATTTTATAATTTCTCTGACCTTAACACTCAGCAGTGTTAAAAACTTTGGGATGTTTTATAGAGAAACTGGGAACGTATGATCTGCCAAAAGAAAATACTTTAGTAAAGATATTATGCAGTTTTAAGCAGGAACAGAGTATTTTCTCTGACTATTATCACTAGGTTTCTCACTTTATCCAGTCCCTGAACCTCTGTGCTTCCTATCCTCCCTCCTTCCCCTTCTCGTATCCAGAGCAAACTGGAAGAACTCAGTCATCATCCTCATTTTAGCTCAAATTTGGTGGGATCAAAGGTGGCCAGCTGGGCGGGGGTGGGTAGCAGATGGTTGCGTGCTCAGGGGGGGTACCATGCAAAGGCCCTTCAGGTTTTAACACCTCCTCTCCCTTGGGTGCCCGGGCGGGGGGGATCCGGCTCGGGGAACCTACCTGAGCTCAGTGGCATGACCAGCAGGCTTCCATTGCACCACCCCCTGCTTGGCTCACATATGGCACCAGCCATGGGGTCCTTGAGCTGGGGTTCTGACCTGAGGAAAATAAACTGGAAGGGCAGAGGAAGGTAAGCCTCACTCATTAAGATGAGTGCATGAGAATGAATCTATGTATTACTTCACATAAGATGGATAAGTGATATCTTAAAATTGTAATGCTGGACAGCAAATAATTGCTTATATGTATGTAAAATATGCAATAAACATCATTTTGATATTTCACATGCATGTTTTTTCTGGTAACCTCTGTGTTGGCCAAGCAGAGTGACTGCAGGTGCAGGGTAGATTCATTCTTGCACAAATCAGCTCCTCATCAGCAGTTTCAAAGTTTCACAGAAAGAGCCTGCTGGGAACTCAAAGTGGTACTTGTGGTCTGGGATTATAACTTTCAAATGTGGCCTTGAGAGCACAAATGTTACTCGTTGAACTTAATTTGCAGAGGGAATAAGTTCTGTGAAAGAAGAAGGATTCATCAACTGACCGATGATTTCCCTTTTTTTTGGAGGATAACTATTTTTCCATAAATCCATCTCTTAAGTAGTCACATTCTCCTCGTGGCTAATAGGATAATGATGGGAATAATCTTTACAAATCTGACAGAAAAAAATAATGGTGTCCTAGTCTTCAACTTCTTCCTTTCGGTAAATGAACAATTTCAAAAGTCTTTCCTGTGGGACGAGGGGGGGGGGGTAGACTCACACTGGCAACGAGTCAAAAACTTTGGAGGGGGGGGGAACTTTGGAGGGAAAACATGTTTTTTCAGGGGAAGGTTTGATCATCTGGACTGAAACAAAGGTGTATATGAATCTCAATGTATGTGTGGAGTTTATCTAAAAACTATGAATTAAAGCTTAATTAGTTTTTTATTATTCCAAAACTACAACTGTTATACTCCACAGCTGTCTGCAGAACACAGAAAAAAAATAGAATGGGCTGGATTTACATAGAGCTGAAATGGTACCAGATCAGGCGTTTATTCCCCCTTCTCACCTCATCACTCACACCCACACAGCACCACAATCAATAGCTTTAACACACACATACACACACAGACAGTACGAACAAGCAAACCACTTATTGTCACATCAAGCTCTGACAGCACTTGGATTCTGCTCTGTGTTTACCCACCTGCTTTAATGTACATTCACTTATCATTTTGGTCTTTCACAATGCAAACAGCAACAAAAAAATGTGGCTGACACATTTTTTCCACTTCTGCTCCCTTTCTTTTTATATATATGTAATTTTTCAGATTTATTACCCAGTCTGACCGATAGCTTCAGTTTTATGGTAGTTTAATGAATCTTACCTTGATTCATAAAGTGTCTAAAATATAAACAAAAATGCAGTTTGATCATTTCTCCAACTGTGTCAAACCAAATCACTTTCTTGAAATTTACTGGGGTTTTTTTTGTTTTTTTTTGCGTGATTCACACTCTATTCTGTGTAATATTGGAGCTTTTAATGAGCCAGCGGTGAGAGTAAAAGTACCTCTTAACATTTAGTGGGCTGGTTTACGCAATGTTTAACTACTCTAATGAAGGTAGTGGCTGTGTTGTAACTGAGATCCACAGCTTAACAAAGAGCTTCTGGGCTCATTGCACTCTGGGACAAAGGTGCCATCTAAGACCCATTTATCTTACAGCGTCACAGTTAAAGCAAGGAGTTGATTTTAACCGGCATGTGTGTTTTCTTTCTATATCTTTTGTTTGTGTGTGTACAGATCTGTGAGTGACCCACCGTGGCTAGACACCTGCCCAAAGGCTTCTTGTCTGACTGATGAATCAGTGTCTTCAAGGTGTCTTTGAAGGAGTCTATTGTTTGCCATTGTTCTACAGTCTCAAGCATCTTGTCATGTGTCTTCTTCTGCACGCTAAACAGAAAGTAAATCCACTGCTGACAGTAGCACAATGAATGGTCTGGAACCCTGTCCCGTTAACCCTCTCCCTATAACAGAACAGGAATAAAAAGGAGAGGTGATATTGGATCAGAGGCAGGAGTATCTCTTTTTTTTATATTTTCCAAAAATGATAAATTCAAGAAAAATTAGAACAAAATAAACCACCCTCCTTTAAAAAAAAGTTGTATTTTCCTTATTTCTATTCAGACTTCTATTTTTTTCCCCAGTTTATTTGATTTATCTCTTTATTTACGATGTCACACCTGCTATCATTCATGTGCTGCATGCTCTGTCAGGACAGATTAGATGCAGGGGCTCGTGCCTTGACAGCCATCGTACAGTATCAATATTGTGACGGTTGAGGAGCTACCCGTCCTCACATCTCTGCAGAGTGCAAAGACAATTGAAAAGAGGAAGCGTCACAAACCTGACACCCAAGTCACTTCAAGGAATCCCTTTCAAGAAGAAAACAGAACCTCACCTGACAAAGCAAAGCTAGTCCTGGACAAGAGGAAATAGCATCAAACAGCATGGGTTTTTCCACTTGCAACAAGAAGAAACAGAAAGTGAAATTGGTAATCTTAAATTCTGCCTTGATAAAAGCATTTTGATTCAATATTATTTTGTGGGTGAATGTTTGTGTGGCTTTTTAATGAATAACAAAGGAAAATAAATCTGTTTTTGGTTCAAATCAATCAGAAAATGGGCTGATTTTAGTAAAGTAATAAGTTTTACAGAGGCTAAAACATTTGTGTGTGATTTTTCAACCCATGTAACATCAGGCTTGGTGCCCCGAAATCTTTTGGAAAACTGCCTACCAGTGAAATTTTTCAAAGTTTGAGCAAGTGTAGTCATTTCCTTTAACAAAGTACTCCCCATTAACCCCAATTACTCCTCTAAAAGCCCATCAAAATGATTTTTTTCTTCCTAGTGTTCACAAATTCCAGCTTCAACAGCTATTTTGGTGGTTAGACTGGGAGGAGAGCCAAATGAAAAACTTAACCATGAGGTCTGTCACAAGCCCCCCCCCCCCAAACACACAAAAAAACAAAGAACAAGAGGTCTGTCACAATGAATACATTTTCTCATACTTGTCTTTTTCATGTGTTTCAGCTTTGCATAAGTCAAAGTAAACCATTATTATCATTTTCTTTATTTTGGAGGATGACCTTTTCTTTAGCCAACACCCAAAGACAAAAACTCAGTCACGTTATTTTACTTTTTAAGAGTTTATGGTTTAAATGCAACAAAAAGCCCTTTAGTTTGGGGATTTTGGGTGTGTGAACCTCTGCACCAAGCAGAAAAAAAATCTCAGAAAAGTAAAATGAGATGAAACAAAAAAGAGAATGTGACAGAAAATGGAAAGAGGAAAAATCCCAGGCTGATTACAAGATCAGCATGCCACGGTACAATTACTATCACTTTGAATTTGAAATGGCAATTTAAAGGGCAGCAGAGCATCCTGGAAAATTAAACTGGAGCCTAATTAGCTCACTCCAACCTGACAATGGAGCAGCTTTCAGCCTGACTGAGCAAAGCAGTCGAGCAAGGGGAAACGAGTGACTGAAGGACCACGAAGGCCCTGTCGCTCCGGCTCTGAACCATCACACACCCAACTGTGAGACACACTAATGTACACGAGCACACAAAGAGAAAAGAAAACTGGGCAATCAGGTGCTTCTTTTATTTCACTGACTTGTTATTTACTTTCCAGAATAAGATATATCTATATAATATTCAGGGGATTTAAAATAAACAGTTTTAATGTAAAAAGACAAAAACAAACAAAACTTGTTGAGCACAAAACATTTTATTACATTCATTTATTTTTTGCTTTAAGCAACATTTCTGTTTTCTTCAATCTGTCAGTGGTCAGATCAGGCTGTGACCTGCATTCACTTCTCCCTGATAACTTAACTCTACTTTTGTTTGGAGACTATGCTAAGTTCAAAAGCCGAGTGTAATCCTGTGTTGGAGTCCATCCTGCATATTACTGCTCTCATTGGGACAAATCTACCTACAAATAAACCTCAGCTCAGCTGTGCTGCAGGTTCACCTGCCCAAAGGGAGGGTCACCAACTTATACGCCACCAAAAAAAAAAAACTTTGTCGACTGACTTGAAATGTTTTATTTATTTATTTAATATCTTGCCTAATTGTACTTGCAGAAAGGTTAAAGTAAAGAACTTTTCGTTTTGTCTGAAAACTTTTGACCATCACACGGTGAAAAGTGACATTGCAAAATTCTGCCAGAGGGGTGGAAAAGTGCTGAGGGGAGGTAAAACAAGACATTGTCAAGTCTGCTCTGTCTCTCTCTGTGTGTGTGTGTGTGTGTGTGTTTCACCCCTGTCTCTCTTGAGCCTTGGGGTCTGTACTAAAGTCAGGTTGAAGACAAGTAGATCTCAATGGCAAAATATGCCACTGAGCACAACAGGTCACCCTAAGTTTCTTTGAAACTTTGCTTAAAGTTGAACAGGAAGACATTAAAATACAATTAAAAAATAAAATAAAATTAGAAGAACCACCATTCCTTGGTCAAATTACAAATTTCTTATAATACACTACTCCTTATATTGATTGCAGTTTGAGCAGAGGATCATTTCCTCTTGGCGGATCAATCCAAACCTTTTCCAGAGACCCTCACAACCTCTCTAAACCACACGTATGAAGCTCCAGTGTTGTTTGAAGGCACAGCTAATTTGATTTGAGCCAAATGTGGGGCTCAATCATTGCCTGTTAGCTCAGATTTAATTAAACCAAATTGTGTTATTGTGTTCGATGACAAAGGGATTTCTGTGCGGGAACCTCATTGTCAGATCATTGTTTTCTTGTCTCATTCAGCTCAGTCAAAGGTTGACAGAACAACCAGCTGCCAATAAATACTACAGCAGTAAACACAGGTATTACAACAGTGGTAATGGAGGACAGGTATTAGATATCTGGAGAGAGAAACTGTGTAATGCACCAGTTGTGTTTCCATGGCAGTAGGGCAAAGAAGGCAATATATAAAGTATATTGAAATGTGGGTAAGGTTTAAAGGATAAATATAAAATGAATTAGGAATGTGTCAGCACAATAGAAACAAGATCATAATATCAGCTACATACTATTTATGGCTGACTTGTCACTCAAGTACCCCGTATTTTAGATCAAATTTCTGATGCAAGTCAAATTAACGAGAGAAAGACTGACACATGCTGAATAAAGAATGCAAATCAATCACCTTCAAAGAAAATGACATAAAAACCATTAAATTCTGCAGGACTTTATTTCACTTCATGCTGCTTTTAATGCCTCAGTCTCATCTGGAGTGACTTGATATTTCTTTTCCCCCTGTGACATATACTGTAATTGACAAAGCCTGGCTACACTTTGCCAAAGTGTATTGAGCTGCTGTCTGGTTGAAGAATACAAATTCATCCAGAAACTGGAGGTGCTCAACAAAACTGCTGCCAATTATCCAGAGCCCTGTAAATGATAACTCTGTGGCCACTCAAGCGTAAAACAAGGAGATGAAGATGGATCTTGCTCTTCCCCATCATTTCATCCCATGTAATTGACAAGCTCTCACTCGCTGTTAAATTCAGAAGATTACAAATATGAGCTCAATCTCCAACACCCAGTCCTTCTGCTCTAATCATATGCAGAACCAGTCGCAAATTAATCTACATATTTTAATAAGGTGCCAGTACCAGCAAAAGGCATGTGCAGACATTTAAAGGATTATTATCCACCATCCCCAGAGTTCAGAAATTGAATAAATATATTTCACATAAATACATGGGAACCTTAGCTGATAGTGAGGAGCTTTTCTCTTTCTAGCTTGCTCAAATTCTTTCTCCTCTTTACCTCTCCTACTCATGAAAATGTGGACTAAACTTTTAGGCTTTCACTTCACTTGTGGACCACAGTTTTACACTCAGGCTGATTAAGAGTCCTAAGCACTTATTGAACAGAGAAGATTTTATTTTCTAGGCTCGCTAATACCAAGAGTTCCTGAGTTTTTAACGTCCAATCTTAATGAGAACAGGAAAAAAAATTAGGACGGGTTTCGTAGAGAATTAAATCTTACGGGATGAAGGTGCACTCTGAGCTTAAAAATAGCCCAGAATAAATTAATATACATCCGTCCATCCGTCCGTCCGTTGACTGTCTCAATAAAAAAGGTTAATTTCTCAATTGGTTGCTGGTTTGATTCTTGCTTCCTCCACCATATACTAGATATTTGCATATGGAAATATGCAAATCAAAGTAATTACACCTGTGAATGGGTAAATGTGTAATGGTAAAGTGTTTTAATTTTTCTGTTATACAAGAAAATTCCTGCAAACACAGTTATTTATTTACATAGAATTCTAGCGAGCTGTAGCAGTTCAGATGTAGCATGGGACACTTCTGGCTAGAATTTCACTCTTTTTCTATCAAGATAACCATATAATGCAGAACTGATGGAGGTCTAAAGGTTTATAAAGTAATACTGGCATGAAGTGCTATAAAAAGATTGAGTTCTTTTAAGATGGCAGAACTCTGCTTTGGTCTTGGCCTTGCTCATCATTCCAGTCAGAACTAATCTGTATTACTTAAAACTGAAATTATTCAAAGAGTTTTCAACAATAAGGATGAAGTTAATTATCTTATCGAATATCTAGAAAATAAAGATGAAGTCCAGATGGTACTGAAACCCTCAATGTGGATAATCAAAATAACATCTTATGCGTAAGGAACTGAAGCTAATATGAAGTTAAATGACAGCGCAGCCCCACTGACATGCATGGGTTTATACTTATCAGGCGTAACTTGAATGATGTCACTAAACAAATAAAAACACACATTCCCAAGTGCCATAAAACTGAAGCAGTGAACTTGCATCTTAACCTGTTATTCACTCACCTAAACATACCCATTTTCCTAAAGAAACACTGGAAATTACAAGCTTCCTCGTGCCACAAAATAAAGTGCCAATGAAAGTCCTTAAGTGGCAGTACAAGGGATTATAAATAGACTTTTTTCTCACCTTTTCACAAAGCCAGATGGAATATGGCCCAATTACTCTCTTGAGGGTCACTTTTAATGTCTGAAGGCAGCGCTTACTCAGACTTTACAACTTGTATCATTATAGCTTCCCATATATGGAGGAAGCCGGGTGAGAAAAGGACAGAAAGAGGAGGCATAGAAGCTGTTTGTTAGAGAAGGGAGGCTACCACCAGTTGTCACTAAATTATGTCTTTTTCAGAGATACGTTTCAGTTTAACAAAATAATCACAAGGATTGTTGTTTACTATAAATATTGATCTTCAGTTAGTGACAAACATGATCTCAAGATGAAAACAAAATGATGCTCAACTTCCACGCTGAAGATTTTTCTTTTAAGAGAATTCACCTGGTTGTGTCCCATATCCTGCCTGAGTAAGATATCACAAGTCAGTGCTGACTGATAGTTTCCAGTTCTGTCAGTTAGCTGTGGGGGAAGTGCAGGGAAAGATAAGGACATTCATGTGAAGTCCTAAAATGCACATAAAGGGTCACATAAAGGTATCTTGTAACCACAAAAATGCAGGGCTGGATTATTTTTCCACTGACCTTTTAAAATACTTGAAAGTGACTCGTTCTATCACGATTAGCTGTTAGAAATAAACGTAATAAGCAAAACTTTTGATGATTTACAATGAAGCCCAGTATTCAGCTTAAAACGCAATGTTTTTAAAATGCAAATTTTCCTGACTTCATGGCAATCCATATAATCTTCGAATTTCTGCATGATGGGAGTTTAAAACTTTTTTTAATCTGCACAAGATGAAGAGTAATCAGATGCACAGTATAAAACACTTTTATGCACTGAACCTCCCCCGAGTGCACGATGCAATAAGTGTGTTTTCAGATTTAAGTGCCCTTTACTTTTATCTCCTCAAATCTCCTTATTTGGGTTTAATCTAAGTAAATAGGAAATTGGGTCTCGCGGGGGGGTTTAGTGGGAAGAGGCGGTGGCACAGGTGGTGGAAGAGAAGCCTTTAAAGCACCTTGCAATTAAATCCCTCAACATATGTAGTCTGGATCTAAGATCTGTACCAGAGATTGTTTGTGTGTGTGTGTTCCCTTTTGTAATTTTCTAAGTCTTGCATTGACATGTTGCCTGTTACAGTAAATAGGCTGGAATGCCTTATGAGGCAAGATGAAGCAATACATTCTCTCTATAGTTCTGCAGCGCCATCTTGGGTCAGATGACTTAACCAAAGCATTAGAGGATGGATGGGTTTAGTGACAAACATGACAAACACTTTAACATAAGCACATTTTAATTACAGTTTAGGTTTCACTGTCTTCAATGCAATGAAGAGATGTTGAATCAGATGTGTTTGAATGTTTTGTGTTGTAAGAGGTGGGCTCTGTAAAGCTGATCTTTAGGCACCTTCACACTGGACCCCACCACAATTAAAAAAAGAAAAATTGGTCTGGTTTTAGGGTTTTAATGAGGTGTTTAATGGCAGTCTTTTTTCTGCTTGGACAATAGTAGTTTGATAATTGTTGACTTCATGAGCCAAGGTGTTACAGTTTATAGCAGCATACCATGGTCCTGGGTGGAGAATGGTAGCACTGTATCCAGGATTTGGGACCTTAGACGTAAGTAGAATTTAGATGTGAGAGCCGAATGCAGAAGTTGATGACACTGTGATTCATGGCTGGTTCTGATATAAGTCTTAAATCCATCCTCCTCCATGTAAATGAATGGGATGTTGCACTGCCCTAAAAAGAAAAATGTCTCCGTTTTTTTTCCCAGGTATTAACTTTAATCATTTGACATAGTTTTTGTCTTGCAACTACATGCTCAATTGCTCATTTTTCTTTTTTGTTTCTTGTTAGAGGTTTTTAATACTAAAACAACCACATTATTGTGTTTGTGGACTTCCAGCCCCATGACTCCAGTGTGCACAAAACAACATCATGGCAGTTTCTTTACAACTTCACATCTAGATTTTTATTTGGAATTTATGAAGAGGACTAACCACATTGGTTTCATCGGTGTCATACTAGCCTGGCAGGATCTTGTAACATGTAGTTCCATCCTGATGCAGCCCTGTCCTGGACAGGGTTGGTGGGATAGTGCAGCAGTGGGTAAATGGGCTGATGATGTATAGCGAGTGATGAAGGTGTTGTGACAATGTACTAAATAGCATGAAAAAAAACATTTTGGTGAGTGCTGAGCAGGTTGAAGCAACATGACTGGGACAATCAAACAACATTCTAATAGGCTGTTTGCAGAAAGCACAGTGGGGATGGCCATCAAGTGGGATGCTAGTATGCCTTGTTAATACTATTCTTTTATCATTTATATAAAACTTGACTATAACCAATTTATTATGTTATGCAACTGAAATACAAGTTTAAATCTAAGGTTAAAACTTGTATTTCTTTGTTGAGAATTGATTCATCTATTAAGAGCTGCTTCAAATCTACAAATGACTTTGTCGGTAAAAGAAGGGAAGAAAAACAATATCAACAGGAAATGGCAGAGTGGAACAACAGGACATTTAAAGGAGAAACGAGACAGAAAACTTGGGGATGTAAAGGGTACGAGAAGAAAAGATTGGTTATTATCCCAGTCATTGAGCGGAATAATAGGACAACAAAAAGCCTGAATGTGCCCAAACCTAGCAGTCTGCCTGCCTGCCTGTCGGGCCTGATGTGGTTAAAAAGAGTTTGGCTAATCGACTAAGCTCTCGCCGTCCCCCACCCTGGTGACCCAGAACAGCCATCTTCCTCTCCCCGGGAGACCCCTGCAGAGCAAACACTGCAGGGACATTAAACACTCATCCACATTTTTAACCATTATCCTAAATGGCAAGGACTGTTCTTTTCTCCTTCCATAAGGTTTGAGCCATTGAATAAACTCAAATGATAATCCATCAATTTATTTCCACTTAGGTTGGTGAATAACGGTGCAATATCAGTCATGGAAGGAACACTGGGGAGCTCAGATAAGTTCTTGGGGGAAAAAAATGACTAAAATGTCTTTTTAGGATTTTCTTTTTAAAAATTAGCACTAAAGGTTTTTAATAAATGGTTCTTTGATACTTTTTGCTATTTATAAAAGTTTCTTGTCTATGTCATTTGACTGTATTTCACCCCATTATAAACACTCACACATGGCTTTTTGGTACTAATGTGGGCACCGTGCCAGAATCATTGTTAGTGGAAATACTCAGGGATTAGTGTTGTCCCAGAGGGAGATTGTTTGAATTGTAGCTATATCAGAAACCCTTAGTTCACATGTTATAACAGGTGAACTAAGTGTGATCCCCTAAACACTTCCTTCCCCACAAGAGAGCATGAGTCTCTGCAGCAAAACAATGACAAAAATCACTGTGCATGATTGCTGTTGATTATTAAAACATTTGCAGTTAATAATATACAAAAGTAATTTAACAGCACACAGGCTGCCTCTTCTGTGTCATAAATTACTTAAAAACAAGTAACAAGTCAAAATAGTGAATGAAGAATTTAAAAAGGACTGACAATTTCCTCCATGTGAGCACAAGCACCAATGATTTTAATTAGTTTTGTAAATAAACTAAAAAAATAAGAGGGATTACCTAAAAGTAAAGGGTTTTTAATCTACTGCTTCTTGAATGTTGAGCTGTAGTGCTCTGCTAGTCTGCAAAGAAAACCCTGGACCTTTTGCATGAAGGAGGAGGGAGTGAGTGTGAGGATGTGTGTGCATGTGCAAGTTTGTGATTACAAGGTGATTGTTAATTTACGTCCGCTCATTTCTTTCCCCTGCTTTTAATTCTGTCATTAGAGAATTAAAGGCGCTGCTGCCAGAGGCCCCATTACTCTCTTACCGAGGGATGTTGGAATGAAGCAGTGTTATTATATAAATACCATTGCACTTTTGACTCCAGGAAGCTACTTCCTGAGGTGTAACCCTTAGTCATTCAGAGGCCTGATTTACAGTAACTGGCCAGGGGTGGACTTGCTTTTCTGACACTTTATCTCACCTCTCTGTGCTCCCTTTCCTCCCCTCTCCTCCTCCTTCCCACCCTTCACAGACACTCAGGTTTCTCATCTAATCTTAGGACTGGAAATCTCACTTTTTTGACATGTCCTGGGGTTGATTTACACCTCGACCACCGGCACAGCTGTCCGTTGCTGTGACGTCCAGAGGCGAGATGTTCTGCTTTATTAAAAAGTGTGAATATTTGAAAAGGGAAAAACTCAGGCAGGGAAGAAGAGCAAGACTTGCATGCACCAAAAGAGCTAATAGCAGAGGCGGTTAACATACATCTGCCCAATTTGTTCAGGCAGACATGCAGCCTTGCACTACCAGGAGCTGAGGTGTGTTTGTTTGAATTATAACTGGCCACTGTGCATGTTTGTAGCTTACAGTTCCGTAGAAGAAAGAGTACTGCTGTGTGAATCTATTCATCTGACAAACTTCTCAAGCATTCTGAGGTAAAGACAATAACAATTTACATGACAGAGAGCAAGAGACAGATAGAGGGGGGGGGGGGGGCATAAAAACTCCCCGCCAATCACAGTTGCTTTTGTGTACACCAGAGCAGATAAAAAAAGAACCTGACTCTAAAATCAAAGGACTAAAACAAAAGCTCCCTCGTTGTAGTCTCTGGCTACTGATTATATAGAAAACAACCGCTATTACATTTTCAAGCTCACAAGGCTGAGGCGAAGAGGCGAAACAGGCCCAAGAGGAGATGATTAATATTCATACTTTTTATTTAGACACAACCACTGAACTGACAGTCGTAACGTCTCACCAGTTCTGTCATCTGTAAAGCATGGCCACCAGGAAAGAAGAAAATAAATAAATAATAATTAAAAAAAAAACAAAAAACACACATCTACATCTCAGTCCTTCTCTTTGAGTCTCACATTTGATGAGGGAGCAACAGTAGTGTTTTAATTTAAATGTGAAATTCCCAGTTCTCTGAAGGAGAATGATGCGATTTCCCCCCCAGTGAGTCTTTGGAGAAATCCTCAGCTCCCCTGTGCCTCTGTAACTCCTAATTTATTTCAAGAGTGTGTGTGATTAGAAACACCCCTCTTCCAAATTACTGTATCGCATAAAACGAGATAATTAAATTAATATTGGATGTAATAATTACTTTGTGGATTCTCATTTTTCATACACACAGCTGCTTTGTTGCCTGAACCATTAGCATTTGTCTGCTGCAATTAACAAAGACTCTAATGAGATTTCTTCTTGTGGATGTGTGTGTGTGTGACTTTATCAAGCGTTGTTTGAGTGTGTTTGCCGTGCATGCGTGGGTGCTTCTGCACACAGAAAAAAACAATGGCTGCAAATGTGGGTTACATGCAGCTCACACGCACAAATATATAACATGCCCACGTTTCGTGACACGTTAAAAGGGTTTTGTCATCTTTGGAATTTTACGACTATCTCAGGACAGAGTAATTTAGCCTCAATGAGAACATGAACTTTAAGAAAAAGGTGGAAAAGTTCCCACTTTGTAATGAGTAAAGGTTGAAGAATCTCCGTGGCGCCAAGAAAGGTACATTATTCTCAATCCCATGTGTAATGTATTCCTCGACTTGTGAAAAATAGCTACATTTGTCTAATGCATGTCATGGAACTGACTTAATTCTGAGCGATGACCCTTTCCACTGATTTCATTCACATTCTCACACTTACCAAGGACATGAGTCATTTTCTTTCAACTGCAAGAGGTCGAGTTTCATATTTCGGCTTTAGCACTGGTGTTTAGGCTGAGTTAGGGAAATGGAATTCAGAGTTTTATGTCTGCAACAAATATTCCATAACACAGCTAAATACGTCAGCCAGTCGATATCACAATTCATTAGCAGGCTTCCTCCAGTGCTCCTTGAGATAACTGTCCTTTAACAAGTACAGCAGGTGTCACGGTTGTGTATTTTGACTGGCAGATGAACCTCTCTCTTTTTTTAAACAGGACAACAGTCTCCCTCTCTCTCCCTCTGTCTATCGTTCTTCTTCTCTCTGCAGCAGACACACTTTTGTGCCAGTACTGTCACTGCAGATGAAAATGTCCCCTAGTTATCTGCCTGGGTAATTGCTGTCTTGTTTGGTTAGGAGATTAGAGGGCTGAAACTCTTTGTGTGGTCTTGCAGATTGAACAAACAGGCATGCAGCAAGAAGCCCTGTCCCAAAAAACCACAAGACAGACTCTTGTCTGTGTGACGATAGCAAGCCAGATGGACTGGCGCAGGTGATAATTGTGGTGGTTGGCGTGTTGATGGGCCATGTTAGGGTTTAACGATGTAGCCTTATTTGAAAGCCATTCCACTCTGCGATGTAATGTTTCCAGATGAGAGCTGAAGTTTCCCACAGAGCGAGGAAGGGTGTTTGAACAACTCAGCTCAAGAAACATACGTATAGCACCCTCTGGTTTTAATCTGTTTAGAATTTAAAAAAAATCTGTGGTCACACTTACCAAAGACCAGTGCATGCTTGCTGGTGTTCTGTTTTAGTGCAGAACTGGTTCACCTCTCCAATTCTTGGTCTTTTAGAGTGCTTTCAGTAGTCAGAAGTGACAGCCTGTATTTCAGAAGCCTGTACTTTTCCTCCCTATCTCTGAGGGTGGTATCCCATCACTACCGCGCCTCAGTCGTCGCCTCGCACAATGCTACTCTTAGGCCCTCACGATTAAGGCAAATTTCCATTCCAATGTTCGTTTGGTACGCACGCTTTTATTTCCACACTCTCGCTCCCCTTTTTTGCTTTTCTTTCTGCTGTCCTCCCTCGCGTGAAGAGCAAAGGGAATGTCAGCCTCCTCTTGTCACAGTGGTTCCAATCAGCGGGGGCAAAGCTCAGGGATCATGTTTGATACTGTCAGATGGCCTGGAAAATTAAAAACCCAATTAAAGTGGCAGTCCAGAGGTCAGCTCTTCTGCATATCAAAAGCTCTCCTCTAGCTATTCGGCACAAATTATATCCGTTAACAGCTCACTTTGCTTAGGCTGCAACAGCACAGCACTTAGGGAGTAATAAGTGCTTTCCACCTCTCTCCGTTCCATTTCAGATGTAAGCCTGTGCTCAGTCAGAGGAAATAAAGATGAACAAACCATTATTACATAGTTTTATCACTGTTCTCTTTATGACCAAGACCAAAAGGTTTGTCAAGCATGTGCCATTAATCTGGTGCAAAAAAAAGAGAACAACAACCGGGAGTTTATTTTTAGATATTTTCACACCTTCTTTTTCTTCTTTCTCTATTATTCACACATGCCATGCTACATTTTTGCTCATATTTATCTTTAGCTTTTGAGGAATAGCCATCGAGCGACCTCCTCATTTCTCTTTTTCTTTCTCTATCCCTCTTGTTCTTTTGTGTATCCTGTTTTACCCACAATTCATTAATTCCTGTACAGCAGAAAAGGAAAGGACAGAGAGAAATGGCCAACCAAGCTTAATGGCATGTGTCTCGGGCCTTGCCATTAATATTCAGCCTAATGTTTCTGATAACAGGGCTTAGGGGGACCACGAGAAGCTGCTGGTCCAGACAGCCTTATTAAGCAGCTGGAGTGGAATGATGCTCACTCATGTCTGGGATCGAATGCACGAGTAAACACACTCACCGTGCACACGCCCACTTGCAGTCAAGACTTCTTGTCTTTAGGACTTCAGACAGCATCAGTGTCTTCCCACTAAATCCCTTACTTTCTTTTTTCCTGAGTCAGGAGCATCACTGAAGGTTTAGTTAATCTTTTTGCAAACATCACACCATCATGTGACATCTCCATGGTTGTTTAGCTCATTAGATGTTTATTTTTACCACAAATGTAGAAAAGTCTTATTAACGCTCCACAATTTTTTTGTCAAAGATTCCTTTTTTCTTGCTCAGTCTCTATGTACTCCAACTCCTTTGCAACTGGTCTTTTAGCTCCATCTCATTTACATTTAATGACATGATAATACACATTAGCAGACTATTTCAAATAATTACAGCCTTTCAATTGCTTTTTCCCTTCACCTCTCTCTTCTAAATGTTCCTCTACATGCTACAAGCTTTATTCTTTTTCCCTCTTAAACTTTCATATTTCTCATGGAAATAATAGAAAATGCCTTTTTCTAAGAAACAATATATAATAATATGTCAGAGGGACAGGGGAAAGAAAGGAAAGATTGAGCAATTTTTAAAACTGTGCAGGGCGGAGGGGTGAATGGGACATTAGGTTCTTTTCTGTGATAGGGGTGGTGGGTTTTTTTTTTTTTTCTTGTCATGGTGACAGGGACTTTGAAGCTAACAGAAGCTGAGCTTTCATGAAAAGTAACAACTCCCCTGTCAGGTTAAACATGGATGGTGGTCGAAATAAATGGTTGAAATTGGTGCAAATATAACAGGCCAGAGATGCACCATGTTATTTCTGTCATACATGTTTATGTTTTACAGCTAATTTCAATATTGGTAATGAATTACATTCCAGTTCCTGTGAATAAAAACAAGCCAAACTAAACTGAAGTACCAGGATTTTTTTTTTTAAATATCCCAAATCTATCATCTAAAAGCTTTATGATTATTGCTCAGTCACTGGAGCTATAGCAGCCTCAGAAAATGTTCTAATTTTTATTTAAATATTGCCTAAAAATAAAGACATTTGTGTTTGTTTCTTTGCATCTTGGCAATAATGTTAGAAAACCTGTTTCTTTCATGTTTTTTTTTCACATTTCTCCTTGAGAATGCATCTATAGGTTACATAAAAAACCTGCCAAAGGTTCCATGTCAATACCAAATTGACTATTCATCTTTAGGCTCTTGTTTAGAGCGTCAGGTACCCAGGTGTTGACTGACTGGCATCTGATTAGCAGCACCTGTGAGCCTAGACCCTGCTACAGAGATGAGTTGGCATCTACTCCAACCATGCAACGTTTAACTGATCTGGATAAGGCATTTGCAACAGGGCAACTTCAAGCTGGTGTCACACAAAACCAAATTGCAGTTTTATTTGGAGTGAGTCCTGTACCATCACCAAACTGAAATCCAAGTAAGAGGCAGGCTGGGAAGAGGGCTTGGTGACACCTTAAGAAGACTGTTTCCTCGCCTTGTCAGTGTGAACAATAGTCCTCCACAGATTTGCAGATACCATCTGCAGGAAAATATGGTTGAAGACTCTATATGTATCTAGATAATCCAAAACAAACTTCGCACAGTTGATCTCCAGTCTCAAAGGGCAGCCAGGTCAGGCCTGTTTGCACTGGTGTCAGCAACATGTGTACTGGAACTGGAATAGATGGAGGAATGTTATGCTCAGTAAAGAGTCCAGATTTGGATTGTGGCATGTTGGATCATAGGGTCTAGTATGAGATGAAAAATGAGAACACTCTGCTGATTGATGCACTAGTAATGTCACAGCATTTAGCAGAGGCCGTATGATGATGTGGGGAAATTTCTCCCTCACTAAAAATCAAGGTTTGTCATCATTTTATTGGAAAAATAGATCAGGATTAGATTCTGCATCAAGTCTGGGACTGAACACTATCCTCAAAGGTTGACAATACCCACCTTCATGGATCAGGCCTGATCAGAGGATGGAATACCTGCCTGCAGTCCTGACCACAACAGAACTGAACACTTCCTGTTCAGCTTGTGTTTACTCTTTTTGCCTACACAGCCACACCTGCTGACATAATGCCAGTTACAAAAATTAGACAACATCCCACAGCAGGGTGTGACTGAGCTGCAGCATGGGGAGAAGGTACCAGGATAATTTGGAAAATTGCCAAAATGTTTTGTTTTCTCAAGACTTCAATCATTCAGGCTATTAAAAAACATCCAAACAATAGTCAGTAACAACAACTGCAAAAGTATCTGCAAATAAACTGTAAATCAGTCTTATCTACCACCTGACCAAAACCATTAATGAAGAAATCACAAACAGGTGTATTAAGTTAAGAGCTCAGGTGTGCATGATGCAAACAGCAATTAAAAATCATGTTTAAGCACATCTTTTATAATGATTTCAATTGAAGAGTTTTTGGAGTTGTTTAAGTTTAAAGAGACAGATTTCTTGCATTTGAGTTGATTCTATGATTTTTCTGGCAAAGCCATTAAAAGCAACTCACTGATGGCACATCTCTACTACCTGTTAGTTCGGACACTCGTTTTCTCAGAAATGTTTTTTTTTTCTAAAGAGAAAAAATAAGAAGGATGAAACACAGCATCCCTCTCCACAAGTGAATGTGACCTGAGCCATTAGATCTGAATGGGTTTTCAAAGTGAATGTGTTCACACATGTAGTACTGTCCACTTGTGATATGCACACCAAGGATACACGTAGGAGTTCTAACACCTTTATTATTTCAAATAAATGAGAATCACAAGACTTTTAATTGGCTATACAACAGCGCTATTTTCAATCCATTTTTGGACACGTGACTTTCGTAGCATGATCAGTGTTCTGATTCATGATCTAATTTAAAATTAATTTGTTGATGATAGCACTCCATCCTGGATCAGAATATATTGGGTATTTGGCTAAAGTTCAACATGAAATTGAAAAGTAAGTTTTGAATTAAACTGAGACTTTTTTTTTATAGCAAATCACTGGTATGCACTGACATGCCAAAAATAACTAAACCATTAATGTGGATCTTTTGTTCATTTTTTTTCCCAATACAGTACTTTCTTTCTTATTTTTAATCAATCAAAAAGTCACTGATTCTTCTCCCATACAATACAGACAATCAAAATGTTAACAAGAAGCTTCTTATCCCTTTTTTGTTTTTGACAAAAACATTCAATTAACAGTTTGGGATCTTTAATACTGAAGTATGTTATTATGTGAAACAACTTTTGAGTCATTTTAGCATCATGTTTGAGGGATTAACAGTTTTTTTTCTCATAACTTTTTGTGAAAGAATAAATAAAATATGGATGCCTGAATGAATCTTTTACTTGCAATTGTTCTGTACTGGTCAAACAAATTAAACTCAAGTAATTTTATGTAAATTATGGTGTTAATGTTCTGTGTCATAATGATGTTGGGCTGCATGTGCCTTTGTTTGATAGGTTTTGTCTACAGGCTGGGCTGGAAGTACAATTTGCCAAGAATTGTCAACAGTGTGGCCTAAATCAGCTGTTTCTACAGTTTCGTACTGTTTGTATTTCCTGATGACTTTGACTTTTTGTTTTAGAGACTTTGCAAGAGGAGAGAACATGCTGTTGCACTTGTTAAAAACCTTTTAGTGAAATAAAAAGCACATTCAGAATGACAGATAAAGATGCGTCTAAGCTTTTCTGTCTTTCAGTTTTCTGTTGGCGTCTTTCCTCTCAGCCTCTCTTACATCTCATCCTCTGGCTGCTTCATTTTATCCAGCCACAGAGGAGTGCAGGATTTACAGTGGATTTTTGTTTCAACCATCTATGGAATTAAGAAGTGTATCCTTGCATTTCATTAAATCCTGCCTAATGAGATGACTGTCTCTCCCCAAAGAGCGGATGATGAAGTACCCGATGCCATGGAGCATAAATTAGCATGGTGAGGTTAAATGCTGGAACTGACTCATGTTTCACAAGAGAACCCTTTTGCAGCAGTTAAATCAATTCACATAAATACTGCCAACTTCAGCCTTAATACACCTATCTTCCAAATGCTCCCATGCAAACCAATGGATCATGTCTTGTTTTTATCTAAAAAAAAAAACTAAAGCAGAGATTAATAGCTTTTACTTTTTTTCTGATTGCACAGATACATTTTTCAGTAATCAGTGACAGAAAATCTGCAACTTTTGTACTACAGAAGTCAATACAAATAAAGATGTATATTAGGATACAGATGAGTATTTTATCACAACTTTAGTTAAACATGTATAGATTGATAAAGATGACTAATATTAGAGAGAATGCAGGAATGCTAGTGGCACACTTTAAAAGCCTCTATATTGCCTGCATCTATTTCAAATAACATTTATCCTATGTTATTGTTTCATTATCAGTGATGAGAAAACAAACCTTCCTTATGTTGAGTTCATTCGTGCTGCAGATGCACCACACATGCACACCCTTTCTCTCACACAGGTTAAACTTCAAACAGAGAGAGAGAGGTGGAAGAATCACTGAGATTTCAAGGATCTGGCTCATGTCGGATTTGATCATCACTTCTAATTGGGGGATAATTTTCATAAAACCCTTCAAATAACTGACAGCTCCCCCATACCTGTCCATCTCTTTCACCATATTTTTTTTTCTAAAATATGCTCTCAGCAAAGTGAAGTTATGGTATAGTGGAGTTTTGCTGATATTCCAGGTATTTTAAGTCCACGTGAGCGTAATGGACTTATTCACAAGCAGTTCTTGTCTCTCTAATTAGAGGTACCCCCCTTGAGCCGTAACAAGGGCACTGACGAGAGAGGCTTTTTCCCAATGATAATGTGAATAGATACCTGCAGGGGAAGATTTCTGCACTGTTCCTCATCCTGTCAGCCACTCTGGGTAACACTGGGGCTTAATGAACCTGAAAACAAGACACTGTGTGTGGTGAGCGTGTGCGAGATGGGTGCAGCAGTTTGGAGCTGGCCCTGGAACAGTACAGTATCTGTTCTGTATTTGTGAAGTCCGTCACATTCACAGAGCGAAGACATACGTAGTGAGAGGAGTAAAATAATCCAAGTTAAATCAAGTGTGGCTTTTCCTGTTGGAACACAAGACCCACTGTACATGTATTGTGATATGTGTGTCCTGCTTGTGAGATGATTTGAGTGATAACTTGACACCACGGAGCTGCATATCTAGGATGCATGCAATGTCACAAATGTCACGTGTGATCGATCGAACACTGCGCCGTCTATGTGAGAGGTCATTGCTCTTCTTATACAGCCTCAGGGGAGGAACGGGGACAGAATGCCTGGTCAGCACACGGTCACATTTTAGATGCACCATTTCCCCTCCCTGCCCTCCTGGGTTTGTAATGAGTTGAGTTGTTGTCGGTGGAGCACACGTCACTCCATGTGACACTAGACTCACTCATTGCTGCCAGAGCTGACCCCATTCTTTACTTTGGACACTACAGACCCTTCAGATGCAGAGCTGTATCTACCTTTTGAAGCTTGTTGACACTGAATGATGTGTTTGTTTATTAGGTGTAATGTCAGACAAGCATTAAGTCTTGTAAAGGAAGCCTTCCGATTTTTTCCTCTCCTCCAGTGCCACTGACCAATGTGAGGATGCAGTGATTGGCAAAATCTATGACAAACAACAGAAAATGACAAAACTAGATGGACTGAAGGAAGAGCAGATGAATTATGGACAACTTGTACATGATGGAGGTAGAGAGACAGAGTGAGAAAAACAGAGACAGAAAGAGGGAAAGACTAAGACAGACATGGGGAAAGGGAGCCACAGATGTGGTGGGGCCTCAGGCGATACAAGTCATTATGGTGTAAACTGCTCCAATGGTGATGTTGGGTAGAGAGCGCTAGGGTCACCATACCAGGGTGTGTCAAGCAATACATGCACGCATAGACATAAGTGGGCAGACAAAAATAGGAAACTGAAAGAACATCTGGATATGTGCCACCTGCCTAGAGGAAGCCATCTAGTTTACACGCAGTAAAGCGGGGAGGGATTTGTCCCTTCCTGGATGTACAACCTTCATGCTAGCTTGCACCGCTGGGAGAGGATGGAGGACAAAGTGGAGAGTGAAAAGCGTGCAAACCAAATGGCACATTTCACATGGTAAAATTGCAGGTAAACACAAATGTCGTGAGTTACAACGGGAAATGGAAAAAACAATGCACCACCTTTGCTCTTGCAGAACCCTTTAATCTCACTGCTATTAGACTAAGATACTTTAAACACAGCAACTAATTCAGACAGGTCAAACTGGAAAAATAATACACATAAGATAGTGAAGACTGAGATTACTTAAACAACAAATAAACAATTAGCATGTTGAGGCGACAGGCACAAAACTCAGGGCTGAGTATGGGCCATCTGGCATGAGCCCAAGCTAGCGTGCTACAAAACAATTGCATTCATTAGCTTAATTTATCATGGTGGTAAGCTCAATTTACTTTTCCTTGTGCAATACTGGCTCATTAAGATTCAGTCTGCCATTTCCTCAGGCCCTCTTATGATCATTTATGTAGGGTTCACGCATTTAGTACCAGATAGGAAGCTTCTGAGGCTATCAGCCAGACCCAAACTCTTTAAAAAAGACAGGAAAAGGGGAGATGGAGAGAGGGATTATGGAAGCAAATGAAAGAATGAGAAAGGGGTGGGGGGTGTGAGCACAGGAGTGATCTGACGAAGAATGCTGTTGAGAAGTGGCATGAAAGAAAGGCCCTTGCTTGACAGAATGGATGTTACAGGGCTGCAGTAGAAGACGAATGGAGAAAGAACGAGGGGAAGGAGGCACGTGACTAAATGTATTCTGATAACTGAACAGCAGATGTCTCGCATGAAGCTTCTTTGTTGCCTGAACAGCAGGACCCTGCACTTCAGTGGGCTCACTTCACACTGCATTCATTTGCCTGCCAGCTGCCAATTTAGGGTAGAGAGAGTGAAAGAGAAAGGAAAGAAAAAGAGGAGATGGGAAGGTGGCTAGTCCGTTTCTCCCCTCCCTCTGCATGTCTCTCAGAGAGACTGCCATTCCGTCCCCTCTTTCCCCGGTGGCCTGTACAATTAGTGATCTGCATAACCACCCACACCTTCATGCACTGCTCTTACAGAACTGGGGGGGAGGTGCCTTTGTCTTTTGGCTGCTGTACAATGAATCGCTTTGGACTTGGCTGAAAGCCAGAAGTTGTGGCACAAATACTTCATGTTCTTGGATGGACAATAGATACTTCTGGAGTCTTGCTTCCTCAAGCAGCTGATTATGGAAGATCAAAGACAATCTGCTTCAGCTGTCATTAACAGCTCTTTTTTAATACACCTTTAAAGCTGTAGCAAGGGAGATGTTTGTGAATTGCACTGTTTTATCACAATCCCAGGTACTTTTGCTCAATAGACGTGCACCACAAAGCCAACACTTCATTAACGCCTGGGTGAAAACAAATTTACACCCCTTCGTTAAGTGATATGGACCAAGGCGAGTTCACGCCTGGGTTTTGGTGAAACTGAAGGCAGAACTTAGGCGAATAAAACCACAACTTCTATCTGACAATCAAATACCAATTAATTTTAGGCTGCAGAAGAGTGAAACAATTTTTAACTCCAATGATGTCACACCAGATCACTTGTTCTTTAAAAACGCGACTCGACTCAGACCAGGGACACGTCCACCCAGAAACTAAAATAACCACACCATGCCAAAAGGTGATAATAATGCTGAGATTAACAAACATCAAAATAGAAAAGAACAAGCAAGGCTGCGAATTCCCTCACAATATTTGTGGCTCGTTTTTCTTTTACACCATTTAAAATTTTATCCCGATCATTAATCTTTGCAGCATACGATCAAAGTTTTATAGCAACAGAGTCAAGACAAAGCCAGATCAGTCAGATGTTAGAAAACTGCTACATCACTGTATCTAGTTTTACTAAGCAAGAGCTGCCATGTTTTTCAAAAGCAAAAATGATGTTTGGGTGTGGACAAGATATGCAAAATACCCACATCAGTGTGGACCGGGGTCCTGCCAGTTTTTAGTGACTGTTTATATTTGATACAAAAGTTTATAAGACTAATTAAATTCATTAGTTATCGCATTCCCTCCATTACCCACAAAACTTTTGATGTCTGTTTATGCTCAGTTTGTTATTATCTTAGGTGTGAAGGCCATTCAATGATCTAAAAGTCACAGCAGCTTTAAAGAGATTGCCAATCGTATTAAGACTTGTGTAGTACAGGAGATAATACATGTATTGATCGACGACCACCAGCTCATCTAAATTGTACGCACTTGTTATAACACAAAAGGAGGCAGTAGAAGATCCTGCTCATCACCCACCTCAATGTCAATCCACAGGACGAGTAAAGGAATGAGCATTATCCCTACCTCCTGAGTTGGTGGAGGGGGGGGGTGATAAAAACTTTTTGATTAAAGGAAGGGAATCATCTATTTCATTCTGAATCGGGAAGCAGGAAAAAGAGCAGAGGATTAATCTTAAGTCCGTCGTTTTACTGCCTATCCCCCCTTCCTGTCTTAGAGCTGAAGAAGCGTGGGTGAATAATGGGGTGTCCATCAGCCGTGGGCTCAAGCCCAGATTGGGATTTTCTCTGAGGATAATACAAGGCAGGATGACAATTGATGATTCATAATGTACAGTTTTAGCCTGCCGATAGCACCAGCTATTGTAGTGAGTGTTAGTATTAATGTATCTCTCGGCGAGTTGTTTCTCTGTGACAGCAATCTTTGGAAGTGTTCTTCTGCTGAGGAAGGAAGAATTACACATTTTAAACTATGGATACAACGAATCCTATTTTCTGTTATTCAGAAGACAAATTGCACCGTATGAGTCTTCTGAAGAAAATATCCTCATTCAGTCCTGCATGCATGGTGTTGCAGTTGGAAGAAAAGAAGGATCCAGCCATGACAACAACCAGCTCTGAATAATAGTTACATCCACTTTACTCCCTCGTTTTACATGCTGGGGCTTTACACTGAAGTCAGAATAATCCTACTAACAAAGTTGTCTGGCTCTCCAGTCGTGTGAGCAGCACCTGTCGTGTCAGTGAGTGGAGGCTGAGGCGGCGCTGGGGATCCATAGAAGGGATGCTTTCCATCAGTGGTTCCATTTGATATTTAATTTAGACTTTTATGAGCCTTAGAGGATGGACCATGTCATTTTTCTCTCCTGACTCTCTCTCTGTAGGGATGGAGGATAAATTCCTTTCAACTATGGGGCAGACTAACCAAGGCACCCTTAGATTTATTACTGCATGTAGTGCTGGTGAAGATGGCTGTGTACAATTAGTGGCCTACATATGGTACCCAGCTCTGTCTGGGTCAGAATGTCTGTTAAAAACTTGCTCTTAATTCAATTAAAGTTTCCAAACATGCACAAATTCACAGGAGAGTTTACTAGCTGCAATAAATGTTAACGCTATGATGTTTGCATTATAACAGTTACACAAAACTGTTAAGATAAAATGTGACATTATGAGGAAAAAATGTTTAAAAGAAACAAAGTAAATAAACTTTTTATCATTAATCTTACGAGTGTGTAAAGTCACACATTCACACTTTTCCTTGAATTATGGGTGGAATAAAAGAAGTGCTTTTCTGAGGGTAATAACAAGTTTTATAAACTAATTCTGTCCTAATGGTCTGTTTTACTGTGATTTATAGCTTTATTCATTACCTCTTTTGTATTAGTAATTATTTCTAAAATACCAAAGAGCCATCTTTTCTTTCCTGGTTCTTCTCAGGCTCTGATTTATTGTCCCAGCTCCGGCCTGATGCTGTCTTCCCAAGGTGTGACATTTCAAAATATTTATGGCTCTGGCACATTAAAGGGCCTTCCTTTGAAGGTGACCGACTGCTCTTCCACACCATGTAATTAATAGAATCACAGCTTGCTCTCCTGGCATTATTTATCCACTGCATTCTGTTGAAACACTAGAAAACACCAAGGTTTTGGCTCAGCTTGTTCACCTCATAAACAGCCATTTTATACCCACAAGTCCCAGGATGCATTTCACAAGAGATGGGGGGGCAAAAGGAAAACCATTCCACGTCGAAGCTCCAAAAGTTTAATATTTTATTGATTAGATCTAAACCCTCTGTCCAAAGTGGCAATTAAAATTCAATTAAACTGACTGAAAGCATCATATTAAATTCATCTCTTTATGAGCTCCATGATAATGCTGGAGGACTTGAGTATAATCACACCCTTTTTAGATTATATTATCCTGCTCGCTCACTATAAAAATGACACTTTTAGGTATACTTTCAATATTTCTTAACTGTAAGCTTCTAATGAACACATTTTACAGCCATTAAATCTACTATTATTGGGTAGAGCTGCTTTTTATTCTGCAGTCTGGATTAAAAAATGAATAGCGACAAGATTTTTGCATGTGTAAATGAAGTTGTGGGATATTTACTAACATTGCTCACAGTTTATAAATGTTTTAGCATCAGTAAAGACATTCTTATAATTATACCTCATTTGAAGTTTCAGTGTTTGTCCACTAATTCAATTTTTTGGCGTGAAAATACTGCAGAGTCAGGACAAATGTGAAATAATAAGTCTTATTTAATTTAATTACAGCTTATGGTGGCAATTTTGAGCTAAAACAGGACTCTGCTGCTCTGCTACAGCCTTGCGACGCTACTCTTAGTCACAGCAGTGAACATTAGGTGTCCCTTGGGAACCATGACTGTCTGCATGAAATTAATTTGCAATTGATGTGATAGTTGTTCCAGTACTTTACATTAAAAATGGCAACAATGTGCTAATAAATGATGTTAGTAAAACTGATCTCCTTAAGATTTTTCCATAAACTGAGATTTCACAATGTTTTATATCACTGGTCATCAGGTTTGTGTTAAGGCACAACGTCACTGATCCTTCAGCATCCACCACAGTAAGAAGGCTTTTTAGAAGTGCACAGAGAGCAGTGTGAGAATCTGAGAGAGGTTGTTATTACCGAGTGCCACTTTGTCCCCCCCGCCCCATACTGTTTGCTCTGTATGATTATTCTCTCCAGCTCCCTGAACATCCCGGCTCCCTCATCTGTGATAAAGATATTCATTTACCTGATATGAAAATCGTGTTCATGCCCATCCCAAATGACTCCAGATAGAAGAGGAAGAAAGTGGGGAGGTGAGAGAAAACAAAGGAGGCGATAGACTTCGAGTGCAGGAAGAATGACATGAAATATTAATACACTACGAGTCAATGTGACACACAGAGTTTGCATGATAACAAAATGGGGGGTTTGTGTGTTGGATTTTTACTGATATGGAGCGAAACTGTTGCCAAGTCATACAAGTCAATCTCAGGGAAATTAATGAATAATTAAATTGAAGCTTCTGATATTTTTATTTTAAATTTCTTGCAAGATTTTTTTAATTTGTGCATATTTTGTTCACTTTCTTCTTCTAAAATTCCCCACTGCTCATTCTAAACTTTAAGTGCTTGAACTTTTTCACATGCATGCAGGAAAAGTAAAAATGTTGCAAAGAAACTATACGTGTTCACTGAAATGCATCCTCATACTTTACAAAAAATAAAATGAGATGCAGAGATGATAGTCCTTATCATGTTTCCAGTCTCTTCTTTTATTTTGTTTGAGTATATGGCTCACTCATCTCAGGTTTTATTGTCTCTGTCATGTGAGTGCTGCTTCTACCCGCTTTAACGCCGCCGCCATGAGCGGCACATCCGGCAAATTCTTGATTCTGTGTTCAGTAATTTAAAGCCTTTATGGAAATGCAATTTCAGGGCTCAGTGCTTGTTTTTCTAAATTGTACTCAAGGAATTAGCTACTCCAGCCACAAATCAGTTGAATTTATGCCCAGTTGTAATACACTTTATAGGCTCATGGTACATTGCTTCAAAAACAGCAGATGTAGAATTATGATAAATATAATGAGCGTTTTTTTCTTCCATCTTTCACCCTCCTTTCTTCACTCTCTCTGCTGTGAGGGGCAAGGATGTGAAGCGTGTTTACGTACGCTATACAATACATTTAATGTCTTAGTAAGGGCCCGCCAACAAAACCTGATTAATGTCCTCATCTCTTTTATTAAAGATAAGAGTGGCACTGCAGTCAGAAGATAGAGAGGGTGCCATAAATCTCAAGCAAAATGAGCAGTCAAATAATCACTCATCAGAAATGAAATCTACATACATTAACACTTGCAGACGTTCCGCTGTGAATATAAACACAGGGCTCACGGGTGATGAAGCCGCCTCCATTTATCCATATACTCTCAGTATGGGGGAGGTAGAGGTGTCTGAAGGGGGCAAGCTCTCAGCTGGCAATGATGTTTAAGAGGGTTCTGTCCTGCAAAGCTACAGTCCGCCAGACTAAGCATGTGTCCAGAGGAGTAGACACACGATCATTAGAGCAATGGATGAGCTGGATAGCAGAGGCAATTAACCATCTCCCTGAATAGGACATAATGTTGATCCATCCCTACGATTAATCAAGACATGCATTAGACAGTGATGGGTGACCCTGCGCCATTGTGACAAAATGATTCTTCATCCTGTGTTTGGGGATTGGGATCCCGAGATCCCTAATGCGCCTTAGAGGTGCCCCAATGAAATCCTGTCATCTATTTAGTTTCTGTCGCTGACAGCTATCAACCTGTCTTCTGCCAGCCAAGGAACATTATCTGAACTCCCGAGGCATCGAGCGACAGGGACTGGGATCATGGTAGCTGGTAGCAGACAGGAAAATATGTAAAGCACCGATAATGCTGTCTTGATTTTGTACATGCATCAATCCTGGTAGGTTCAAAAATTTTATGACAAAAAAATACATGAAAATGCATGTAAGCATCTGCTCATATACACAAAACATTTGGCAATTTCTGTTCAAATTAGATGTGATCAGAATGAGCTTTATTTTAGATTTATAACAGGATTGACAACAAGTGGATATTTGGACCTTGGACTGCTTTTTGCACAGAACTATATTTTTGTCAAAACGTTAACAGAGATGTGAAACAATGTTGGTTTGTCTCACTGTGATAAAACAATGCTTGTAAGCCACAAGATACAAGAATTGTTGTCCCAAATTTGTGACCCTAAATTTCATTTATGAGAATTAATGATTTGGTATTTGTGATTCATGATCAAGTCTTTTTCTTTAAGTTTGCATTTGTTATTTAATTGCATATTTATGCGTTTGCCTTAAAAACACACTTAGCAAAAATTTATCAAATCTAAACAAAATACACATTATTTAAAAAATGATGTCCAAATGTTCTTGACTACAGTTTTTCTGTTTCTTCCTCTTTATTCCTCTCCACCCATATGGCTACCTATTCAGCTGTATTGCTGTATCATGAGATCATTACTTCCATCATTGAGCTCAGGCATCTGAGAGCCTGTTAACCTGGAACAGGCCCGGCTGTGCAGCCTGTGCTGATGGTACAATATGCTCCTTGTTATTCTAGGATCATTGACGCTAAATCCCTGGCAATCAAATCAGTTTTGTTGAAGCTCATTGGCTCAGCGGGGTCTCAGCTCATCTGTGGGTTTGGAATGAGGGAAAGAGTATTCGGGTTAGTTGGGTCGTTAGGTAGAAATTCTTTGATAATGGTGCATGTTACATTAGACTCTTACAAACCAAGAATAAGTGTTTCGAAGCCTCTATAATATAATTTACAAAATGGATTTTGGAGGATGAGAAATATTCCTGGAGTATAAAGTGTGAAAATGAACAGTTTCTTGTTCATCTAAATTTGTCACATGCTACACAGCTGATGCAAACTTGTTCCGGCGTGAGCAGGAACAAGTTGCAGGTGAGATGGGGTTTAAAATAAAACTTCTTATCCAGCACAGTTAGTTGCAGGATTAACTTTTCATGCTGTTATATCACATGTTTAAAACTTTATTCTCAATGAATGGCAAGTTTCATGTAACGTTAATAAAACATATGTAAATTCCTATTAGTTTTGAGCAATTTGTCAGCATTGAGATTTGGATGGAAATGTGCATGAAGAGCTGCAGAACTAAAAAGCAATCTGTAGCTTCAGCTCCGAGTGACGCTTTTTAATTTGTAACCAGCTAAAAATTAATTAATTAATTTGGTGCAACTCTCTAGAGCTTAAGTTGCACTGCTATGCAACTCCATGTCAGTGATGCAATCTCAGGTCATTTTCAGTTGTTGCAGGAACATTTGTTTTTCATTATTCCCATCTTTTTCTTTTGTCATTTGGTCTCAAGAGGCATGCAAACTCCGTAGAGAAAGGACCTAGTTGAGAGTTGAACCCAGCACCTTCCTGCTGTAAAGAAACAGCTCTAACCAACTGTGCAGCCCTTTAAAAAACTCCAAAAAATAATACACATCACTGATCATGAACCACAGAACACTGCAGTAATCTAATAAACCGAGAAATGTTCAGTGTTCCACTTTATGTAGTTTTGTAAATTTTCACGTTTTTCCAGTTTGGTCAACTGCAGAGTAAAATTTCTACTGGAAACACTTTTTAAATCAAGGATATGCATCACTTATCAACTAGACATGGAAATTCTTGCTTTTTGAGCACATCTACAAATTACTATGCATGAATATGAATCATCTATAAATCTATTTAAAATGGAGATATTTGAGACTTGTTTTTTTATTCAGTGTGTCGGGCTTCTGTTGTTTCAACGTCAATGTCACTGTTTAAGATTATGTTGGTTATGATCTGCTGCTACAGTGTTTTCTCTCATTTTTATTTCATTTGTTGTCACAAATGCATTTGAACATCGACAATGAATACAGTTAAAGGCCAGTGAGACACTGTGTAAGAGTCAGAATTTCAGGTTTCTCTAAAATAAAACTTGAACAAAAAACAACAACCATTAAAAATAAACAAGAAGAATCTGCTGCAACATCAGAAGTTATGTTAACTTTAGCCCAAGTGTTCATAAAAACACATAACCCAGTGATTTGTAGATTTCCTTAGAATAAAGAAGCATATACAGTGGGGCAAAAAAGTATTTAGTCAGCCACCAATTGTGTAAGTTCTCCCACTTAAAAAGATCAGAGAGGCCTGTAATTTTCATCATAGGTATACCTCAACTATGAGAGACAAAATGAGGAAAAAAAATCCAGAAAATCACATTGTCTGATTTTTAAAGAATTTATTTGCAAATTATGGTGGAAAATAAGTATTTGGTCAATAACAAAAGTTAATCTCAATACTTTGTTATATAGCCTTTGTTGGCAATGACAGAGGTCAAACGTTTTCTGTAAGTCTTCACAAGGTTTTCACACACTGTTGCTGGTATTTTGGCCCATTCCTCCATGCAGATCTCCTCTAGAGCAGTGATGTTTTGGGGCTGACGCTGGGCAACACGGACTTTCAACTCCCTCCAGAGATTTTCTATGGGGTTGAGATCTGGAGACTGGCTAGGCCACTCCAGGACCTTGAAATGCTTCTTACGAAGCCACTCCTTCGTTGCCCGGGCGGTGTGTTTGGGATCATTGTCATGCTGAAAGACCCAGCCACGTCTCATTTTCAATGCCCTTGCTGATGGAAGGAGGTTTTCACTCAAAATCTTACGATACATGGCCCCATTCATTCTTTCCTTTACACGGATCAGTCGTCCTGGTCCCCTTGCAGAAAAACAGCCCCAAAGCATGATGTTTCCACCCCCATGCTTTACAGTAGGTATGGTGTTCTTTGGATCCAACTCAGCATTCTTTCACCTCCAAACACGACAAGTTGAGTTTCTACCAAAAAGTTCTATTTTGGTTTCATCTGACCATATGATGTTCTCCCAATCCTCTTCTGGATCATCCAAATGCTCTCTAGCAAACCGCAGACGGGCCTGGACGTGTCCTGGCTTCAGCAGGGGGACACGTCTGGCACTGCAGGATTTGAGTCCCTGGCGGCGTAGTGTGTTACTGATGGTAGCCTTTGTTACTTTGGTCCCAGCTCTCTGCAGGTCATTCACTAGGTCCCTCCGTGTGGTTCTGGGATTTTTGCTCACCGTTCTTGTGATCATTTTGACCCCACGGGGTGAGATCTTGCGTGGAGCCCCAGATCGAGGGAGATTATCAGTGGTCTTGTATGTCTTCCATTTTCTAATAATTGCTCCCACAGTTGATTTCTTCACACCAAGCTGCTTACCTATTGCAGATTCAGTCTTCCCAGCCTGGTGAAGGTCTACAATTTTGTTTCTGGTGTCCTTTGACAGCTCTTTGGTCTTGGCCATAGTGGAGTTTGGAGCGTGAGTGTTTGAGGTTGTGGACAGGTGTCTTTTATACTGATAACGAGTTCACACAGGTGCCATTAATACAGGTAACGAGTGGAGGACCAAGGAGCCTCTTAAAGAAGTTACAGGTCTGTGAAAGCCAGAAATCTTACTTGTTTGTAGGTGACCAAATACTTATTTTCCACCATAATTTGCAAATAAATTCTTTAAAAATCAGACAATGTGATTTTCTGGATTTTTTTTCCTCATTTTGTCTCTCATAGTTGAGGTATACCTATGATGAAAATTACAGGCCTCTCTGATCTTTTTAAGTGGGAGAACTTACACAATTGGTGGCTGACTAAATACTTTTTTGCCCCACTGTACCTGCTGGACCGGATCATGTGACATGTTCAGTACAAGCATGTAGACATTAACCTGCAGGAAAAGGCAGAGCAAGCACTTCAAACATTAGTCATCTGTCAGAATCCACTGAAAAACAGATTATATGCTAAATTAATACCCACTACTTCAGCGCATGCCTGTCTGTGTATGTGAGTGAATGCAGGTCAGACCTGTGCCTTGTTGAAAATGATACATGAAGTCTTCCAGGTCCGACCTGGTGAGACTACCATCAGTTTGTTACATGATGTGCTTATTCACAGGAACCCTGACAAGTTCAGTTGATATTAGATTAATGGTGCGTGTCTGAGAAGACTTGAAGGTTGCTCCTACAAGTGACTAATTCTGAACAACTCTGAAGCGTAATTGTAAGCTAGATAGGTGGAACACGAACACAACTTTTGTTACCTAACGGTGTTATTTGTGATACATTTTTTGTTCATAGCATTTTTATTCCAGGTGAACTATCTGAATCGAGTGTGACAAAGAGCCATTTTCTTTTTGGTTGGTTTTGAAATACACCTCCTGCATGCAAAAGAAATATTGATTTTTTTAAACCACATCCCCTCATTAGGGCTGCATGGTGGTGCAGTGGGTAACATTGTTGCCTTGTAGCGAGAAGGTCCTGGGCTTGAAACCATGTTGGGACCCTTCTGCATGGAGTTTGCATGTTCTCCCTGTGCATGTGTGGGTTTCCTCCAGGAACTCCGCCTTCCACCCACAGACCAAAAACATGCTTGAGGTTAATTGTCAACTCTAAATTGTCCCTATGTGTGTTGTCTGTCTATATGTGGCTCTGTGATGGACTGGCAACCTGTCCAGGTGTGACCCTGTCTCTCAGCCAATGAGTGTTGGAGACAGACACCAGCTCCCCGTGACCCTGAACAGGAATAATAATGACTGACTGACCACCTTGTTTTAACCTAGTTCTTATGCTGGACTGCAGTTCTGGCTTGTGGCACATAAATGCCAGAAAAGAAAAAGAAAAATTTTGCATGAGCAGCTTTAAAATGATGGACAGGAATAAAATTTTTCAAAATTAGATGCAAAACTTTTATACACCTTAATGTACATCAATAAACTGACACCACTTGTGTAACACTGTGGAAGTCTTTCTACTGCAGAACTACTGTATCTTTGACCTTTTAGAATAAGGACACTAGAGTCAGGTGTGTAGATGTAAACTCTTCTGGTTCATCGTGTTTACTCCCATGGTTTGGTATATAAGTGCCTTCTTGAGAACAGTCTTCAGAATTAAGCTTGAAAGGTCACTTTTGCTCCTTTTTTTAGTGGATTTCTGTGCATAACATGTTGCATGGGATACACTGTCACTTACTACAAGGAGTCAGAGCTCAACTTCCTGAAGCTTTCAGATTTCCAAAGCTTATCCTCAGATGCTCTTCTTGTTTATTTCTCTCTCTCTCTCCAATACATCAGCCTTTCTGAGTTGGAGTGGGCAGTCTTTGAGGAGGTGGCGTCACAAATCTGCCATACCCCAAAGCAAAGTTCCTTGAGGAAAGACATGTTGTCAGAGCACATTCATCACTGGGCATGCCATCGGAAACAGATTCCCCTCATAAGCAATTTTGCTCATTAGAGTTACAGTGCTGATTTGCTGATTGGAGTTGCAGGCTACCGCGCTGTGAGGGAACGAGAGAAGAGCATGACTGAGAGGAGAAAGGAGGGAGGAGAGAGAGAGAGAGGGAGAGAGGGTCTGACACATATTACAGTGATGTGAAAGCTGAGATGTTGATTAATGTGCATTGCTCCTGTCACATAAACTGAATAAATAAATATCAAACAAAAGCAGAGGGAGAGGCTCATTTACAAACCAGGAAATGAAAATTCCATTTAGTTAGTGAATAAGACAGACTGGGATGTCACAACTGTAAACAAGAAATCACCACAGTGGAAGTTAAGGCTGTGTTGCCCACAGGCTCACAGCACCTGGCGTGGCTGTTCCAGACATTCCTTAAGCTAATGTAGCTCACTTGTTTTATCACAGACAAAACATTCAGAGGAGAAACCTTCCACCTCCTCTGAAGTCCACCACTGAGATAAGTGGCCTTCCTGGTTGGCACACAATCAGGTCTTGAAAGCCTTCAGGCGGTGATTGGTCTCAAAACAATCCAGCAGCCTCACAGTTCAAGCAGGGTAGAAAATAAACACTGTTTATGGAATTTAAAACCCATCCAACATGCCTCGAGTGATGGATGATGATAACAGAATATTTCGCAACTGCACGAACTCTGTTCAGCTCATTTAGGACGGGCTGTTTATATTGATCTTCCAATGCCATTCACAAACATGCTTGTTTACATAAATAAACAGCATTGTGTTTGCTGCTATGGAAACGAAGTTTACACAGGCGGGAAAATTTTCAGTTTAATGGAGTAAGATGTTTACATGCCCGAGAATGCATATCTCAAGTGTCATATTATGGGAGCTTGTAAATATGAGAAAGGAAACAACATCAAACAGTCTTAATTAAACAGTCAATTAAAAGCATATCCATGTCAATGGTGAACAAAATAAATAAAAAATGTATTTCTATTGTTGTTGTTGTTATTTGGTGTTCATGATGCTGACATGCCAGCAAAGTTTATGTTCCCTCATTGCCCTGTTTTGTTTTGTTTTTCTTTTTATTACATCTTCCTTTTTTTGTGTCTTTGTGACCCATTTTACAATCATCAGACCGTCACTTTGTTCACTGTAAAAGAGACGTCAACTGACTGGTCAGTGCATTTATTTATATTTGTCTCAAATTTCAGTCTGACATGATTTCTAACCGAGTCAGATGATATTTTTCAGATCATGTGCAGGCTCACTCTTTGTTAATGGGTTAATGTTTTCCCAGGTCAGCAATGGCTACCGATACACCCTGCTGTCATTTCCTTGCTTCAGAAATGCACTCATGCAGTGACTCCTCTCCTTGCTTCCCTCAGCTCCTTTTTCTTCTTCTCTCTCTGGGTTTGTAGATTCCTTCCTTTTTCTCAGGCATCTCAAGAGAAGTCATTTTACAGTTCAATCAGGAATTCTAATAAACTGACCTGCATTTTAATGACTAATTCATTGTCTCCTTTACTACCTTCATGTGTATAAAGCAGATTAATGACTTGAGCAAGGTTAAAAACAGTACCACTGTGCTTTTCCTTCAACTGTTATCAATCATCCTTTACATTCTTAAGAGAGCTTCGGAAATTGAAGAAAAATTAGTAATCACTTTGATGGATGATGGCATAGGAAGAAGTGTACATTATATAAGTGTGGTTATAGTACTAAATGGAAATTAGCTGATAAGCTGCATCACAAAGCTCCTTTTCAAGATTTACTGCATAAATATTTCAGGCTATAATGTCGTATGACAATAGAATCAAAATTTAGTGACAACATATTTTTTAATCACTGTAAAAAAAGATTTGTTGAATAAAAAAGAAATAAAATGAAGACTGATTTATTTTTTTTCATTTCTGTGTGGAGCTCCAAACCAAACTGCTTAAACTGCTGAATTGTCCAGAGATGTAATCCAATATGTTTCATGACACTTTGCTTTACAATGTTTGCAACAGAGCTCTTTAGGAAAAACTCCAGGGGAAAACTCCACAGCAGTTTCAAAAGTGGAGTCCAAGAATTTCACGAGTTCTTTGACAGTTTCTTTACTTTTTCCTCATACTGTACTTCTTTCTTCTTCAGAAATCCCATGGAAGAGGGAAGAAGTTGAGGAAAAAAAAAAAAAAACGACCCAAAGACGAGGCAAAAGGGAAACAGTGAGGAAAGGGAAAGACAGGGTTTGATTCTGCCTCTTTGTTTACCATTCTATATTCCCATTTCTCACACGCATGTGCCTTGACTGCATCGCTGGGCCCTTTTCACTTCTTGGCCCCAGTCATTTCTGACAATGTTAATGATTTAGAGAAGAGCCCTCCACAACGGATGATTTGTGACATGCAGGAAGGCTCGGATCGGGGGAGGACTAGGCAGGTTTCGGTGGGGAGTGTTTGGGATCCAGGGATGCCTTGAAGATAGTGATTCATTATATTTAAGACAAGTGTGACATCCTACTTCAAGGAAGCAGCACACTTATGTATGGAGGGGAGGATTTTTTGGGGTGGCCGAAGCGGGGAGGGGTAGGTAAGTACAAAGGAATGCCTCAGTGTTTTTGGAGATGACATAGGAATAGGAGGCAGGCATATGGAGACGGCAGACTGGAAAATAATGGGTAATGGAGGAATTTAGCCTCAGGCTATATGCCTGCTTTGCCTACTTCTGTATAACTAGTATATTTATAATTCAAATACATACCTTTAATAATTAACCACCAGTGAATATTAAAGGAGAATGTAGGATACCTTTTCTGCAGCTGGAGTCAGGTGAAAACACGATTAAATTTCAAATTTGACAACAGCACAGAACAAAGAACCAGAGAGCAGAAACCTGAAAGTTATTTGACAGTTTGGGGCCAATTTAGAATTTTGTTCTCTGGTAAATAAACAAAAAACTGTCAAGTATGAGAAATAAATATGTTTCACGAAACAGTAAGTTTCCGTTTTATATAAAATACCAGTGAGTGAATGAACATTTCTGAATTTTTAAATAGTATTTTAAAAACATATTTGAGTATTGTTGAAATAAAGGACATCAAGTTGTGTCTGCTTGTATAACACACACAGGACTTATTGTTTGTTGGGTTCATACTGTAGGCTAGCCAAGGGCAACTCCCTGGAAACATGAGTATACAGTTACATGGTTTCCCTGGAGTGTCTCATTCACTATTTGATTGTTGTCTGTAGTCACAGTGAACTTGTGCTCTGTAATAACCAACATAACAGCAGCGATAGTGTTGACAGCCTTTTGTCTGGGCAAAATATAAAACTGCAGTGTGACAAACACACATCACACATTCATATGACATCCACATGAACAAACGTGTATCCTGCTTTACATACATTTATACCCTTTCAGACACATTTAGCCCGCTGCAATTTGGAAATGAGAACCGCATTATTGCTTGGATTCAAACTCACCAAGCTCTAAAAGCGCCTTTTTAAAATAAAATATCCCAAAGGACGGTGTGTTTTGTAGTCTGTACACAAGTGGCACAGAAAAAGCTCTTGCAGACTGTGTCAACTGATGTTATGCAAACACCAGCGTTCAACAAGAACCAGCGCATTTGCATCTTCAAGATCTTAAACGTGTTCCGCTTTTTGTACAGGCCCCACTTCTATCTCTTCTCTTTGATCTAGCTCATACATATTGAGAAACTAAACCCGCTGAAGAAACCGAGCACGTTCACTTAAGCATGAGCTCTGTTTGTGCATCCTCTTTAAAAAATGGTGCATTAGTTTGTCCCACTTATACTTCCAGGGTTAATTAGCGAATAAGAGATTGGACAATTAGTTCATCCGTGCTAATTGATTAGAATATTACAGCTTGATGATGATTGGATCATCATAAAGCGTCCGTTCCATATTCCACAAAGGGATATGATAATGTATACAATGCTTTTGTGTAATGAGGGTTTTAAAAGACCAAATCGGCAAGGGAAATTGTTAATTCTATTTCACTCAGATGATTCTTTACGACACAAATGAACTGAGTGGCAGGGATGCTGGGATCTTGTGTTATTTTAGATTACAAATGATCTGTGGTTAATTTCTGTCAGCGTCACAATAGGATGTGAACTCTCAAAGACCTGATTGTATCGAGGTCATTTCATTCTCGTTGCCTATTATCGAGCAGCCATTCATTTCATATCTGCAACAGAAATGAAGTCCTCCTAGAGAGATAAACCAAATATTGCCACGTGACAAACAAATAAAGGTTCTGTGGTGCAGAAGCTGAAGGATTTCCCTTTTCATGCCCTTACACATTTCCCTATCTCGGTCTTATAAGAGCAGCTCTCTTCTTAGTTGTCAAATATCTGCAATGTGAAGCTCAGAATGGACTTCAAACCATCTCTTGCTGGTGGCTCTACTCAAACTCCATCACAGTGTGACAATCTGTCATGAACTAAAAGCGACAAGGCTGCTCGGAGAGGGGAAAAAAACTGGAGGACCGTGTGCTCATACTGTATTTTACCTGGAAAGTTAAACAGGAACTGCTCAAACTTCCATCACATTACAACCAAATGAATGAAAACAGTGGTTTAAATATTATGGAGATCAGATCAACATGTGTTTGATCTCTGAGGTGATCATCAGCTTTCCTTCCCTTTTACTTAAAAATGACTCATGCTCCATTGAAGAGTTGATCTTTTTTATTCATTGAAATTCAGCACAAAACTCTTCCTCTTTTTTATATTTGCAACATAAAAAACAACATTTTTTTGAAATGTGACTCATTTCACCTCTAAGTATTCATCCTCGGGTGCAGCAAGTAAAAAAAAAAAAAGATTCATGTGTTAATGCTGAAGTATTACACTTCTTTACTGTGCTTAATAATTAATAGCCCATCCCATCTCTCTATGAATATTTACATGCAAAGTGTCCCTGGGAGCCATCCATATGCCAGAGGGAGGGAAGTCTGTGTGTTTATAGCATTAAACACTCAAATATCGTCAGCAACTCCATTTTGCCTCCAACCATGAAAAACACTCACCAAAGCAATGCAGGCATTTTATTTGTTGTTGCACTGTGTAACCAATTCAACTTCCATTGAGACGTGGCAAGTCAAATTACAGGTACTCGTTCTGTGCTGAGGTGAAATCCCTGGACACATCTTGTCTAGTTTGAACATGAAGGGATCAGAAATGTTTTTATTTTTTTTTACTGCAATGACATTGTTCATTGAGCTCACCTTCTACTTACTGCATCAAAGTGTCAAAGATCTTGTTAATGATTACAGATATTATACAATATTAGATTACGTTTCGAAAGCAGAGTCTTGCAATGCGGTCGGATAAAAGTGGGCCGGTATGGAAAGTTGATTTTAGGCTGCACAGCCAGAAAATCAAACACTGGACATTTTGAACAAGCATGTGGTTCTGCAGCTAATTTGGCTGAAGACTTGTGCTGTCAAACGTTAATGCATTACTCACTTCTAATCCTGGTGAGACACTTTTCTATAGTCTTTCCTTCTTATCAGTTCCAGAAACATTAAATAAACGCTGTGACAAAAGACTGAAAACGCGGCCCGACCACACTGTCTCAATACAATCACGTTCTTATATTTACACCTTTGGCATTTGAGAGAGACTCAGATTGGAGTATGGCAAAATCCCATTTGTAAAAGTTGCACCGTGGCCACTTTAAAACATACATAAGTTAATGATGGATAAGTAGGGTGTGAATCAAATACGTGAACCTGGGCATGTTGGGCTCTGTTGCTCTCATTGGCGATATTTATCTAGGAAGGGAAGGCTGAGTGTTGTTGTTGCCTCCCTGCAGGTCCCCGAGCTCTCAGATCTCCTCTCTGTCTCCTGTGTGGATAAGTACTGGCTGCAAAGGCAGCGCTGCTCTTTGATATTTCACTCATAATTTGAATCAGTGGTCGCTTTATTTGACAATGCCAGGTAATTACCTGGGTACCTAGCTTGATCATGTGAACTCCTGCAGAACCTGAGAGGAGAGGAGGGAGAGAATGAAGGATGGGAGGGGGATGGAAGATGGAAATAGGAAAACATAAACAGGAAAAAGAAAACAAACAACAACTGTCTGCATTTATTTGCCTGTGTTGTTTTCTGCAGGTCCTGCAAGCAGAGTCATGAGCAAGAGACGCACTGTTTTGCTTAGAGAGTTGAGTGTGTTGTTAGAAGGTTCAGCAGTGGTTTTTCTGTGTCATGCTGTGAAAAGTGTAAATATGAGGTCACACGGCGAAAGTTACCCAGATGAATGTAGGAGAGAGGACGTGGTGCACATAATCCAAATTAATAGGTTTTGTCACTTCGGCTGGGTCATTTGATTAACTTGCCATCACAGTGGTGTGTGTGTTTGTGTGAGTGAGAGAGAGAGAGAGTAGAAGGGATTCAATGACTTGTTACTAATGAGCTTGTGTGTAGAAATAAAGGAGGGAAAAACACAAAAGTCAGTTTTAAAATAATTTAATAGCCACATTACAGAGACAGCTTTCAGAAAAACAAGAAGTTCCAAATGTACTGTAAATATTCAGAATGCAAAAAATAATATTATCAGTTAATAGTATGAAATAACAAACACATTGTGCCTCTATAGATTTTAATCATCTAAACAACATAAACAGACATTTATACACAGAACTTGCTCTATACATTTATTAAAATAAACGTGGAGCCGTATTAATAAAGTTTATTGGATAGAAGATCCGTGTTTGCTCCCTTAGTGTGACTAGAATATCAAACTGGATGAACACGTGAATGCAGCTGCGTTAGGCTGGATTCACTGAGCTCTCCTTGGAGGAAACCAGCCGACAACTGAGCCTTGGACCGGTACTTTTCACTGTAAGACGGAGGGGAAGACATCCATCTTCAGATTAAATGGATTTTTACATCGAGATAAAAAAAATATATATTAAAAATATTAACAAAAAAATGTTTTGAGCGGATTAATTCAACAGCTTTCAGCTTAGAAGTGCGCATTTTTATTACGTTTTAAATCTTTAAATTAAGCAGAATAAAGACAGACGCGTTTTACTGGCTCTTTTTCTCGCCTTTAATGTAGCTTTAACACACAACCTTCATGGCTGTATTTAATGCTCGGTGTTTTTTGACACTGGATTTTTATCGCCGCAGACGCACTCTGATGAGTCCTTGTTCGTTTAATTCAAATCATTAAAAGAAAAAAAAAGCACGAAGATCGCCGCATTTCCATTTTGCCGTTTCCGTGCTGGACAAACAACATAAGGATGGTATTTAAATTCGTTTCAAAGAGGAGGGAGGAATTAAGACAGTTTAATAAGGGCTTAAACCGCGGGGCTGTCTGAATGCCGCGCCTAAAGACATATTTCCTCTGATCAGCAGAGGAGGGCGACTTTATTGGACATGTTTCTTTTTCCAAATCCGCATAACAGCCAACGATGCATGTATTTCTTATAATGTAGATAAGGGAGAGAGGGTTTGATGTGTAATAAAAGGTGGGTCTGTGCTGCCTGTTTAAGCCCCTTAAGCCTGATAAATGATGAGCGACAGTGGCACAGCAAGAGGGTCACCGCTATTAACTCCTCGGTTTCCCGGCCTCCACTTAAACTTCTCTCAATTACATCTGGTAATGTGGCTGGATACGGGCCTTATAGGCTTCGACTTGTTCAATCTACCTGAAATAATAATAATAATAATAATAAAGAAATCCTCCTCATATCCGTGCGTTGCTCTGGGCAGCCCCCAAAGCTAAGTGTTAAAAGGAAACACTATAGGATTATAGTCGGCGGCGTTGCAAACACATGCTCACCAGGTATTCTGGGACAAACAGCCAATGCAAGCTCATTAAATCAGCATTTGGTGTATCCGAGCAGGCGTTAACGACGGGGCTCTAATCTGGGAGTTGACCTGCACGAACTGTGTCACAGCCGAGCAGATCTGAGACTTTGAACACCGTCTGCAGCCCACAAACACACTGAGACGCAACATTTATTTAAAATTTGAGAGACAACAAAAATGACCGAGATGGAAGTTTCCTGATTATCCGAAATAAGTTTAATTACAAATTATTTATTATTATTCATATTATTAATAATCATTTTCCTACTTCCTCGCACTATTATAATCAAGTTATCAAACAGATTTATATTTATGTTAATGATTTTGACAATTTGCTCAGACGCTTAAAAAGATACAATTGTTCAGAAAATATCGATTTTACACAGACTTTGATCAGAATGAATGTTTGTTTTTTTTAGTTCAACCAGCATTTAATGCGAAATTATGTTTCTTAAGAATTGGACAGATGTGTGAATAACCTCCAACTCTTGGATTCGAAATAAAATAAAAATTTCTCGCAAAGTGTTGCAAAAATCTTTTTAACTGAAAGATTTTTTTTCTTTTTAAAACCAGTTTTTAGGACTGTGCAAGTCTTTACATAATAAACTGTAAATGGTGTCAACAGTTAAACGGAATGTATAGTGTAGGCTATTAGTTATTAATACGTTAAAGGACTAATTAAACGGATGGAAAAAAATAAGAAAAAAAATACTTTAACATGTCATAGTCAACAGACACATTTGACCTAATATAAAATAAAAAATCACATTATTTTTGTGTAGTACTGTGATTAATTTAGTTATTTAGTCATTCGAGTTTTGCATATTTTAAAGGCCTTTTCGTTTCTTCTCTATTCCGAAGCTTTTTGGAGGATTTCCACCTACGTTTTGGCCGCCAGGTGTCGCTAGAGGGCCGCACATTCCACTGTCTGCTCTGACAGGAGAAAAGCCACAGTTACATTTTGTGCTGGCCTCCCCTTCTCCTTTTCTCTTTTTCTTCCCTCCTCCCTTTCCAAACCCTCTGACACCAGACTCTGAGAATCGGTCGAGGAGAAAATGAGGCTTTGGAGTTGAAGAATTTACAGTTAGTCGCGAAAGTTTTACAAGTATTTGAGCAGCTCGGTCCAATTTCTGAAAGCTTATAGTCACATTTCAGTCTGGGGTCAAAGGGAGTTCAGAAGCAGAAGATTGAAGTAATGCGTAAAAGAAGAAATAACAATTATTTGGGTGTAAACAAACATTTTAAAATATCTCTCCAGGCTAAAAAAATAAATAAATAAATCAAGTTTGTGGAAACTACAGATGTTATTTCAACATTTATCGGATTTTGTCTAAAAAAATAAAACCAAACTACTTTCATTCAATAACAAATTCCAGATTAATTATTCAATGTTTCTTAAATAAACCCAAAATGTTATTTCAAAATTAATGCAAATAATAATGATGATAAAACGGGAAAAACGGCTGAGATCTCCATGTTCGCGCATCTCCTGCAGTCCTTCCTTGATCCAGTCTTATCGCAGGCTCTCTATACATTAGCTTTGCTAATTTGCATAATCTCAAATACTGAAGAGGGCCAAGGAAGAACAAAGTTACAAACAAGATTAGGGCGATTTTATTTGTTCCTGCGGTTGAGCGCCAATTGTTTCTCCAGGAGTGTTAAGGTCACTAAGAGGATTTGGAGCTCGTTTGATATCAGTGATCTTTTTGAGGGAATTAAATCAACAATGCATTTCTCTCCATATTTAGCAACAGGCTTGTGTGTATGTGTGTGTGTGTGTGTGTGAACAACCGCACCCTGCAGGGCAGAAGAGGGGTAGGGGGATTGTAAGTCCTGCAGGAAAAAGAGAGAAAAAAGAGTAAACAGAGGAGTGGGAGTACAGAGCTGCGGCTCGCTCGCATGTAGGCGGTCTCGGTGCACCTTTAGGAAGTGACATGCGGAGGATCTTTCGCCTGGTGACTGTCCCAGCAGTGTTTTCCTTGAAATGGATCCTTTCCCCCATCCTTTTAATGAATCCAAACGCAGCTGGCCATGTCCCACACGGACACCGAGCGCTTTAACCCCAAACTGACCTCAATTTGACACCACCAGATGAAATTTTACCGCCTGGTAATGCCATCTACTGATTTGTTTCGTACGCGCAGGAGTTGTGTGTGCACCTGAAAAGAGCGGCCAATGTCAAAAATATAAACAAATATTCAGGAAAAAGTGTAATTTCCCGAAAGAGGCGCCCTGGATTCATCCGGTTTATAATGCGCTTGAATTGCAAGCGGGGGAGTTTCAATTGGCACACGGCTTGTTTATGAGGAAAATTAATATTAATTAACTATCAAATGAGCGATTATTGGTATCAGATTAAAAGATTAAACACCAATTTTTCCATTTATTCTATGAGAAGGTAAAAATCAGCGAGGTTAATTATGAAGTAATTTCTTTAGTTTTTCGTTAATTACCCAGACAATAGTTTGCAGTGGAAATATATTTAAAGTCATTTCTGGGAAGTTGAGTAAGTCTAAATGTGTTTGTTTGGAGCCCGACACCAACCACGCATAATTACCCTGCACTACTTTCACACGCTCGTCGGCAGTTCACATCCCTCCTTCGGGGCAAATCACATATTTCTCTAATAAAATGCTGATACAATCACAGAATCTCGAATCATGTAAGGAAGAAGAAAAAACGATTGTTCAAACGTCTGGATTTTTAGGACGGTGTATAAGGTCAGACATGTTTGTACAAACACTTTGCATTTTTAATAAGCCTATAAAAACTTTCTCTTTATTGCATCGAGAGCGCGCGATCGCACCAAAATAGAAGTATGATGAGCATGCTACTTACCAAGATTGTCCAAAAGAGGATGATGGGGAAAAAAAGTCAAGCGTTTGCGCACAAATCAATGCGAACGACAGTATTTAGCTTATGAAAGTATCAGTCTTCAGTAGCAGAGTCTGCCGGGCTGCCTGTGTTTACAGAGTGCAGGAGAGTCTTGGAGACGGTGAGTGCCTTGGCTCTCTCTGCGCACAGCTCTGCAGCTCCTTCCCGGGGTATTACGCGTTGAAATGTCCACACAGCCGTTTGTCAAACCCTGCAGTCCCACACTTCCCACCCCCCCTCCTTTATGCCAACAAACATAACTGTTGTCACTGTTTCATTTATTAAATCATTTTCCTTTAAAGAGAGAGAGGGGGGGACTTTGCTTTCTCTATAATCGACCCCGAGCAACACTGCTTAGTATTTTGTTTGTTAGGAGAGTTTATTGACCCTCCAACGGGAGCCACAGCCCATCTCCCTGAGCGTGTGTCTACCTTAATCCTAACCTGTGAATAATTAATTTCTACCATCAAAAATGTCACAGAGCTACAAATGGAGCCTTTATGTGTGAACCTATCAATACGCTCATGATGGCATATTAGCAATGATGGAGCTAAATATTAAAGGGAATAGATGGCCTGCTTCTGTTTCGTGCGTAAGAGTGCTCAGACTCCCCCCCCCCCACACAAAAAAAAAGGCTCGACTGGAATCAATGTCCGGAGCTTTGCTCCTCCTCTAAACTTCAATCTCTGCACATGATTGATGATCTTGGGGAGTTTTGATAATTGACTACTCTGAGGTAAGGCACGAGCTCCTATCAAGACAGGGGATTGGACGACAGAAACATAGAAAATTAGTTTCCCCACAAAAGCTTTTTTTCTGTTCTTGGAAAAGTTCATTCTAGGCTTAGAGGGGTGCTGCGTGCCGTTTAATTTGCTAAAAAGACCAGAGCAATAATTAGGTGCGAGATTAGGCGGTATCACGAGGATATTAAGTATGCACGCGGGCTTATAACCACAAAACAGATAACAAGTAAGCGCCAGGCTCACGTATTAAACATCGACATTCATATAATATGGAGATAGTCTGCTTTGTTTCTCTGACAGTTTAGATGGAGACATATTTGATACCGTTGTGCAGCTGGTTAATGTTACATTACCTGTGCGTAAAAGTTTGCGTAACGCGTAAATTTTCAAAGTAACTTTTCATTTATTTGCTTTTCTACCGTAAATGATTATTCGTGCTCTTCAAATCAGTCAGTAATGTGTTTTATACAACTCGAAGCAGTTCCAGGATAAATATCCGCTCTCATTCAAGCTCTTCTGCTTTTTCTCCAGGACTCTTCTCGGCGAAAAAGGAACTGGGTGGGAGTTGGAGCTGTTGTTGCTCTAGCTTTTTTACCCCCAGTGTGGAGTTGAAGCCGTCCCTGTGCCTCGCATATACTCTGCATATCACAAGATTTGGTCTCTCCTCTCTCTTCTCTGGAGCTGCTGTAGGACTGGCTATGGCCACCACTACTTCCGGGATCCGTCATTTCATTCGCCCACCGCTCAGCGCTGCGAACTGACTCTGTTTCTATAAGCAAGCTAGCAGCCAACCTGCCAACACTCGCTGACACTCACTCATCTCAGTCTCGCCAGATAGACGAAATACCTACGGGGGAAAGAAAGGAGAGATCCGAATCGCAGTCTCCTAATTTCTACACCTTTCTTCTTCTTCTCTTTTTCCACAGAGATAATAAAACAAGATTGCGATCTGGAGGCATTAAAGGAGACGCGGACTTGCGGGATGAAAACGGACTAAAAAGATTCGTCCTTTTCTTGAACATCATCACCAACCGTCATTCATTCATTACCTTGACAACCTCTGGCTTTGATTGACAGCTGGAGTGGCAAAAAGCCATGAGACACGACAGTTTAGTTACATGCAGGTTGTTGATGGGCCGATTGTAACCTTCACTTTGGCGCATTTTTTTCTTTTTTTTTCAAAGGAAAGAAGGAAAACAAGAGAAATTGCAAAACTTCCCGATGCAACGATTTCAACTTAACCAGACTGGCGAATAGGAGAATTCGCAAAGTTGTTTGAAAGAGGAATCTTGCCACTTAATCACTTTCTATCTAGGACTGGGATATTAAATATACGGACAGATTCAGGAGTTTATTGGAGCGCAGCCTGATGGCGCAAAGGGTAGGTTTTAAAGCTCCAACGCTTTTACCTGTTCAAACCCAAAGTAGGGAGGCCCTCGTATCGCTACCCTCTTGTCGGGTGCTGGCAAAATTACAAAGTATTCATATCAAAGCCACGATATTTGACATTTTTGCAGCGCTCTCACTCTTCAAGAGAAGTGACAGCCTCTGCTCTTACCGACAGCCTCCACGACAATCGTGAAGCAGTTTCACAGGAGGCTCCAAACTGTTTCGCTCTTTTCACCCACCAAACTCTGTGTGCAGAAGAAGTTAGAATGTTTCTGGTAATGACAAACCGAGTAGCAGATCTAATATACGACATTTTTACCCTGCCTGCAACCTTTTCTCACAGCTTTTTAGTTTCCCCTTTGGGTGTTTTCAGAATAAGACGGCATGTTTTTGTGCTACTTTTCGCGTTTGTCCTTTTTCTCCTCCACTCCACCAAACTTCGCTCACTTTTTAATTTTTGTATCCCCAGTACGATGAGCTGGCCCATTATGGCGGGATGGACGGAGTCCCGACGTCGATGTACGGGGACCCGCATGCTCCCCGGCCGCTTCCCCAGGTCCACCACCTGAACCACGGACCGCCGCTGCACGCCAGCCAGCACTACGGAGCCCACGCTCCGCATCCGAACGTGATGCCCACAAGCATGGGCTCCGCTGTCAACGATGTTTTAAAGAGGGATAAAGATCAGATTTATGGGTAAGGCTTGCATGAACTCTATCCAAAATAGTTTCTCTAAGTTTTACAGCTTTTCTGTAACTTTGTTTTTGTTCGACTTCCCCCTCCCACCGCTCAATTTAAATAGTGTTTTGTGCAGGTTTGACCGTAATTTGGAGCTCCTTTGTTGCTCAGAGGAGTTCTGTTGATGTGTAATTTTACACTCATTGTACAAAGGCATCGTCAGACCTGCAGTAAGTAAGAGTATGAGCCTGGAGCTTGTAAAATAATATGGAAGCTCACTCGTCAGGACTGCAAATAATACTCATCCAAAATGTTTGAACATGAAAACAACCAGGACAAAGCTTTCCTTAATATTTCGGCAACCATTGTAAAATAAAATCTTTAGTACTTCACAAGTTTTTGTTAACGTTTTCAAGAATAGATTGCATTAACACACACATTCTCTCTCCCTCGTTTATACACACACATACACACACATGCCGATTGTGCTTCAACACTCAGTTTAACTTTAAAAACTATTCTTAAAAAAATAGAAGTCAATTTTCTGACCGATTTTAAACTAGAAATATGATTACATGTATAGCTCAGTGATACATGCATGGAAAGTGCTATAATCCAGAGACATAATCAGGCTGTAGAGTGAAGTAAATCCACCTCATCTCCTCCTTTACTCACGAGAAGAGTTGACTCTCATTTTTATGCAGCCACAAATCAAAATGTGGGAAATAAAAAAGCTCCAAGCCAGTTTTATAAAACAGTTATTCCGATTATTTATTATTTTAATCTCCTTTTTTATTATTTTCGATTCCCTTATTTGCATGACAATAATAATAATAATAAAACACAGACACAAAACCTTTCTTAATTTGTTCAATTACTTCAAGAGCTGCGAGCCTCTTTAAAGTAAAATATTGGACTCCAGGTTTCTGGAAATATATTTTCAAAAAACATTTTTTATATGTGTAATTAAAAAAAAATCCAAAAACATTTTATCGATGACGTCTCGTTAGTGTTTAGTTGTAGTTTTTTTTTTTACTTCTCAGTATTTTTATTTTCTTTGCCCTGCAGGAAATATCAGTCTCCTCCCACCAGATAACAACCAAAAAACGCTCTATTTAGTTTTACTTTAAGTAAAATATTCTAAAGGCTTATAAGGGAACACGTTTACCTCGAATTAAATAAAGTACACACTTATTTTGAAATCCGTACGTACTCTGCTTCAGTTATCTGTGTTCCTAACAGATGCTCCCATCTGCTCAGTGTTAAGTGTGTGAACTTAAGAGAAAGAGGGGAAAAAAGCCCCTGCATGAATGTTTTTAGTTGCAGTGGTAGAAATAAGAATGAAAGAGCTTCACAGAACATTTTTTTGCAGTGGGCTTTGTGGAGCCGCTCGCTCTCAGCTTGTGTTTCCCCCTCTTGCAGTCACCCTTTATTCCCACTGCTCGCACTGGTTTTTGAGAAGTGCGAGTTGGCGACGTGTACTCCGAGGGAGCCCGGCGTAGCAGGCGGTGATGTCTGCTCCTCAGACTCCTTTAATGAGGACATCGCAGTCTTTGCCAAACAGGTCAATTTTTACTACATGGAAAACTGAAATATACTGGATGTTTTAGCTGCGTCATGACGCACGCTATGTTGCCTTATTTATATGTAATTTTGCAATAAAAATACTTTATGTTTTGAGAATAAATCAGTGTGTGAGCACTGTAGAAGTAAGATTCATGGGATTTGTATAGTTAAATAAGGATAGACAAAAATTCCTCTTTATGCCAAACTAACTTTGATATTTGGTGTATTATTTTAGGTCCGAGCAGAAAAGCCTTTATTTTCATCAAATCCAGAGTTGGACAATTTGGTGAGTGCACCTCTCTGTCTTCTGTCCTGTGTCCGCCGACACTGAAAATATATTTAAAGTTCCCCGCAGATCTCAGATCGCGCTCAGATGTGCGACCGCCTTTTGTCTTTGTTGTCATTGTTCATAGTGACCCATCTGACCAGTGTGGAATTATTAGCGAAATACAACTTTTGTTTTGAAAGTATCAAAAAATTTATGTCTGCAATGGTAAAAAAAAAAGGCAAAAAATATATCGTAATTATTTCTTTCTCTTTCTTTCAGATGATACAAGCCATACAAGTATTACGGTTTCATCTCTTGGAATTAGAAAAGGTACATTTCATAAATACAAAGTTTGTTTACTTTGTGACACGCGAATCACGTCACCTGCTTCAAAGCCCAATATTAACCTGATATGATCAGACCAGTGTGTTGAAGTTATGGATATCTGACAAGAATCTGGGAAAAATAGTTTTAGGCTTTTAATTTTTATGCAATAAGATGTTTTATTTGGTCAATTATCGACGCAACTGAAGCAACTATTGATAAAATATGTCAGTCTTTTTGCACACGATGCACATTGATCCGCAGATTTAGTTTCAGTTGCTCATTATCTCACCACCTTGTTTATTTTCTTTTTTTTTCTTTTTTGCCGTTCAACTTGTTGCTCATGGTCTCAGGAGAATAATAAGCTCTGCAACAATTTCACTATTGTTTCCCTGCTGCCGATAATGCCCCCTTAATTTGAGTTATTCTTGGCCTGGCTGGAGCGTTTCCCCATCCTGGAAAAGGTGTTTAGTTTCCCTTTTCTTTTCTTCCAATAGGTGCACGAGCTCTGTGACAATTTTTGCCACCGGTACATCAGCTGTTTGAAAGGAAAAATGCCAATAGATCTAGTTATTGACGAACGGGATGGCAGCTCAAAATCAGATCACGAAGAACTTTCGGGATCGTCGACTAACCTTGCAGATCACGTAAGTACCACAACCTTTATTATGTGATGCCTCTGCTGCTGATAGAGAAGATAACGCAACCTTTTTGGCTGGTATTTTTAAAATGCACACGACTAATTGGATATACCGTATGTATTTATATTTTCTGAGCAATCAGACTGTTTGATGTTTCTAGTAAAAGAGAACTTTGGGGCTCCTCTGCTTCTGCTCAGTGTATGACCCCGCTGTGCCGTCAGTAAATAAAGCATGTGCTGTTCTGCAAAGAAAACCTACCGATCGATCATCTGAGGTCAAAAGCTACACGTGATACAATAGACTGAGTTATTGTTTTAGTCTTTTGATTAGGACCAGCCATGTGTGCATGATTCGTCCGTGTTTTGCTTGCGTGCAGGAGCTTTTGGCGTGCGTGTTAGGGCGTGCGCGTGAATAAATCGCTGCCTCGCCTTTTTTTTTGGAGCAATACGCACGCTGGGGAGAGAAATATATAAATAAATAAAAGTGAGGCAATTATCTGTTACGCGGGTTTATCGTTAAATCGGGGTATCAGCGGCATAAGCTTTAGCTTTAGGTCAATATTTAAAAAAGAAAAGAGCTTTCTGTTTGGAGCTGTGGGAGCAGGATATTAACCGTGCGTAAAGCTGTGGATTTTGCTGCAGAGGTGGAGAGAGTGGTAACCCATTGAAAGAGATCTCAGACCTTAAGGCTTCCCATCAATGTCAAGTTCAGGAGGCATATGAAGGTCCGTCTGGAAGCCTTCTATTTGCTGTTGATGTTAATGTGTTTAATTGTTTCGTATTGATTGCCGTGTGGTTTTGCTCCTGCAGTTGCTTTCTCCTCTGCCCCCGCGTTTTATGGCCGGAGGCTGCATAACGCTGAATTCAATTATATGCACCTGAAGTACAGTAGCTTTAGATGGGGAGGGGGATCGATTGTCTAGTTTAAATCGCGCACTTTCGGCGTAATATACAGAGCATCTCGCCCCCCGTGGTGTGGATTGAGCTGACACTGTAATATTGAGCTGATATAAGATTTTTGGTGGGAGTAAAAAAACAAGACAAAACAGCAGCTATAGTGTAACAATGTGACTGGTTAATATCTGTGCAGCACAAGGCCAAGCCTATTAGGAATTAAAGCAGATTTAAGTGTTATGCAAAGTCTCTGCGCTGCATCTGTTGGGTCTGGCTATAGGCCTAATAGCAGGCGGATCCCCCATTGAATGCCCGTCGCTTTAAGGGAACCACGCTACGCCGGCGCTCCAGGTGAACTGGAGCTTTTTATTTTTGAACTGAAGATGTTGCTTTCAGACGCGGTTACAAAACGGCAACGTTCTGATACCCCCAGCACAAGTGTAGAAATGAGGCATGCTGTTGTTTATATTGTGGAGATTAGATAAACTGGCCTGTTTAGTTTCATGGCAGATGGTTGATACTCAAGCCAATTTCCGATGGAGCCTCCAACGTCCAGGCACCAACTCCGTCAAGGCTCCACGTGCGAGAAGTATTTTGATCATTAGAAAATTAAATGTGTCAAGAAAAGGAAGCAACAGTAAACAAAACAGGATGTATGACTAGATATTTAGTTGTTTTAGATTAAAAACTAAAAATAGTATATATTTCTTTCACTTTTATTTGCAGGGCCGAGTTTGTTTTGAACAGATTTTTTCCCCCTTTTTTGTTGGTTTTGGAATTGTGTGTGTGAACTGAGTGGAGATTGTAATCATGACTGCACAGTATGGGAACATACATGCTGCAGAATAATTGGCATCAGTATTTTACATCAGTGAGTGAGAGCATGCGCACTTCTTGATGCTTAAGTTTAAACTGCACTTGCAGAAAATGAAACTGTTGTCAAATTTGCACAAATCAGTCATCGTATTCATAATTAAAAAAAATTCTTTTACAATTCAGAAATATTCATTTGGTTGAAATTTTTTTTTTTTTGCTTTTATTTATTCACTTGTCTTCAGCTGTGTTTTATTATTCATTTCTGTCCTTGTCTCATTGAGGAGAAGAAGGCAGTTTGATAGTTAGATATGCTAATTTATTTAGTTAGAATCTCTCACGTCCATTTTTTTTTCTTTGCTTTGATATGCATTTTTAATATATAGCCCCAGGCTACATCTCATTTGGAGAAAGTTGGTTTTTCTGGAGATGATGAGGCTCTTCACTCAGAAGGAGGGGGCCCCGTTCAGCTTGTTTTCATGCACGTCTCCTTCCTTTTCTGCCTCTTTCTCTTTCCCTCATCTCCCTTCCTCATACCTGACAGTAGAGCATAATAAGCACAGTTTTATTTACACTTGAATGCAGCACTGTCTTGGAGATGATTGGATTATGGTATAGTGAGAACAGGATGAGGCCTTGCTGACACCGTTGATTTCCCTTATACTCGCTGGCGGTGACTATCTCAGCCATGTAGCCCACCCAAGGCTTCCCAACTCATTGCCCCTCCTCACATCACTGCCATCCTATTTAAAAAGGAGCAGGAAAAAAAGATGCTGGATTACATACAAAGAGCGATAAGAAGAAGAAAAAAAACAGAGATGTACAGTTTTAAATAGCTGGTGTGTGTACTTGTCAGCCATTTGTCTCCGTGTCTGTTAATTAATGAATAAAATTTCTCCTTTTTTTTTTCTCGTGCTACATCCAATTAGGAAGACAAATACAATTAACGGTGTCTGAGCATTATCTGTTCTAATGAATTAGTCTTTGTGAGTTCTTGTGCCATTGTGTTGCTTCTTCAGTCAATCTTACATGTTAGCATAAGGCTTTTCATCTCCTTCGGGCTTTGTTGTTGAGACAGAAATGATTTTTTTTTTTTTTTTTTCACGGATTTAGATTTGTTATATAGAAATTCGGCACGATTTACAGGCTCTGGCACTTTGTTTTGGAGCGCTTTCCTTGGGGAGTTTCACTTGTTCCCATAGTTATGGTGCAGCTTATCTCAACAGTGCATAGCAAGCCAGGGAGAAAAGGAAACAAACCCTTCCAGTTTCCAATTCTGTAGTACACGTCTACACAGCTGTACTAGAAATAATGTTACAAAGCAAATATATCTGCTTATTTATAGTTTTTACATTGCTTTAGTGACTTTTTTTTTTAGGGGAGAGAGGTGCTCAACCTTTTAAGGTGTCCTTTGTTGAGGACACAACTACATCTAAAAACTTAATTGGGTCCGTTTTATTTGTTTTAAACACTCTTCTTGTGATTGTGAGATGAAAAGCAGGGCCCTGTTGCCAGGTAAATCTAATCATTGTTAAAGCCGCCGCTCACTTGTTGCATCTTCTTACACGCTGTGAGTGACTGCAGTGAATCGTTGCTTTGCAGGCATTTTGTGAGCGTGAGAAACTTGAATATTTGTCTTGGATTGAAATAAAAGAAATGAATTTGAATACTAATTTAAAAACCCATGTTTTATTAGTTACAAGGAATAAGGGAAAGCAGATGAACCCGTAATGAGCTGTCAGTTTCATATTGACATTTATATGCCTTTTCATTCCTTTGGAGATGTCATTTGCCAAAACCATGAATCACAATAGCTTTCATATTTTTTTAAAATCTCTTTTTTTATCTGACAAAATTTGCTAATATGATGTGGCTCCTTTTTTTTTATTTTGCTAGCATATGCATCAGAGAAAGTTTTCAGGCAGAAAAACAAGCAGTTTATCTTTTCTGTCTATTAAAACATGCCGTGGTGATTTATTAGCTGCTAAATTAAGACTTTTTATTCTCTGGATAATTGAGGGTGTTGTAAATACTCAAGTGTTCATAGAGGTGTTCCTGGGCTTTTTTTTTTTTACGAAAGAGGCTTAGTATAATTACGAGCTTAACAAAAAACGCACAAACAGTTTCCTCTTTCTATCTCCTGTTTATGTCATGCTGCAAGATGTGTCTTGAAATGTCAGCTTGCCATTTGATTTACAGTTCTGTGTGTAATCTGTGTGTGTGTTTCGGGTGTGTCAGCTGTTCCGTACATGTTCAGTGAAAGGGCCCATATAGCTGCTCCACACACACACGTAAGGTTAGTCATTCTCAGCCTACCTTAAACTGCTTCTACACAGACAGATTTCTCCCCTTTCCCTCCAGGTTCCAGGGGAATTTGAGTGAAATTCAATGATGCTGCTAAATCAATTTTATTTGAAATTCCTAGGGATGTAGGCAGAGTGCAGAGAGGGAAGTGAAATTGTGCCAGGCAGGTGTTTGTAAATGAGAAACAGGGGATGGGAGCAAAAGAGACAGCAGCATTCTCCTGCTCTCCTGTGGCCTGGCTGCACTACAAACCTTCCTTCCCACATTGTCTCCTGCTTTTATATTAATTACAACTTGTATTATCAGCCGCTAGTTGCTAAGCCCAGCAAAAGGCCGTCTCTAGAGACCGAGCTTCTTTTGTATCTTACTCTCTATCTCGTCCTATTGTGTACATTTGTGTGTGCACATTTCTGCCTGCACATACGTGTGTATTTGCTCGCCAGCCTTCTCCTCCTCCTCCTCTTCTTCCTGGTAACACTGCTCTTTAACACAATTAGTGAAGAGCATGGAGTGAACCATGTTTGACTCCTAATTATGCCCAGCTTCAGGGAATAGTCACATGAGCTTGAGGCATTTGCTTCATCCTTTATTTTTCTTTAAGTACTCCTTGTGTAGGTTTGAAGAAGACGATTTGGGTGACACAAGCTTTTTCTTTTTACAACTTGTTTTAACTTCATCAGACCCACGGGGGGTTGTGACAAAATGGGTTGTGTGTGTTTGTGTTGCCGGGTGTCTGATGATGCACCCGCCATAGCTCAGAGAGGTCTTCTAAATTATTTATGGGGTGGAGAGGCTGTTGCTTTTGTCATCTCGTGTAGCGTGCAAAGTTAAAGCACTGTTGTTGTGATACTCTTGGTCTTGTTTTCTCTGATGAGTTCACGAACATGCGAGGACTTACAGGTATTAAAAAAAGGAGTGTGTGGTCTGGTCCTAGTGTTATAATTATCAATATCAAGTCATATAAAGTGCTGCAGTCTTCTTTTTTTTTTGCTCTTTAAGAGCCAAGCTAACAAATCTCTATCTATATCTCAGCATCCAAGCACATTAAATCCACAGGGCAGCAAATCACAGCAAAATATCATTCCCTTTTACACCATTAGCTGAGGTGTCTTTGAATTTAATTTAGTGCCAACACCATTAAAAATGACACATTACTCTGCAATGATAGCTAAATTAAGTACTATCGATTCCTCTGTTGCATTAAAGTCATGCTGTGGCTGAAGCTAGTGAAGTAGAATAAGTGAGTGAGTGTGTGAATCCAGCTCGTGGAGTTTTTGAGGTCTGTCTGTCATTTGACTTGGCGTCGGAGGGTGTCTCATTGTGAGAAAACAGAAAGTGATCATCTTAGAGCAACAGAATCTTGATCTGCAACTGTGCTCCCAAGGACTGAGATTGTACCTGATTTTCTTTCTTCCTCTTTCATTTGGCAAGAACAAGAACATTGATGGGCTTTTTCCCACATTAGCAATTTTACTTAACTTACACCTGTGCTTGAGAGTACAACAAAATTACTATAACAACAGCCCTGGCTCCCATGTGTTGATCAGTGCCCCAGTGAGTGAGCACAACACAATCAGCCATCCCATTCAGAACAGGGGACACTTTTCTATCAGCTCACAGCAGTGGGTTATAACCAAACGCATGGGCTATTGTTCAGGCTGTCTCCTCACCGCTCTTTTGAGCAATTCTCTGAGCTCTTCATCTGATTGCCATCCGGCAAACAGCTGACGCTGAGTAGGCCTTGAGTGGAGCCCAGAGTCTGAAGGGTCTTGTGTGTTTCTGTCTGCTGTTTTCAGCTCCAAGCTGTTTGAGAAAACAGCCCGCCTTTCCCAAAAAACCTAGCAGATAAAAGGGTCTAGTTCACAGGCGTAGCAGTTGACTCGCCTCCGCAGAAGAACAAGCACATCAGGACGGCGTTCCCAGGGGAGCTCGGCAGCAGCTTGTCTCATAGCCGTTATTTCCCTGCGAACCTCCATTTAGTCTTCAGGCTCTATCCTGTCTGTCCTCTTCCAGTACAGCTCACTCCGACTGGGGTTCTAAAGCAGGCAGGCAGGCAGGCAGGCGGGTTCCTCTGTGCTAGATGAAAGAAATTTAACTCAAGTTGGACAAAATGGTAAAAGCTGTCTATTTCTTGGAATGTTCTTTGTGTTCATTTTCCTTCTGCTTTTGTATATATGTATTTGTGTTTATGTGTGTTTGAGGGAAAAGAAAAACCCACCATAGCGGGAAATGAGAAGTGGGTTGAGGTTTGTGGGAAGCCTTGGTCTGGGCCTGTGTTTGTTTGGCTTGAGTTCTGCTCAAGGGGGCTGCTTCTCTCAAGTCCCAGACAGCATTGGGCTCATATTTGCCCACATTTTGTCATCTGGCTCAGGTGACATGTTAAATTGGGAAAGACTAGCCTGGGTTGTGTGAGTTCTGAGGTTCCGTCCACTCTGTATGTTTGTAATTGATTGGATCTGTGAGGGTATAAGAGTAGTAAATGACGTGATCAGTCTGCCCTGCGATTGCCTGACTGGCAGAGGAAATTCCACCTCTAGCCTGCCTTCATGTGCACTGATAAAGCTTTTCCTGTACAATAGAAAATCCCATTTCCCCGTGTTCACTCACAGGGCAGTGGGAATGACCATGAAAGAGAGGAAGAGGAGTGGAAAAAAGGCAGAAAGAAGGGCAGGAGAGAAGAAAGTTCCCTTAAAAACTACATATTTGTTTATTCTTTTAAGTTAGCCTGTGGAGATTTAAATTCTAACAGAATTTCCTAATGTGTAAAAAAAAAGTGAGTGTGGGTGCATTAAAGTTCATACGTCTTGCTCTATTATGTCATTAGCATGTATTTCTGCAAGCCTCTGTGGGCGTGTGTGTATCTCAATGTGGGCGTGTATACATTTTTGGCAGATTGGCAGGAGAATCACTGTCATCTCTTATTTTCATTTCTGACAGCAGTAAAGATTAATGGCAGCTGTGGTGTGTTTGGACTTTTTACCTCTATATTTCTCACTTGACATGGAGGTCTCAATTGGTTATGGTATAAATGAATTCCACTGGGCTCTGCCATGTTTGTTTAGATGATTATTCATGAGTGCTCAACTCTCAAAATCAGCTGACACATTAACAGTGCTGTGATTTGCTCTCATGCCATAATGAAACACTCTGATTACAGTGCTTTGACTTATAGCCAGCTGCATTAGAGCTTCATTTTCTTTCTATTTATTTATGATTATCAGAGGTTCTTTGATTTTTTTTTTTCCTGCTAGCTTGGAACTAACCAGCGAGGGTTAGTTGCCTTGCCAGGATCATATAAGTAGGCCAAGTACTGTACAGGCTTACAGATGTCACAATTAATGTTTCTAGGAAACTCATGTGGACTTTCTATCTTCTTTCTTCTCTTGTCTCCTGGTTTGTGGCTTGGATGGGGAATGCTGATGGACGGCTGGATCCCACGCTCGCTTTCTCTGATTTGTAACCCTCAGAACCCAGCTTCCTGGAGAGACCACGATGATGCAACCTCCACACACTCAGCTGGCACACCAGGGCCCTCCAGCGGGGGACACGCTTCACAGAGTGGAGACAACAGCAGTGAACAAGGTGAGCTAGCATCAACATGAACAAGGGACAAGCGCAAACACATTTACAAAGACGGGCATTCCTTTTTATTCAGCCTCTAACATGTAAACATACAAATGCAGGACATGATAATTGTGATGGATGATAAAAGCTGCCAGCTCTTCACTTTAACCCTGTCTAATAGAATTGATCTGTCTTTATGCAGGTCTCAGATCTTCCTTTTACACTTTGGATTATCCAATTTTTTTGATTGACATCCATATTGACACAGATGAACCTAAAAATGAACATGGTTATCCACCACACTCAGACAGAAACACAGGCAAAACCTACTAACCCCATAAAAGGCTTTCCAACACATCTGCTATTTGGAGCACTAAACAAAAGCTGGTGATTAATAGTATATTTCTGCCAGTTCTGACTTGAATTTAAACCTTATTAACTTTGCCCACACAACAGCCCATAATTAAGTCTCATTGAGTCTCGTGTTATCTCGTGCTCAACCTGCCAAACACTCATAATGCATTTCAAAACCAGACTATTTCAATTCATTACAGACATAGTGTGCCACAGCTATCTCGCTTGTATTTTGCCACGGCATGTATCAGTTTTGACATGTAAACTGTAAAAACCAAAAGCTATTTGGTGAGTTTACGTAAGAAATCAACACTCTGACACATTGCTTTAAACGTAGACCTGCTGCTTGAAGTAAGAAGACACATGATGAGGTTTCTTTTTCTATCTACCTCTATACGTGTTTCTGTAGGACTCTTTCTCTCCATGTGGAGTTTATGTCATTCTTTCCCATTTCCTACAATCTTAACCAACTCTCAATCCAGACGTTTGTATCTGCTAAAGATATTGTTTTACCAGTGAGCGATCAAATGTATCGATGAGCTGTGTCCTATGTGGTGCTGAAATCTTCTTCACATCTCGACAGCAGCAACCTTTGCAGTTTTTGAATCATTACTGACCACAGATTGAGGACCACAGAAGACCTCTGTGGTCAGATGTGTCAGAAGCAGCTGGATCACACGCTGATGTTTAGCTGTTTGGGAGGAGGAGGCTTTGATTAAAAGTTTGTCCAATAGAATAAACATAGGAAAGATGATAATATATGACACCTCACTGATCCTGACACGTATACACCAACAATGGGTTTATAGTCATGAATAAATAGACTGTACATTGTTTTTTAGACGCAAACCATCATCTGTTAGCAAAAATCAGAAAAAAATGAATGAAACAAAAGAAAAACTACAATAGCTGACCATTAAAACAAAGTAAAAGATGAGTTTTTGTTCTCCTATGTGCAAGTTCCAAATAGAGATGAAGAGTAGCCAAAAGGGGATGGGGGGTCGGGGGTGGGGGCAAGCTGAGAGAAAAGAAATGCACTGCCTATTGATTATCTTACACACATAAGTACAAGTGACCTGTAATCCACAGAGCACTTATCGACTCCTTTCCCCACCGTATCCAGTAACAGTGGATCAATGCAGGCCAAAGACAGTTACGGTACAGCAGCATGCGCTTGGCTCACATAAACCAAGTCATGCTAAATGCAACAACCAGTAGCTCATAATGTTTTATGATCAAAACTGAGTAAGCAGTTTAGAACAGAAGTAGAAATTGAAAAGTGGGTGAAGGAAAAGCCATTTCAGTGCAGAGGTTAAAGAGTAGAGAAGGTGAAAAAGTAGTCAGAGCCAAAGAGAGAGAGAGAACGAGAGAAACAGGGGAAAGAGACCAAGGGCAACTGATTTAATGGTCTAATGAGGCCGTCCTCTAGCCAGTTGTTTTGTGTGAGGCATGCTCTGACCTTTCGCTTCACTCGGGAGCCCCGCCGCCTCATTTTTCACATTCTTGCAATTACGTTAACGCTTGAAGCGCTCGCTGACTCTCGACTCTGGCCCTTCCATTCTGACAGAGCCTTCTCTCCCCAACCCTTCCACCTTCTCTTCCTCTTTCACTCCACTCCACGCATGAACTCGCCTCCTATCTCAATACATTTTCAACATAAAATTTGTAGTCCGCACTGTCGAGTCCGCTGAGAAAATGCGGAATGTGCGCTTCACTTCAGTAATGGGGTCTTTAACAGCTTGGCCCCTGTTAAAAGGGGTGACAACATGGATCAGTTGTGGAAGAAAGAATAGATAAGGCAACAGCAAGGGAGGAGGAGAAAGTGAAAGAGTGAGTAAGTAAGACTCACAGGGCTTTTTGGTTCCAGCTGCCAAGAAAAACATCAACTTTTTTCTGCCATCCACCAACTTGAAAGGTGTGTTTTATGTGTGCCTGTGGCTTGAAAAACATGTTCTTGAAGACCTGATCCAGAATAAAACCCTGCACATTTCTCCAAGAAATATTAAGTGTTTCTTACAGTGACCAAATTTAAACTTTTCTTTTTTTAAAAAAAAGCTATTTTTATGAGATTCATGTGAGAATTAATTTCAGTAGAAGCCACTTTTTTCTCAAAGTACAATACAGATAATTAAAACTCAAAGTGATTGTAGGTATGTATATTTGTATTTTTTGTGGCACAATTTATTTTGAGGAAATAAATGAAAAAAAAATGTAAATCTGAACATTGTTCCTTAGTAGTTAGTAGTAATTTTACATTATTATTCTCAGTACTTATGTTGCATTGAGTCTTACAGTGTGACGCTCTATGTTCTGGCAAGATAAATAAATAAATATCAGCTGTTAAAAGAGCTGGTACAGAAGGTAGCACACAGTAACTCATGGCTTTGCGTGTACGTCATCTTGATTAACAGTTCTTTGGAGCTCGTCCAAGCTTATCTGAAAACATCAGAGACATCAGCTGCAGGGAGTTAAATGTGATGAATGTACATGCCTGAAGACAGTGCTTGTATCCAATCAGGTGTCTGTAATGTGTAAGACAGACAAAGTGTGATGGAGCAGTATGAGAAGTACTCTGCACATTTACTCACACCAAACACAGTAAAGTCAAATCCACTCAATTATTGTCTGCAAATCTCTAACATTGGTTGAGTATATTAGGTAAAGTTGTTTTTGGGGAGGTTTTTCCCAGCGTGATTCACGTGCATATGTTTAAGTCCAAGAGTGGGCATGCCTCAGCTCTGGTCCTCACTTGTAATTATTAGTTATGCATGAAGACCAAATCCACAATGACATCTTGAGTGCTCAGCAAAGGAGGGGGGTTCTGTACAATTCTCAGAATCTACTGTAGATGGAAAAGGCTCAACAGAAAAGAGGAGAAAGCATTTTGTACATTTTCTCAGCAATTGAACAATCCCCACGCTCTGCGGATAGACAGACTCCCCAGAGAGACTGAGAGAGGCAGAGATGGAAAGAAAGGGAGGAAAGAGAGGGAGTGCTTGAGTGTTTGGCTCCAAGGGAGCGTGCTGCGCTTGATGGTGTTGTGGTACATTTGCGTGTGTGTATATGTGAAGAGTGTGGTGAACCCCCCTTAGCCATGACCAGGGGCCCCACTCAGCGAGGTCTTTGTGGCTGAGGTCTCTAGAGAGGGTCATTCCTGGTGGGGACATGACTCCTGGTGTCTCAGCATGAATGAGGCCTGTTGAATGCTGCACCGTCAGGACCTTTTGACTTGATTTTCCCTTCAACAGCTTAAAATGTCCCAAAAAATGAGGGCTAGAGAAAAAAGAATGAAGCAAACACTAAACCACAAAAGAAAAAAAAAGCACAACAATCTCTGCTAAACACAAGATGGAAGCCTTGCATGTTAGTAGCTCGCACTACAGCTCTGGAGTGATCAGTGAGGTGTGTCTGTGTATATCAAATATATGGTTTGTGTGAGGGAGAGAGTGTGTATGTGTGTGTGTGTGTGTGTGTAAGCTGGTTTCCTCTAAGTGCCTGTTAGAGTTTAATTTAGTGTAGTAATTAAAGCTGAACACTAGCCCATAAACAACAGATAAACAATAAAGCAGACCCAAGCCCTGCTGTTTCATGGTTCTCCCTCCCAGCTGTTGGAGCACTGATAATTTTTACACAGTGACGACCCCCCCACCAAGACACGATGCTGAATCAACAAGGGTGTGTAGCTGATGTAAATGTGTGCACAAGTGCATGTTAGCAGGTGATAGCAGAAGCTGAAAAAATTAGACAAAAAGTGATTTCTGCTCAAGGGCAATAGAGGTCATAAAAATATTTAACCAGCCACGAAACCTTGATGTGCATTAAGTCTGCAAGTTCCCATATTTAAGTCAGAGGCACCAAGTAGGAAAGTTTCAAACAAATAAAGAAAAGCAAATAAAAAAATAAACCGCAGGGTTAAAGTTACACTATTCTTAATGAAGAATCGAAGACAGCTTTAGCCTTTTTGCTACATGTTAACATCATGTTAGTCAGGTGTCTGCTGTGAAAACAGTGCAGCACGTCTGTCTGATGGTTTGTTGGGAAGGGGCAGGGCCATTGTTGAAAGCTGAGAGGAATTGCTGTGAAGGGGGAGAAAACATGGTACAGAGGGGATACTTTCATGATCCCATTAGCATAAAAGAGGCTAAATTATTTATGTGGAGTGCTTAATCTATGGGGAAAAGTATAGTTAATGCACATAGTTTTAAAATGGATCTCTCTCTCTGGCTCTGCTCTCACACCAGATTCTTGCTGGATTCAGCATTCGCGGGCATTTACGGGAATGGTTGTGACTATCTCCTGCACACACACAAACATACACAGTATGTGTGAGCACATGTGCACACTAGCTTAAGCACAAGTGTGTTTCAAGGGCCTCTGGTCTCCAGCTCATCCTCCTTTTTCAGTCTCACTTTAACATCTTTTTACCTTTTTTCTTCCTTTCTTCTATTTACTCGTTTATCTCCCTTTTCTTTCCCCTTCCTACACTTCTCTCCTCTCTCACCCCTCTCAGTCTCGCCTTCAGTGCTGCAGACTACCTGGCCCTCATCCAAAATGTGATTAAAGAGAATGATCAGCTCCCTCAGCTCCTTCTTTCCTTCCTCCATTCTGCGCTCTCTTCCTTTCTTTCAGACCCTCTTCTTAAACTGCATTACAGCATAAAAACAATCAAAGAAAGGGTGCTTTAAAATTTGTGGACTTCTGTTTCCAGCAATATAGCCTTCAAGCTACATCATGGTCCCCTCTTGCCCTTTCATCCAGGCTGCAACTCAAACTTTCCTTCTCATATCATATCCGTCTCCCCCCTTTCCTTTTTGCATAGGATAGAGCCTGGTCCCTCTGGTCTATAATCATGAACAGGCCCATGCCTTGACCTGGCTTAGCCTGAAAAAAGATTCTACATATCAGGAAAAGAGCATTAACTGGGTCAGACTAATGTGCAAACTAAAGTTCGTAAAACATAGGGAAAAAATTAGCGAGATTATTCTGACAGCAGCTGAGGAGAATGTCAGTTTTGCACCATTAAGGAAAAGGTGACGGAGGTGAGGGGTCTCCTCTTTCTCTTATAGCGTTCCTCTGAGAAGTACATGTAGACCAGCTAATCTGAAAGTGAGTTGAGCACAATTAAAAAGCTCAGAGGAAACAGTGTTGGAGGAATGCAATCAGCAACAATGTCAAGAGGGGGGGTGAGTTTTTTTTTTTCTTTACCCAAAGGCTTTGACCCAAAACAAGAAGAGAGTGCAGTAATGTTGTATCAGTTCATTATACTGTGGGTTTACACACCCTTGTTCCATTCCTGATTACACCGGTGCATGTGGTGGTGATGAGGAGCACATACAGGTCTGATGTAATATAGCTAAAAGGGATTTCAGCACAAGCCCCAAAGGACATTTCCGCATCCATTAATGCTGCCGTTGTTGCATTTTCACAAGGATGACAGCGCTTCAGTTCTTTAAAGGAAGCAAGTGTTTTCCTAGGGAAATTTTTTTTTCGTCTTGTTTCAGAAGGCTATAGCCTGAAGGGGGTCAGCCAAGAAGTCACCCTTAAGAGGTGATAATCCAATTTCACTAGCTCTCATCAGATTTGTTTTCCTCTTGTTTGCTTGTGTATTAGTGAGAATGTTAGCTTGCCTATGTGTGTGTTAATACACATAGAATGCTAGGCACGGTGCCAAGGGTATCTGTGCCCAAATCCAGGCCCAGTTCTTGATCACAAAGAGGTCACAGAGGCCAAGTCTGTCAAAGGCACACCTGCAGGGAATCTCCAAAACCCCCTGGCTGCCAGCTTACACAGGGCAGTTTAAGGTGTGCTTATTTGGAGTACAACCATGACTTCAGATGTCCTTTCCCTATCTTCCCTTTTGTGTTTGACCAATGGGCCTTGTGCTCTTTTACTCTCTTTTCTTTCTTCTGCCTCCCTTGGCTCTTTAATCTCTTCTGCCACCCCCACCCTCCCATTTCTCCTCCCCCTAATGCCTAAACCCTACATCACAGCGAAGGTCCCTCCAAAAAAACATCACGCGGTTTAGTAGAGTGGCTTAGCGAAGCTAGCAACAGCTTGTTCACCGGCTGTGTGGCTTTTTCTTGTGTAAACCAGGGTTTATACTCTGAGGCATATTTGGAACTGTGTAAAGCAGCTGTACCCTACAGGTAATGCTTTAACATGCTGCCACAGTCCAGGCGAGTGGGAGGATGATAAAGGAAGTATGTTACAATCCGGGTTCTCTTCTCTCTGCTGCTGATTTTCATGCGCTCATCTTTTACGTTTATGCAAAGCTTATGAGGGCATTATGCAAGATAAGCTCATTTTCTAGTCTGATTCCCACTCTAGTACATGCTTTAATGACTCTTAAAGCCAAGGGCTGCTTTTTTAGGTATAATAGGAGTCCCACAGTTTCTGTGTAGCCAGGGTGCTTTTTCCACACCTGATCACTTTTGTTCACCCATTTTATGGCTATTGGGGAGCAGTCAGAAGTGAGCGATTCGACAGTGGTTACTGCCACGAGCCCTAATGTTTATTGGAAGCAAGCAAATAATAATTTTTGATTACCCCAGAGGAGGTATTAGCCATGTTAGTCAGCAAGGATAATTTCTTATTTGCATCCCCCAAGCAGTGAACACTCTTGAAGGAACACTGGGGCTAAATGCGCAACAAAACGAATCAAACATGCCAAACGAGATGCTCCATCCTGGCTGGCTGCGGGGCTGAAGCTGAGAAAACCTTCATTATGCATTTACCATAATCATTTAGAGGGATATCAATTTGTAGAATACAGAAGAGATGTTTGGAGGGGGAAGAAAAAAGAAGAAAAAACATCATATTAAATGAAGAAAAAGAGAAATGAACAAGGGAAAGCAAGATGAAAAGGAGAAAGATATTCAAGGAAAGCTCGGTTCCTGGATTTTTAAACCGTTGTTCCAATTACACACTTCCTATGTTTTGAGGCAGAACTTGCATGATAAATTGTGCAATTTTTTTCTCTCTTAACAGTGTTACACTTCATCCCCAAACAGAGCAAAAGATGATTTCCATTTACTGAAAGCTCTTTGGCTTCGGAATTCTCTGCATTTGTTAATGAGATTGAGGGTACATAGACATTCTCTTCAGATATTGCATTTCTGCTCATTTAGGGTTGCTCTTTGTTTGACTTTGACCCTGCTTACTCAGAATTTTTTTTTTCGTTTGAGTGGATATGAGGACACATACTACATGTTTTCATTTTTCTCTCCTGGCAACACATAATGAGAAAAATAGTTTAAAAAGCATCTTTCCCACTGCCATCAGGCAAAGATGACTAAGGCTCCATTAAAACAATTGGAGGAAACTTATGGAGACAGGGAGTGTTTAAAGAAATGAAAGCAGACAGAAAACACTACTATCTTGTGATAACCGGTGCTTTCTGTCATTATGTCACCACAAAAATACCCACCTTGGAAAAATTGCACTCACTCTGTTGCTTTATTCAAAAATAAAACAATGGACACAGAAAGGTGGGAAAAAGCAAGACAAAAACAAAAGAAAAAACATTAAACATTTTTCCAAAGTGAGGAAAAAAGCTGTATTGTTTACTATGAATACTTACTCCCAGGGATGCAGTCCTTAGACAACTGAGTGTCTGCAGGAGACATCTGTGAAGCCTGACCTTATGACCCCAGCAAGAATGTTCTTAAGGTGGGGGAAAACTGCCTTTTCCACTGCATCATGGCCTACAGGATGGCCCAGTAGCAGGACAACATATACAGGCACTGCAAGTGAACAACAAACAGTTAATGAACATTTTGATAAATATGTCAAGTAATGACAGATATGCTAGTTCATGGAAAAGAAGAAAAAGATTGATACTGCAGAAAAATTAAGAAGAAAATGGGGTGTGAAATAAATTTTAGTCATGACAGTGTAAAAAATAAAACAACAACAACATAGCTGGACTTGGTGTGAAAAATGCCTTACAGGCTTGGCTCTCTCACTTCTCTGGCCCCCCATGAGATCATTTTCATCCTTTATGAGTCAAAAAGAAGCCTGGTTGAAAATGAAAGGTTACACAACCCAGAGCCCAGGCCCTCTGAGTTGGAGAGAGGAGAAGATCCCTGCCGCAAGGGTCCTGCTGCTATTCAAAGCACCTGCCATTGTGTGGGTGCTCATCCAGGCCCATTGTTGTGCAGAAATTAGTCGTGCTCCCTTTGGCTCCCTTTGGGTTCCAGAGGCATGTGGCAGACCCCCTTGTTGTTTTGGGTTCAGATATGTGGTTGGATGGATGCTTGGCCCCGACTACCATCACCACTTAATGTGGTCCTTTGCCCCCTCTCCCATAGCAAAGTATAGATATGTTACCCAATCTCTGTTGTTCACTTCTCAAGAACAGTTTTGGACCAAGATTCCTGCAGTTTTCTTGCTCTTTCTTTTTTACTTTTTCTTTCCTTAGGAGTATATGCTTATTGTTCTTTTGAGTACCCTCATTATACCCATGGTTAGATTTTAAGGGCCTCTCCCTTTGATTTTGGTCTCATGGGGAAAGAGTAGTGGGCTGATGGGAGCTTTAGGGCCGGCCCAGCTCTCAGTGCTCCCCAGTGAGCGTCTCAGAGAGTGGGCTTGAGGGTATTGCTGAGCTGGGTACCAATGCAGAATCACTGGCGTTAATGTTATTTGGGGGGGGGTTCAAGGAAAAAACTGAAAAGTCAATAGCAAAGGCCAGATAGAGGGGAAAAAGCACACGGAAAAAAACAAAAGAGGCTGAAACAAAAAGAGACGGAGAGCTTCAAAAGAGCACGTCTAATTGATATCATCAGAGGACGAGCTTTTTTCTTCTTCTTCTTCTGGAACTTTAATGCTGCATAATAACTTGTGAGGCAAAATGATTAGGAGCTAAAGTTGTAAGCTGGATCCATCTCACTTCCAGCCCAATCATTTTAGATTAAAAAAGGATTGGTACTGCTTTTTTAAATAATGAAAAAACAAATGAACAATCGGCTGCCAGGATCTTCACCAGGACTACAGCCAAAGACATCCCTCTGCAAGTGAGAGCCATATGCATCTCCATTTACTACAGCTTCACTTAAATTACACTATACTCCTAACAGTATGTGGGTGCATAAATATTTTTAACCACTGTGCTTTTTTCAAAAAAAATTACCATTTGTTCTTTTTTTCACACAGGTAACAACAAATAATGTTTGTGAGTGTGACAAAACAGCAACTTTCAGAGAGTCAGTGAGGCATTAATTCAGAGTAAGAGCTTGCAATCTGTATTATTTATTTATTTTGTTTCAGTGGTGTAATAGGCTCCTTTTCTGCTAACTCTGCCGGCAATTCCTACATGCCAACAGCTGTCAAACCCCTTAAAATCAAAATTAGCGCAGTGGAATTGGGTTTTAATGAAATGACCTGCTGGATTTACCTTAAGGAGCAGGGTGGACAGTCAATACCAGCCTCGTGAAAACCATCTCTCTACATGCTGCAGTCCCATTAATGAAAGGAAATAGTCTCGAGTAAATGTATTAAGCACTACTCCCACCTTCTAATTATATTTTTTCGTTTCCCTTCATAATTCATTCACTCTTTCATTAGTTTTTAATATTGAAGAAGGCTTTTAAATGACTCTTCCATCTTCATGAGGTCACCAGTTATTTGCCACTATATATTAATGGAATGTCAAATCAGAGTATTAGTGTAGTTTGCCACAATTACAAGGATGGTGGATGTACAGTGGGGCAAAAAAGTATTTAGTCAGCCACCAATTGTGTAAGTTCTCCCACTTAAAAAGATCAGAGAGGCCTGTAATTTTCATCATAGGTATACCTCAACTATGAGAGACAAAATGAGGAAAAAAAATCCAGAAAATCACATTGTCTGATTTTTAAAGAATTTATTTGCAAATTATGGTGGAAAATAAGTATTTGGTCAATAACAAACAAGTAAGATTTCTGGCTTTCACAGACCTGTAACTTCTTTAAGAGGCTCCTCGGTCCTCCACTCGTTACCTGTATTAATGGCACCTGTGTGAACTCGTTATCAGTATAAAAGACACCTGTCCACAACCTCAAACAGTCACGCTCCAAACTCCACTATGGCCAAGACCAAAGAGCTGTCAAAGGACACCAGAAACAAAATTGTAGACCTTCACCAGGCTGGGAAGACTGAATCTGCAATAGGTAAGCAGCTTGGTGTGAAGAAATCAACTGTGGGAGCAATTATTAGAAAATGGAAGACATACAAGACCACTGATAATCTCCCTCGATCTGGGGCTCCACGCAAGATCTCACCTCGTGGGGTCAAAATGATCACAAGAACGGTGAGCAAAAATCCCAGAACCACACGGAGGGACCTAGTGAATGACCTGCAGAGAGCTGGGACCAAAGTAACAAAGGCTACCATCAGTAACACACTACGCCGCCAGGGACTCAAATCCTGCAGTGCCAGACGTGTCCCCCTGCTGAAGCCAGAACACGTCCAGGCCCGTCTGCAGTTTGCTAGAGAGCATTTGGATGATCCAGAAGAGGATTGGGAGAACATCATATGGTCAGATGAAACCAAAATAGAACTTTTTGGTAGAAACTCAACTTGTCGTGTTTGGAGGGGAAAGAATGCTGAGTTGGATCCAAAGAACACCATACCTACTGTAAAGCATGGGGGTGGAAACATCATGCTTTGGGGCTGTTTTTCTGCAAGGGGACCAGGACGACTGATCCGTGTAAAGGAAAGAATGAATGGGGCCATGTATCGTAAGATTTTGAGTGAAAACCTCCTTCCATCAGCAAGGGCATTGAAAATGAGACGTGGCTGGGTCTTTCAGCATGACAATGATCCCAAACACACCGCCCGGGCAACGAAGGAGTGGCTTCGTAAGAAGCATTTCAAGGTCCTGGAGTGGCCTAGCCAGTCTCCAGATCTCAACCCCATAGAAAATCTCTGGAGGGAGTTGAAAGTCCGTGTTGCCCAGCGTCAGCCCCAAAACATCACTGCTCTAGAGGAGATCTGCATGGAGGAATGGGCCAAAATACCAGCAACAGTGTGTGAAAACCTTGTGAAGACTTACAGAAAACGTTTGACCTCTGTCATTGCCAACAAAGGCTATATAACAAAGTATTGAGATTAACTTTTGTTATTGACCAAATACTTATTTTCCACCATAATTTGCAAATAAATTCTTTAAAAATCAGACAATGTGATTTTCTGGATTTTTTTCCCTCATTTTGTCTCTCATAGTTGAGGTATACCTATGATGAAAATTACAGGTCTCTGATCTTTTTAAGTGGGAGAACTTACACAATTGGTGGCTGACTAAATACTTTTTTGCCCCACTGTATATTCACAGTTTTTTTTAAACAGAAATTGCATAAAGGTTTGCACCATGATTTCAAAACAATAGCTTCTCCCTGGTTCTGCTTCCTATAAGTATATTTGTGCCAAGGCCCAATGGAGGACAATAGTCCCTGGTTATTGACTTGTAAAGGACCCTTTAGTTGAGGATTCTTGACAAGACACGAGCAGCAGACTCTCATGTAAAGCTGCATATTATTTCTCTGCTAGTTAGCTCCCTGGAGATACACTCTCCTCCCTGTGTTGATCAGACTGTTACGGAAAAAAACGTTGCAATAAAAAGAATGAAAGAGTAGTTTTGCAAAATGAGACGCTCTCGTTTTGTGTGCCGTAATTCCCTGCTAGGTTGAGAATGAGAACAAGGCAGAAAGATAGAGAAACGGTGAAGGTGCTGAATGTATGACTACTTGCGATGACTTATTTTAAATCTTTATGGTAATGTTATGGTGCGTTCTCTGAGATGGACTTGTGAGAAAAGACTTTCTACATTTGTGTGTGATTGCTTGAAGAAGGCAGACAGTATCATTCAAGCGTGATCCACGCTCCTCTCAGATCTGACTAATTTATGAGGGTAAACTGCACTGACAGAGAGACACAGATGCAGGTGAAGGGAGGAAGTTTTCATTGACTCTCCAGAGCAGGCCAGCCCAAAGCTCTGGAGGGATCTCTCTCTCAGTTTGAACTTTATCAGGGGCTACGCTTAATCAATACATTATTGGAAAAAGAATTAATTACTAAAGCAGAATAAAACAGCTGCATTTTAAAACGAGGATTCATCAATTTTGTAATCTCTTGGTTACAGCCCAGGTGTCGGGAGGATCATTTCAGCTCCATGTAATGAGGAACTGTGGGAGTTTACCTCAAACCCTATGTTGTCCTCCTCCTTCTCAGTGTGTTTGAACCCTCCCTCCAACCAACACACTTTCTTTTTTATCCCTTTTAACTCCATCTCAGCTGTTTGCTATACACCTAAAAAATTCTGCCCGTTTTACACGTCCCCTTTTTCTCTCCTCACTCATAAATAGACCAATTGTACTGCACTCTTTTAACACCCCCCCTCCTCTCCCCACCCCTCTGCATTCCCACCAAATTCCTGCCTTTGCAGGGATGGAACGAAAGGGTATTAAACATGAAATCTCTGCTGCGAAAGCTGACTTGGACGGGACATTCCCGCTGCTGCAGTCATCAAGCCGGACATTCCTCGGCTCAGGCTGGAACACCGCTGGTTTAAGACTAACAAATCGACTTAAGTAGAAAATATGAGTTTAATTTTAGCCCCCCCGCCAAAAAAAAATGTCAGATTGTAACAATAAAAGGGGAAGAATATTGTGAATTTAATGAATTATGAGTGGAATAAACAAGCCACATAAGATGTACCTGTTTTGTCAAAATAACCTTGGCCACATCGTCGTCACGGCCACTGCCAGCCACCCCTCACAGCTTTGACCCCAGCCCAAAGCTCGTAAACTGACTGTCCTTGACTTCCCCATTATGGGGGATTTCAAGGCAGGTTGAGAAGGGGTTATGGGTGATGAATTGGGTTTTTAGTGAGCTCATTAGGAAGCCAAACAGAGTTTAGACTGGCGGAGCGGAGCAACAGTGCAGTAATCAGTTCTGCTCGCTTTGTTCCTTGCCTCCAGGACATTTGTGTGGAAGAAAAAAAAACAGTGAAAGGAAAAAAAAGTATGGCATTTGGCTGATGAGAGGACTGCAAAGCAGAGACTACAATCTGATGGTTGACTTGTTGATTTATAAACCTTTTATTTCATTTACTCTTTCAGCACAACAGTTCTATAGTGCCCCCATATATCTGTTAAATTCCTCTTTGATGGCATTGCCCGTCAGATGTAATAAATCCAAGTTTTCCTCTCTTTATGTCTAAAACTGCACCTTGTTGCTTTTAAATTGTAATTGAGGGTAAAGAATAACTACTGATGCTGTTATCACACACTCCCTCAAACAGTAGAAGCTGTTCTGAATCCCAAAATCAGTCAGCTCAAATTGAACACTGAGCACTGAGGAACTCTCTGTGGCTTAGGTAGAAGACTTTGATATACAATAGTTCCTAGTGAGGATTATAAAAGCATTTCTTCACAAGCAGATGGATCCATATGATGCCTCTGCATGGCCTCTTTGTTTTCTTTTGCTCTGTCTCATCTCTTTATTCCCAGCTTACACGACATTATCATTCCAAAGCGAAGCAACTTAGAAATTTTCTGAGGCAGAGCAACTTGGTAGAAAAGCACAAGCTTGGAAACAGCTTGTTTTACTAATGATCATGCTTGTTTCATTTCAACAAAGACCAAATGACTTTAGGGAAACATCTGGTATTTAATAATTAATGTAGCATGAAACCCTATAGGACTTAGGTATGTTTCTACACCCAGCTCTGTTTTTTTTTTTTTTGTTGTTGTTGTAACAAATATAAATTATAGAATATAGGGTCAATAAGCAGATTTATTCACTTTACTGTCAGGTTTGTAAATTTGTTTACGAAGTAACATGTGATAAAGAAAGATTACCTCTGAGACCAATTAGCCCCATTTGATTGTAAATGTCAGGAGGCAGCAGCAGTTTGTGCTGCGGTGTTCAGAACACAGGAGGAGCAGGTAGGAGTTGTCAGGGAGGCAAGGAGTGTGAAATGTTTGGTGGAGACCCAAAGCCCTTCATTAGCCGCTGATCCCTGTCTGCTGAGTGAGGGGCAGTCATGGGCATCACAACACCCTTTTAGTTCCGCTCTCCCTCCACCAAAAAAAAAAGGGGCGAGGGGTTGGATGGTAGCTCCCCCCGTCCCCTGCAATTTACCCCTTTAACATTCATGCAAATTGGGTCCTGACATCTGCAACAGCCTGCCTCTTTTCTTTTATACATCTTTATTTCATCTCCTTCCTTTTCTATCCCTCACACTCCTCTAATAAAGTGCCCTTTAGATTAGCAGATTCCTGATGAAGCTGGCATGCATTCTTTTAATCTCTTTAATGTCGGCACTTTTCAGCTTTTGTACCTGGATATATGTACAGAACTAATTGAAAGTGGTAACAAAGGTAAAAATATTAAGATCCCAGGAGATTATATAATTGTTTCAAGTAAGAGGTTATTTGCAAAGGTATTTTACGCCCTTAGCATATTAGAATTTTAGGAAAAATCAAGAGCGGTATCACCAATAATCCTGAAAAAAAGGCTTTGGACCCACTACTCCCCTTTAGCTGGGAGAAGCTGTAAGAGGAGGGTGGCTTTGCTCCAGCCCATATTGTAGTCTTTAAGGTAAATTATCTTTCAAAAGATGTTTTACCTCCACCCTTACACTCGTACTTTGTTCTTCTCAGTTTCTCTTACTGTTCCCTCTACTTCAACTTCGCCCTCTATGGAAGCGATGTGCACTGCGGGGTCAACGCCGTGCCCATGAGATGAGAGAGGCCTTGTATCAATGGAGAGACGATAGCTATCTCCAACATTCCAGGGATGACACAGAGATATCTGCCTGATGGCAGGTTTAGGGGGCTTAGAAAAGGGGCAGAGACGGGGAGGGTGGGTGGAGAAGAGGTACTTTACAGGAGTTGTTGAACACATACACACCTCCCTCCTTTCTTCCCCCCATGCCTTTCTCTTACTGCTTGACTGCTTCCCCACACATAGAAAAAAATACATCTAATTAAAGGCTCTTATTCCACTTCATTTAAGGGAACACTTAATGATGTGTTTTTGGGGGGGAGACAACTACACATTACTTCTCATGCAAAAGGAATCTCCCAGTTGTAGCCCTTCAGATACAGCTGTGTTTGAGATGGATGTTTGTCCTTATTTTGCAGCGATGAACACGGATGTGTTTTCTCACTCTCTCACTTCAGCCAGTGTCTTGGTGGTGGAGACAGGAGGCGGGTAGTGACATCTGAGTTTGGTGGGGAGACTCGCTGAAGGAGAGAGTTTGTTGTAATTGCTCTGACAGGTTTTAAGGCTGTTAATGACTCTGGCCTGAGCGCCACCAATTTGTCAGCATGCTTGCTGTTTACTAAGCTGTTGTTTTATGGTCCAGTGCAAGGGGGCTGCTGCTTGTTTAAGCACAGATCAGGAAATAATCAGTGTAAAACTCTGGCTGCAGAGGTGCAACCGCACTAAAACTGCTCCTTTTAGAGCCCTCATCTACTGTATAGATCTGAATAAGCACAGTACACCATATGGCGTGTTCACACAGAAACAAAAGCACACTGATGACTTACTTAAATTTAAAAATCAGATGGTCCAGTAAGTGTTTTATCATTAAAGGGATTATGTTTTACTTGTTGGCACTTGTCTATGTTACACGAGTACAGAGCATATTGCTAGCATGTGGTCATAGCAAGAAGACTAGTAATCCCCAGCCGGCACAGGGCAACAGAGGGCTAGCTGTTCCTCTAGTGTGAATAGAACCTCTTTGCGCTTGTGCATGTGTGTATGGGAAAGAGATTGTGTATGTGTCAAAAGCATGTGGTCCCAGTGTCGGCAAAGACCCCTCCGTAATTCCAGAGTAAATAAAAGGGGTAACCAGACGGACAAAAGAGGAGCCCCCACTGTGTCTCTCATTCGCTGCCATTTGGGGGGGACTGAATGTGCTAAACACCGCTTATGTTGGCTGAAAAGTTGAGGAGAAAAAGAGGGGAAAGGGAGGCTTTAAATCCCCCATCTTCTTTTCTCCTCATTCTCTGCAACCAAGCCTCTGAGGATAAAGGTGGTGTAATAGGAGGGAGAGGTGGAGGGACTGGTCAGAATGCTGTGCCGAGGTAGAGAATCTAAAAGATGCTCCTGCAACAACAAACCCCTTAGCCTCTGCTCTCTCTTTGTTTCTCTTTTAATCTAACTACACTCGTGAGTTTTTGCCTCTTCTTATTTGGGTGAGCTCAGTTGAACATGCTTGACTAGTTTGGGCTGACAGGGGGCGTGGGGGGTCTGTTGTAATTAGTCACTTTAACCGCAGCTTTCATAAGCCACTGCTTCTACACTCCTGCTTCATTACCCTGAAACAAACGCCTGGGCCTCCTGATGCAAAATCACTGCACAGGCTTAACGATACACACAGAAAGTTTAAAGCTTATCTAGAAGCTTTCTTGATAAGAATGTTAGTGTGGAAAAAAATGGATAAATCATAAATAGATTTAGAGATTCATTGTGTACTGATGTCTGCAGTAATTATCACTTGGCTGACTTGACTTGACTTGACGATGGCAGCTTCCTCAACAGGAGGGCACCCCCTGGACATGAAGTTTTAGATCTATTGTCTTTAAACTTCCTATGAAGTCCTTCTCACTCTTAACTGAAACTACTGTATATGACACTTTGTGCTCTGCACGTTTCTTTTTTTTTTCTTTCAAGAGAACTCTTGAAGCGAGCTACCGACATTAGATAAGCAGAGCTGCAATGTGTTTACAGTCCTTTCTCAGCCCGATAATGAGCTCAGCCCTGAGACCAATTTACTCACAAGGAGATATATCTGAATGCATTTTTAATAACCACCCAGTGGTGATGAGAGAGAGGATGTATGTGAGCATAATGTGCTTTTGGACTTGAGCTTGTTTGTTTGTGAATGTGTTCGTTCACTCTCTCCTTCACCCTCATTGCATCCGGTCATTGTCTTCTTGCCTGATTACACTTTCTTGGTCTTCTGTGCATAAGAAAATATGCACCCAAAGTTTCCTTGCAAGCACTCTAAGTCAAGATCTTGATGGAGTGAGAGAGGGAGGGTGAGAGAAGGAGAGAGGAGAAAAGGTTTAGGGAAGAAAGAAAGAGAGGGTAGAGTGGGTGGGTGAGGGTGTGGGGGTGTGCGGCTGTCTTTTTTCCGTCTCCAAGGGCGCTGCTTTTCCAAAAGTGCCTGGGGCTACACTCCAGCACCTCGGCTCCCCTAGGCCTTTCGACTGCCTCCTAATAGCCAACCCCCATCTGTGTCACATGGCCAGATGATGGGACGCTTCCCTCTGCTCTGCCCTGCACTTTTTTTCCCCTTACCCAATTTTTTTTTTTCAGAGTGCACATCCACGCAGGTTAGAATGGCAGAGTTGCCAGGGAACAGTCAGAAGCCATTAGCGTTTGGGACAATTTGCCCTGCAGCGTTCCTTCTCTGGCTCATAAGAAAGGAGTGGGGGTGGATGCAAAGCACCAGCTCTCCTTCAGATGTAATGAGGTTGAGCAAGTTGGATCTTCTTTATTTTTTTTCTACTCCTTCTTTATTGCTCTTGTGTGCTTCTCTTTCTTCTTTCTTTTTACTTTGTCCACACTTGGTTTTTCTTCTTTTTTTTCTCACAAGACCATGTCTGCATTCAATAGCAATCCCCCCAAAAATCAACTAGTGAACCTGTACACACAATTACTACTTGAATGCTGCAAGCCTGATCTGTGGACACACGCCAGTTTCCATGTGCATGTAAGATAGAGAGAAGCTGAAAAGGAGTGGAGTCCGGTTTCATCCTTGCGGGCTAGGGCAGGAGGCAGCAAGCATGCTGGGTAATGAAGTGACAGGTCAGTCTGTAAATACGCACGGGTCGCAATGGCCCTGGCCAGGGGGAAGGCTATCGCATTGCAGTGAAAATGGAAACGTCAATAAAATTAATCTGCCAGCCTTTTGGCCACTGTGCGGTTCTACTGGATGAGCCTGACTGCTCACAGCAGGAGAGGGATTTGGAGACTTGCTCAAAAATCAACACAAAACCTAGCGGCATACAAACAAACACCAAACTGTGCATAAACATTATTCAGTGAAGCTCAAAAGCAGAGAAACAAAGGCGGGGTGGTTAAAATTCACAGCTCACTAGTTGTGTTTTTGTTGAAGTTTCGAAGCAAACTGGGGGAGTTAGACTCTGCTTCCGTCTGGGTCGCATTTCTCAGGAAGCCCCTCACAGTCAGGGTAGGGACCAAAGTTTATTGTTTTAGGCTTTCCTGAACAAGGATTCCTACTTAGCCTGGGATTTATGGCATTTGCCGCTAATGAATGCCCATTCTACAATTACAACAGCCCTCGTCTGTGTCCCCATTCCCATATGTCCTTCAGGAGGGCCGTTGCTTCTTTAACTTCACACGGGGAGCGCAAAGTCGGCACTTCTTTGTTTTCCTCTTTCGTGTGGCTCTGCACTAATGATGTGGAAGGAAAACACTGCCCAGATAGAAAAGGAAGATGAAGAAGAAGAAAAAGGAGAGAAATGAGTGGAGAAATAAAAAAAAAAGAGTTGAAAAAGTTGTTAGAAGTGGGTCCCTGTTGGCTTTGTATTCATTTATTTTGCATTTGATTACGCCACCAGTCGGATCCTTTTTCTTTCCCCCTTTTTTTAATGTTATTAGTTAAAATATTAATGTGAGATTAAGGCGTGCATAGGTGGCTGTGATTGATGCCTCCACAAAAACAGGAGGACATGTGCGTCTGAATTTTGAGAATGTCAGGGTCCCTCTCTTCCTTAGTGGAGGAGTTTTTCAGATACATAATTTAGATGCCCTCAAGGAAGGCTTTCAAGGCATTTGAGCCCGGGGGCAAGAAAAAATAACCATGACTGTTAAAAGTAAATCATTTTTGCTAATGCACAATTAATGCCAGGGAAGAAGAACAAGAAAAAAAGAGCTAGGGACAAAGATGGAAACTTCAGTTTGAAGAAGGAATTGTGCTGGCGCATGTTCATGTCTTTAATATAAAATCAAAAGCTGATGGACATTAATGCAGGCAAAGTCACCCCTGGCCTGCCATGCTAATCTTATGCCAAGATAAGAAGGGGGAGTTCGGAGTTTGGAGGGGGGGTGCATACGAAGAGTCCATTATGTGCATTGAATTGCAACAATGAACCTCCTCAAGTCACATATCAATCCTCATGCAACTCAACTGGATGTTGTAAATTCATGAATTTGTGTACAACTGTACGTAACTACATTTCTCCATTCTGTCCCCTTTGGCTCTCTTCAAAGGATGGAAAAAAAATGCTCCATGTTACATCAAGCATGCAAATTTAATTGAATTAATGACATAAGTCCTTGTCTCTGCTGTTTTTGAAAGCTCCTTGTCCATTCCCCCCCCCCCGTTCCTCTTCCTCCTACTGTAGAAATGGAATTAGGAGCACATTGTTTCATTTCCGAACCATAACATTAGAGTGGTTACCCCCTATTCTCTGTCTAACGCTTTGAGGTACAGAGAAGCTCTGCTAGGCCTTTCTATAAACCCCTCTATCTCTGTGCAGGCCTTTGTCTAAGGCTATATAAATCCCCCTACCTCCTCATCTTCACTGCACAACACTGGCTTTGTTGCATCAAATCTTTTGGCCTTAATGCACCTACTTTTGAATGTCAACCTCAATATCTGTGGTATTTGTCAATTTATCCATCTTTCATAAACCTTAAACTCAGCTTTGACTGTACTTCCGTTTGAGCCTTGAGCTTTCCTCCCTCCACCAGTCTGTGGTGTGGTCTAAGATGTTATTTAATGCTGGCTTTGTTTTCCGTCCAGGAGATGGCTTAGACAACAGCGTTGCATCGCCTGGCACAGGAGATGATGATGACCCAGACAAGGATAAGAAGAGGCAGAAAAAGCGAGGCATTTTCCCTAAGGTGGCCACAAATATCATGAGGGCGTGGCTTTTTCAGCATCTCACAGTAAGTAAAACCCATCTGATTTGAAAAATGCACTTACATAAAAAACAAAAGCCTCCAGAAACACACACATTGAAGAGAAAGAACATACGTAAGCAGACATTCCTGTCACAGACTGTAGTAGGAAGTGAAAGAGTGACTGCTGCATTGTGTTGCTCACCTGTCAGAGGAGCACAGTGACCAGGTCAATCTAATCAGTGTGGCTGTTTACTCTGCTCAGCACAGGAAGAAAGTTTCTTAGCAGATAAAGAAGAAGGGTGATTGATCACAAGCGCTTAGACTGAGAGATATAGAGTCTCGATTTCATGTGTTTCAAGTTTGTTTGCTTGTTTTTTTGTTTATCTTTTCCGATCTTGATAATATCTTGATTGGTTTAATATTTTGAAATTTGATTGACTAGAAGATGCTTGTTTTAGTTTGAAATGCTTCAGAAAAATTTGACACTGGCTCGTTCACTTTACTAAACATATTGATTTAGACTTTACATCCAACAATACTTCAAAGATAATTATGGAGATACTGTTAAGTTACATGTTTTTTCTGCTTATGTGTCTGTGTCTTTGTAAAAGAGGGTGGTCTACTTGTCCACTCACCCTTGCTAATGTCAGGAGATTAACAGAACATCAGGCTGTATTGATTTTGCTAAACGGGTCAGATTTCAGAAGGTGGTGGTGATGTTGGGACACAAAAGATCCCCAAGCTTGTGACTCTTGGTCCTAGAGATGGAGTGACGGTGTAGGGGGATGGGCAAAGTAAAAAGAGAGAGAGAAAGTAAGGGAGTCTCTGTATAGAGCTGGGGTCTTACAGATCATCAGCACATTTAAGAGGGTCAGATGCCCCTTGTGCACCATATAGCCCCCCACCACCAAAGTGCCCACTCCCAGCTCAAAGCACCCTCTACCCTGATTACCTAACCAAAAGCCCAAGTAATAAGCGGCCAGCAAATACAGCCTAATTGAAAGGGCTGTAAATCCATTACATATTGGTCAGGGATAATCAGGAGTGCTTTAATCACTTTTATCTATTCAGGAGCAGTGAAGCTGCAACAGCAAAGCCCTGAGCCTCGCAGGCCTTAGCGGCTCCACCACGCCAGTCTGCACGCTTATTATTCTCATCATTATCAAAATGACTTCACAGCTGTTCACAGCTCCATCGCTCCTCGACTGGAGTCCTCTTTACCAAACTCAACAGATCAGGCTTTATTCAGAGGTTCAGGGCAGGAGGGAGGATAAATTATATATTTTTATTACATATTATTCGTGAGAACTTTTCTTTCCAATATAGGTCTTTTCTTCTCCCGTGGGCATAGAAAATGCTGGTTGGAATTCCCCCTCTGTGCATGAGTGAAGCTAGAAAGCTAAATGCTTCATTGAGGTGGAATTCACTCCATGGTAATCTACACATGCAGAAAATACATAAACACGTTATGTTTAGACTGCAAACATCTTCAAGATTTGCATTTTTCTTGATGAATGCCTCACATAGTTTTCGCATTTCCTTCTACACAAATCCTTTGTAACAGTTGCTAAAAGATTTGTTCAGAATTGTTTGAAAATTAAAATAATGGCCAGAAATAAAGTGGGAAAAGACCCAATACAGCTTTCAGAGACTCACTCAATTCAGATCAAGCAAGGCTTTCAAGGCACTCTCTTTCTGTTCCACTCTCCTTTATCGCATCGCCTGCTTGTGGATGTTCTTCAATCTTTATTTGTTTCTTTTGTGCAAAGCCTTGGTCAGTCTTGTACAAATAATAATCCCTCCTCTTTAACCTGCCTTCATTTCTCTGCTGAGGAAGAGGACTAATTGAATTATCCCCCTTCTCTTCTCACCATCCAGTTCTCCCACCCATAAACTCTTGCTCACTCTCTCTCTCTCACACACCCATTAACCATTCTTCTTTCTTTTAATTTGTTAAGCAAATGTATTTGCCATAGCTGGATGCATTTGTCCAAGGGTGAATTCTTGGGGACTTTGGCCCCTGAATGGCCTATAGCAGCATTCTGCTATTCACGCATTCATTAACTGAGGGGTGAGGAGTGAAAGGAGCGGCCTTGTATTTTCTCAAACTGAGGGGCCAGCATGGCGCTCCTCTTCCATGGGCCGCAGGGGTCTCCCTACATATGTTCTCAACATCCAGCCATTGTCACATCTTCTGAAAAGCTCAAAAGGACAGGACCCCCCCCTCCTTCACACACAAAAAAACAACACGGGCCAATATTAACAACTGTTGGCTTTTAGATTCAGTATAACAAAATTGCCCTCTCCTTCTTCCCTCCCACTCTCCAAGGCCTGACCTCATACTCTCTTGGGAGAGATCACACGGTCGTTGTCTTCGTAGTGCTATCACACAGGAAGTAAGCAAAATGTAATTCATATTTACCACCAATCATACACAAGCATTCCAGCTGTGAGGAAATTGCCATTTTGCAGCATATTGATCTCACAAAACATTAAAAGTCAATGAAGAGGCTGCAGTATCCTTGAACTCTTGTATTTCGAGACTCTATGTTGATGTTAAAATCTTGTGATCTGGCAACGTGGAGTGAACTTTGAACAATATTTGGACTGATCAGCTGGAGTTGACTGGCAGAAGAGGATCAATCCATCTCTCCTCTCTCTTCTTCCATCCTACGTCCAGCCCTTTTTTCTCTAATGCCACCCCCTCTCCATCTCTCTCCATGTGTTTCTGGATGTCTTCCAGCCACATTAGGGGAAGGGAAATCCCAGACTGTTGGTATAAGCTTTTCAATACTACAGGGAGATTATGTTATCAGAAAGGTAAACTTCACTGTGAGGGGTAAAATGTTCGGCTGCACTTTCAAAGCATGGACTATTCTTCAGGACAGCGGAAAAGTAGAGAGCTCTTTATTTGTAGATATTGTAAGTGGATAACAGGTCAGAGAAAACCAATAATTTCTTTTTGCTACACTTGTAAAAGTGGTGCCCTTTTGAGTTTAGCAAAGGTAAACGCTAAAATTTACAATTATCCCCTTGTTGCCCTCACCCCTCCTTGTTGGCTCTTACTCGCCCCTGTAAAGACAAGGGTCGGTCTTGCAATGAAAACAGGAAGCACTCAAATACAAAGAAACCAATCTGAGGTCTGGGCTTGTCTTTTGACCAATGTAAACCCTCAAACACCTATGAAAATAAATAAGGGGTCTCAGGAGCAAGCGTGACTATAGTTAAAAGTTTTTTTCTTTTCTTTTTTTTTCTTTGTGCAAATGTGAACTGTAAAGAAGGAGGGAAGGATTGTGCAGCAGAGAGAGTGGTCAGTCAGAGGAGTAAGTATGTAGCCTTTGAAGCATCAAGCATCTCAGGTTCTGTGCAGGGCCACCCTTTGGCCCGGGTGTTTGGGGAAATGCTGTTAAGCTGCTAAGCCAGGTGTATTGGTCCCCTGGGCTCCTTGAAAGGGAAGTGATATATCCTTTGGTAATTTAGAAAGTCTTTGGACTGTGAAGTAGAACTAAATGCACAGACGAAAAATCTTTGGTTGTGATTACGTGGTATATTAATCTTATTATCAAAACAGATCATTAGCCTGCAACACATACAGGAACACCGACTACTGAAATGTTTGTGAAATTAAAAAATTGCTTGCACTAAAGCTACAAAATGCAATTGTTGCAACTAGAACTCCAGTTTTACATGTCATCACAAAAGTGACGACCTTTGAGGAGTTGAGAGTATTGTGCTGCAAACATCATTAGATACACTAGTAACGGTGTTCTAGCCCCCCAACCTACACACACACACACACACACACGCTCCCAACCCAAGCCGAACATAGCATTAGTCTCCATGACAACAGGGTGTCATCGTCAGGTCGAGCCCTCCAGTGGGAGCTGCTCTCTCTGCCACCCTTTATAGACACACATAAAAAAGAGCCTGCGAGGGTCATTCAAAAGACATGGGCACAGGCAAGGCCAAACCCTGGCAACGGATGTTTGCTTCATAAGATCAACAAATGTACAAGTCCATCCATGAAAAAGGAAGGACTGTTGTTTTTGTAGACTAAGCAGTCAAGGCTTGTAGTGTCCCCAGTTGTGTTTAAGCTTCTGTTGCCCATCTAATCCCTGTGTGTTGTTCCATACAAGCTGCCTTTAAATAGTGGAGACACACATCTGCAAAGTTTGGAGTATTTGATACTTTCTATTTTTAGACTGAGCTGCCAAAAACAAATTATTTCATATTTTCTGACACAAATTTCTCTCAAAGTTTAAATCGCAGAATGTGTATTTGATTTTTTGATTGATAAGTGTTTAAATGACATTATAGCAGTTTTTAAAGAACTTGTGCTCATCTGCAGGCTAGTGATTGAGAATCAGTTTACTTTTCCACCTTCTTAGGTTGTTTTGAGTTTGGATGAGAGTGTGGAGACAAAGGAGAGGCAGGGAGTGGGTTTAGGGATAAGAGCAGCAGTGGGGAGGGGGTAAAGAGGGGGCTCCTAAAGGTCACAAAGGTGGAAGCCTGGAGGAGGCCCACACACTAATCTGTCATGTGCTTGTTTGCCTCAGGAGCCCAAAAGTCAGTTCTCTAGTCACCCGTAGCAACCCAGGCGACGGTTTGGTTCACTGCCACTATCCAAATATGTGACTAACGGTGGAAGATGTAGGAAAATGAGTCATCACATTACTTTTGTCACAACACCAGCTGCTTTGTGAGTGTTTGCAAAACAGATAATAGTGACAATATAACATAGTTTTGTGATGTTTATCACTGAAGTCACTGAAAGTCAGTGGTAATGAGAGTGGAGAAGACCTTTGAGGAAGTTGAGGTTTGGTGTGCAGCTATTGTCTAGTCGCTGTGCTCTAGTGTTGGCTGCTCAGCGACCCTAGAAAACAGAGACACAAGCCACCTCTGACTGCCATCTGTTCTTATCCATTTAGGCAACAACAATGATAAAACCTCAAAGGGAAAAATACTCAAATGTGAAATTCTTCATTTTTCTTCAGCTTTAGTAAGAAATTCCTGTCAGACCATGTCAACTTGTTTTTTATGCAAGAAAAAAAAATGCTTTGCCTTCCAATGTTTGCGAGCCATACAAGCTGCATCTCACTGCAGTCTGCGCTTTAGTTTCCAAGCATCTGTGAGTTGCTGCTCCATAACTATTTACAGTGAGTTTTGGCATCAATGTTAGCCGTTGCACAGATTTTGTGCTGCATTTGAACGTAATAAGCTCTAATTCGTTTCATGCTCTGACATCAGACCTTTACACTTTGCCCCCTAATCCAGATCTGTCACAGTTCCACTTCAAAGCCAACTCACCCCACATGGAATCCACTCACACATAAAGCATGCCACATTAACCTTGCGTACATCGTGCAGTCGGTGGGGGAAAAGTGCTTACATGTTGCCATTTTTTTTTAATTTGCTGTGTGTTTTCTTTTTTACTTTTAATCTCACAGGTTCACTTATTGAAAATTATCATCATGCTCTTGTGTGTTTGTAAAATGCAGGGGTACATTCATAAAGTCACAGCATCTCCTCCCATGCTTCTTCTCATTTCCCTCCCTAGCTGTTAATTTTCATTCCTGCTGTTTGCATCTTAATGCAGGTTGTTTAATGAAGTAGCAGAGATGAGTGCTTTTGCTCAGGGACTGTTTACGACTCATTCCCGCTGCATGGAGGTGATTAGGCTATGTGGAAATCCACCATGTTTGCAAAAACAAAACATATAGTCAAGTACAACAATGCAGAAGCGCTCAAAGGGCTCCCTGAAATGTGATGCAATATCCAATTCTCTGAAGAGTGGTTTACAATGGGGGTGTCCTCATTGAAGAAGAAGGAGCGCAGCGTGAGTTTGACTTGCCTCTGCAGAGGTGACTGCACATGCCCTGACCATAGCAGACAACAAACAGAACAGGGCCTGTTGATGGCAGTCAGATTTATAAACTCACAGCTCTGAGCAGTGAGAGACTCTTTCAAGAACCCACATCCACAAAGCTGACGAGACTTCTTTTTTTTTTTTAAAGGCCTCATGCTCCAGTGAGAATAGACCCCGGTTCAGGAACATTTCCCTGCCTTCAGCACTGTCAGTTGCTTCTGTAGTCATAACACTGATCCAGGCTGACTGAGCTGACTCAATGGGAAATAGAATGAAATGTCGTCATTTGTAATAAGGGATTCCATATGTTATTCTGTGATAGCAGAGCATGTCTCTGGTGGAAAAGAAACTGTTGTTAGGATAGTGGTTGTTGATTCTAAGGTGCTTTCCTCCTTTTCACTTTTGGGGTTATCTTACTCATAACAATGTCTAGAGGAGGATTTTGGTTTCACATCTTTGAGCCAGTTCTCTTAAATTACCCCTAACCCATTCTGGGGTTCCACCCTGTAGACTGGTCTTATTGCCCCCTTGGTAGATTGTGGGATAGTGGCGAGAGCTGTTACAGTGGTGGCAGCTGCTTGAAGAGGGACCACAGAGGCCAATGAGATTCTGCTGCAGGCCCTCCAAGCTGCCTCGGCTTCACTTTGATATTCATCTCACACCAAAATAAGGAAAATGCAAACGGGAAAAAGAGCAGCAGGAGCATAGAAACAGCAAACCAGGCTAAAAAGGGGAGGGAGGCGAAGAGAGACGAAAGGTTGAGGGATGGAGGCTCTGAGTAGAAATCAAAAGCAGACTATGTGTTTCACTGTTTGGTTTGTCATGGGACTCTGTAGCTGCACCAAATCCCACTCCTGCCATTTTGCGTGATTTTCTTCCCTCCCTTCCTGCTCTTCTCAAATGCATGCTTTTTGTTTTACCCAACACTCAGTCCAGAGGCAAGCGGTGGGATTCCTGCACAGTGGGGTCCTTATAACTGGGAGCCATATCTCTTGTTCTCACCTCTCCCCCCACCTCACTTCCTCACCTTTCAATTTTTTTCCCCCACTGATATCTTTTCTTTCTTTCCCCTTCTGAACATATGGACTAGTTTTTAAGAGAGAGACCAGTCCACATCAAAGACAGAGGCTGAGCAGGTCAATTTGTTGCTTTTTTTCCCTGACTCCTTCCCCATCCACTGTGGACTCTCCCAGCTCTGCAGCCATTTACCCAGAATGCTTCACTGCTGAAATATCTCTTCATGACATATATATTACGGAGCCACGTGTTATAGTGTCTGGTCTCCACATGGAGCAGACCTAGTTAAGACTTGTGTATTTTTTAATGTTGTATTTGTAATCACACACTGCTTAAGATCATGTAATGCTATACAAATGTAAATGATAAGCTCAGTACTAAAATAGCTATTCCAGTCACTGACTTAGAAAGCAGATTAAAAAATAAAAAGGACAGCCAATGAAAAATAAATAAGTACAAATTCAAAATAAATATATAAATCCAAATCTGAGCAGAGTGAATCCTGGTTCGAGGTGTAAATCTCCTTGAATATTGATCGTTGGGAAAGCTTGTTCCCTGTATCCCCAGGGCTGGAGCAGCTGACACACAATGCACCTTTCTAAAGCCCATGAAGCAGCTTGTACAATAATTTAGATAAAGAGGGCGACAACAGCGGTGTAAACCTCCCAACGCTGAACCTCCTTTTTGTTTCTCATCTTCCTGCTACAGCTCCCGCTCCTCCTCGACTCTTTCTCATCCAGCATGAAGACGGAGAAATATGAAAAAAGGGGAGGGGGGTGGGGGTGGCTAATGTGTAATTAGCAACACATTTTTGAATCCTCCTTAATGTTCATTACTGAAACCAGGGGCAATTACAAGTTCAAAGGGGTTTAAGGCACCCGCAGCTCGCATAATCAGTCACAAATTAAGCGCTGCTCATTTGTCATAGTAAAGCGTGCACACAGAAAAAACATATACGTGCATGTTGTCAGAGTTGAGTCATAAACTGGCTGACAGGCATCAATTTCCATATGAGCACAAATCTCAGCTATACCCCATGGCACCAAGTTGGGCTGCTCAATCCTCTTATGTTTTGATGCTTTGTTTTCATTTAACAACAGCAAACACCACTGACACCTTCACTTTAGCTCGCTCAACATTACACTGTACCCTACTTGCAGTCATCCTCTTATAAGTGTCCTGTTTGCACTTACAATCCCTTCCACCACCTGTCCCTCTCCTGACTCTGCCTCAGCTTTTGTTTTAAAGCTCTATCTGCCTCTGTGTCTGTCTCTCCCCACCTGGCTGTATCTCTGCAACACGTGACAGTGTGTGTTTCATGTCTGTCCCCCGGATGTGTATCTCGGTTACCTCAGGGGCAAGGTCACAATGGGTAATCCTGTCTTCAGGTGGTTGTTTAGCACACTGAGAGGAGAGCTCGCAAAACCGGAGGTGAGCTCCTGTTACAGGACTCCCTGACCAGGGGTCATCTCCGACACTGTCGGAATACACAGAGACATGCACACATGTCCCGGTAGATAGGCACTGGTGCTTGCACATCCAAAGTTTAAATACATAAGCACATTGAGCCTGCTTATCTCTCACAGCTGGCTCATTCTTCATCCCTCCTTTGTTGTTCTCCTTCTGCCATCTACTGTACTCCTTCTCGTTTAGGTCTTTCAGCATCTTCTCTTATTTCCAGATCAGTCTGAGTCTTGTTCACATTAGGATTCCCTGATATGATCTCCAAGAAGTTTTGCTCTAGTGGCCATGCGTTACCTGTCCTGCCCGGCACCTTTATTGTTTAAGCTGCTCTCACACAGGGGCACAGTTGGGTCTCTTGTGAATTGAAAGGAGCCCTATCATGTGTGGCTCAGCCTCGGTATAGAGGGAGCAGGAACTCATTTTTCACTGGGGGAACGACATCCATCTCAGCAGCCAAATGCTGGCTGTTTCATTAAGTAGCCCATCCAGGCAGACAGCTGTGTTCACCACACAGCCATGTTTGCCTATGCAAGAGCGTGTATTAACCCACAGTCCTTTGAAGGAGATTAATAGGCTACCGGCCCCTTTTTCATTGATTATCTTCATGCCATTTTCCCCTACTTTCCTTGGATAGATATTAAAAGCTAATGAAGCCTATTGAAAATGGGAAGCACGAGTCTCTTCACGGATCATTTTAGGTTATTTGGGCTCAAACAGAGAGGAATCTCTTTAGGGCGCAGTTTGAGACGAATTAAGAAAATAAATGTGGAGAACAGTGTTGAAGAAAAAGGAAGAAAAAAGAGCGCGACTGTAAAAACATGTGTGTTTAAAAAAACGACAAGTCTACTTTGACACATGGTGCAGAGACAAGGCAGATGTTAGTAATTCCACAACATAGCAATGCATTCCTAGTGTTGGAATCATGTCCTAATTGCTATAATGGGGGTCGTAAGCACTAACAGTAATGGAGTTGTGGGGATCCATCTCCCACAACCTGAATTAGGGGCAGATCCACTTCAAGATGGCCTGTCTTTCTTATCAACATAGGCTCATTGTGCTTCAGAAATCTTACTAATCCTAATTCATCGCTGCTATGAACATTTTCTTTCTCATGCCATGGTGACAAAATGAGCAGAGTCAAGGTTGGTGGTTGCTTTGCTGAAGGGGTTATGTGGTGTGGGATTGAGGACTATGAGATAGATGGGTGCAGGAGACCCGGGAGGTGATTGAGCAAAGAGTTAAAAGCATCCATGTGATGGGCTCACCTCTGCACCAGGCCTGGTGAAAGGCGGCGGGGTGCTGTCGGGAAAATGACTTCCTGAGACATTACCATCAATCACCAGACAGGTCAGGCCCCCCAATCCTGCCATGAGGACGGACGAAAGGAGATGGGGGATGGGGATAAAGGATTAGTTCTTCAGGGAACGAGAACAGATTTTAGCGGAACAGACTATTAACAATCTCTTCCTCTCGCCATCTGACTGTTTTATGTCAGCTTCTTCCTTTGCCTATCTGTCTCATTGTGTCTTTATCTGTTTCTATTTTCCATGACTCCATAAAACGGCTACACAGGCATTCAGGAATTGCCCCTGCTGATCAGAGTCCTCTCCTCAGCTCAATTGCATCATTAATTATTCCACAGGCAGTGGGCTAGAAGCAAATCTAAAGAGAGGAAGAGAAATAGAGCAGGAGCAAGAGTTAGATGATGAGACGGAGGACAGCTGTCTAACACCCCCAGTTGGTCTCTCTCTCTTTTGCTGTACATGAAGGATGGAATAGGGGAGGGGCTTGGGTTACCTCAGTAAGCGGTTGTGTTACATTCCTGAGAAGGGAAGGTTAGGGGGGGCGGGTGGTTCAACGAGTTGTTGAAAAGAACACAGACACTTGTCAACAGCCTAGAAGCCAGGGAGCCATCATGCCTAGCGTAAGGCCTGTAGGTCAATGACCTTTTGTTGCATATAGATGGAGAGAGGTAGACAAAAAAATCTACCATAAGGTACGTGTCATGGCTTGTCTGTAGAAGGGATCAGTCAAAAGTCTCAAAAATCTGAAAAATCTTCTCTTATTCTGCTCACAGAAGGTGAGGCACCAGTTTAGAGTGGATTATCTTTTTTCCAAAGTAATACAAGGAAAAAGAGCAGCAGAGAGGGAGAAGAGGGGAAAAAAAGCAGCAGACGCTGTAAGTCCTGCTCAAATGGCCCATTAGATTTAAGGAGTAAAAGTTCATCAGCTTTATTAATGGGAAGGTATATAAATGAAGTATGAATTACCTGACTTTTATAGAGTGGCGAGAGTGAAACTGGAGTGTCTTATGATATAATGCTTTAGTGAGCTGTTCTGAGCGCTCTGATGAGCAGACTGCAGAGAAAAGGAGGAGGTTAGAAAGAGCAAAGAGAGGAAGACTGAAGTGTGCTGGGGTCCCAAGAGTCCAGCGTCTGGAAGGTTGCCTGATTGTTGCTAACATGCGTAGCTGATCTGGTTTGCTCAGAGACAAGGATGTTTGTAGCTTTAAGGCTTATTCTTTGCGTGTCATTAGGTATCACCGTACAAACTGCCAGCTCAAAACAAGCACAGTGACATTTTAATGGTTTTGCTCAACTACAACACCATAACTGAACATCTCCCAAGCTGCACATGATGAAACAGACTTATAAACAAACATGTATGCAAAGAAAAACAACAACAACAACAGTGCATTGGGTATAAAGACACACACATATGCAAATGCAGAGTCAGACACACAAAAACACACATGCTCCCCACCATCCTGTTATAAGAGGTAAGCTGAGCTAGCTGATGGTCATCCTCCCATGGGGCTGTTGGGTTGCTGCCAACTTCCTGCCTGCTTTGTCAGTGGATAAAGCGCCTAACAAACGAGAGGGCTGTAGCTAGGCAGGCCAGCCAGGTCAAGGGTCACCTTGGCCCCCGGGCAGGATTGAGTCTAAAACCACTGCAGTCTCAAAGTAGGAGTGGATGGAAGAATGCACTTAAGATTCAACGCTATTAACCGGGGCTAAAGCAACGAAAGTCTCCTCTTTCTATTTCTCCTCTCTCCTCTTTTTTCTCTTCTCGCTTTTTCTCTTGTCTTCTCTTGGCAGCCCTTCATAAAGACATTTTAACTCCTGTCACAAGTGGACTGTCCTTTGAGAAACATTAGAAAAGTGAAAGATCCTGAGGGCATTCATCAGTCCACACAGCCACATGTGCCCAGCCATTCCTAGGTGTTGAGCAATGACAGAAGGAATCTTGACTCATACAGTCTTAGAAGAAAGAGGAGCTCACAGGACATGCATTTCTGAAGGGCAAAAGCTCTATTTAGTAAAATAATACAGACACAACAGGTAGAGACATGCTGGTGATTGATCGAGGCTGGTTGGCTTCATGCCATGGATGTACTTGTGATCTCAAATAAATGCACCTATGATGGCATTCAGCTATGTTCTGACTTTCTGTGAAGGAGTATAATCTGAAGTGTTTGTCATGGACATGCAAGATCTTCTCCAAGCAGAAACCAGAGAAAACACGAGGACCTGGAAGAGAAGAGTAAAAATGTTGCCTTCCACTCCAGCTGTCCATTCAGAGGGGGGTAAATTTGACATGGTTGACTTGAACACATTTAGCATCATTAGCAAACAGGAAGTGTCCCCTGCAGCTGTTTTTTGGCAGGGGTGGGGGTGTTCCTGCCTGCAATGTAATGGACAAATGTTACCGACCATGTTTGCCTTTGATTTCTGACCTGAAAACAAAAATTGACATTACAAATGTCCTATGATATCTTCCAAATTGGCTTGACATTCCATAGTTGCCCCCAGGGGTTTCTTGTTTGTCTCTTGTAAGTGGTTGTGCTCTTGTTGTTGTATCCTGAGGCTCGCTATTAGAACATACTGGCCTTTCTCTGGAGAATGTGTTGCCTTAAAGAGAAGGAGGAATAGACTAGTGGGAGGAAAAGAGAGAGGAAAAAGCTAAGCAAGGTTGGGGTTGTGGATTTCAATTCTCATTCTTTTAAGTTTGTGCTCAATGAAAATAGAAAACGTTAAGTGGAAACTCTATTTGAAAGGTGAAGCACTTCTTTAGCTCACTCAGTTCATTTCTCCCCAAATGAATCTGTGTCTGTTTCAGTTGAAGATCAGCCCTACTTTACTTTGACTTGAGAAGTTAAACAAACTTGAAAGAACACAACAGACCAAGAGGATTAGTCAAGTAAGATCTTGTATGCAAATAACAACTACTTTACGGTCTTGTCAGTGGCTCGTCTTGCTTTTCCAGTTTGAAAACTTGAAAACGATTTGATAAGTTTTGGTTCTTCATGTGCTGAAAACTCATGTTTGAGGTTAACTTAGACTTTAACTGTAGCATGTGCTCCTAATGACTTTATAATTGGCAGCAATAAGAAGTGGTGTGGATTTGAGGTTGTCCCATGCAGGAAAAGGGGGCGATTCCTCAGCTTTGACAGGCCCACCAGGCCTCTAATGATCTGCTTATAGGTCTTAAAAGTACCTCGCAAATGCGGCACACAAATTATTTCACACTTCCAACTATGGCAGTATTGTAAGAGAGAAGTACAAAAGAGTTCACATGTCGAATTGCAGCAAAAAAAAAAAAAAAGAAGAATTAAGTATGAAAACAAAATCTTTCATGGGAGGGTGATCCTTTGGCTCAGCTTTAGTCATTTCCATGAGATGTTTTAAAGATGTCTTGAAAGAAAGTAGTAAGTGTGGGCTGTGTGTTGACATCAGGCAAGCCAGCGTGGAACAGAACAGAGCTGGGTGCCCCAGAGCATGTAGTTAACACAACAAAGCCAACAGACTGGTATGAAAAACCAGGCCAAATTCCTGCCCTCTAGGACCTGGCTTAAAGGGTGAGTTGAAACTTTGAAACTGGGGGACAAGATGAGATGAGCACATGAGGAAGATGTGAGGAGGTGGGTGGAATGATGAGGATAGGAGACAAGAGCAGAAGGTCTGATGGTGAGGAAGAAAATGCCACTAAGGCCTGCTGAAAATTAAGGAAAAGATGGACAAAAATGATAAAGAGAAGACCTACAGTAACTTGTACTGTGAGGATGGAGGGATTATATTCCACCTCTTGAATGTAGAAGAGCATCAATGTAGTGGGAAGAAAAAAACACATAACCTTGATCAGATGATTAAAATAAAACATCACTGCTGCTGCAGGTGATAAATAAGTCCAGCTTTTAGATCCAGCTGTTGGCAAAATCTAACAGATCCTTTGCTTATCTTCAGTTCATATTTGTTTGGAAGTCTTTTTTGATTTTATGCATATAATGAGTTCAGTTTTACTTTCTTTATTGGATATAAGTGATATTTTTCACTTCATTATGCATGATTGAATTTGGAAAAAAATTCCCATAAACATCTCCCTCTCTCTGCTGGTCAATTGTTATGTCTGGAGGTGCATTGGGATTGTGTGGGAGTGATTGCTATTTAGCCTCATGGAGATTGGTACAATCAGATCCCTGTATCTTTCACATCCTCCAGGGCTCCTTCCTCACCCTCTCTCCATTCACCCCTCCCTTCCTTCTCACTCCCACTTTACTCTTGTTGTAGCTTGGCAAGTGAGCAGAGCAGTTATGCCACAGAGTTTCCCTACAACCTTGCACTGTCTCCAGTGAACATAAATTAATGGTGTAGAGCAAACAGGCTGCTGGCTTGGATCCAAGTGCTGGCTTCAGGAGCCCAGCCAGTGATTGTTGTGGGGGGCCGTGGTAGCAACTGCGGGAGTAGTACTGATGCACTGCCAAACAGCCTACCAGCCAGCTAGTCAGAGAGGCAGACAGACAGACTAGGGGCCCTTTTGCTCTATAATAGATGCTGTAAGCCTCTCCAGTCTGCCTTGTATTTGCAATCATCACTTTTTTACTGTCAGACGGCAGTCCACTGAGAGTCCTTACTTAGTGTGGAAGCTTTGGTGTGTGAAGTGGGAGAGACAGTGGTAAGTGTAGTGGTATGTTCTCAATGCAGATAGTTTGAGGTGTAGATGTAAATGTACCTTCATTTGCTGTTATCAGAGGTTGGCATGCAGGGTGTGCAGTTTGTTGCTTGGTATCATGTGAGCTCTGTTTATAAACTGTGTCTGTGTGTGCAATCAAGAGAGGGGATGGGGAGACATTCTTTCCTGTTTTCAGACTGTTGTCAGGAAGCAATGCAGTTCCCAGTGAAATAAAACAAAAAATTCAAATAACTATATACTTCCCTCCTCTACCACTCAAAATATGTGCAACAAAGGAACAGAACACAAGACAGTTCAAGTTGGATAAAGCTGAATATTGAGTACAAATGTGTATCAAGTTGAAGTGAATTGTTTCATGCCAGTGTCAGAATCCTGCTGCTAAACTGTGTTCACAGTAAACACTGATGATAAATTCAAAAATTTCAACTGGATTTATGTGACATATCTGTTTGATCTTTCATTAATACTGATACGCATTCAATTTCATTGTCATTTGTCATGGCAGCCAATTGTTATATTATTAACAATGGCAACTTGATATTTAAAAGGTGCCAATCTTACTCCAGCTCTATGCAAAATTTGTATTAAAATGTCATTCCTTCCTTTGATTGCATTTTTTTCTGACAGTGAATATTATTATTTTCTTCCTGTTTCTTTGGTTAAAAACAAATTTGTTTTCAGTCAATGTGTGGAAGCTATATATGAGAGGAAATACATTTGTCACAAAAGAGACTGATAACAATACAAAAAGGCATTACTGTGAATTAATTTATAGCATTAGGTCTGTTTAATTTCTAAAGTGAATAAATGCTTCAATTGAATGAAAAATACAGAGGCAGATTATCTAAAATCCCCACCCAACAGACAAAATAGCTGGAGTCTAATCACACCAGTCATCCTGAGCAAATCCTTTGTGTTGCCATGGCGTGGAGGGTAAACAGCCAATGGCCTGTGATTTCCTGGGAGTCATTAGCATGGAATAGGTTTGCAAGCCACTGCAACCTTGTGACCTGGCTCTATAACTCATGTCACACACTGATGATATAATTAATCAATGGGGTCCACCAGCGGCTCATGCAAGCGGCTGCAGGTTCAGTGGGTGGAGTGGAAGCATCAGAGTCGGGAAAGTGGTGGGGGTTGCATGGAACAGGCGGGATAATGATCGGGCTGCGGGATTTGATGACGGCTGCAAATGGGTGTCGGGAGAGTACGAAAGTGATATATAGCAAACTGGGTGTTGAATGAGCAGACAGAAGTCAGCGTATATGAAAGGTGTGGTGTGAAGTAAGAATGGTCCTGCAGTACATGTGGTTATTATGTGTAGTGTGGTGAAATGCCAAGCTAGGCTCAGGGGGGGTTTAAGGACCATGCCCAGCAGATGATAGAGCTACCTCAGCTTGTAATGTTTCGACAACCACAGGAGCTGTTACATCCAGGGTTATCAGAGAGCACAGAGCACATCAAAGCCTGTAATTTAGCCAGCAGTCGGTCACCCAAACAAATATGCGGACACAGCCTGATACTCCACGAATGGTTGAGTGTGATTCACCTGCATGAATTTGAATTTGTTTCAGTTTTAAGCTAATCTTTCACAAATCGGATGGTAGGAACCGGATTAAGTGTACACAGGAACTTTACATCCTTTTCCCATTAACATGTTTTAGCAAATTATATTTTTATTTTAAAAATTATTCTACGTAGTATACATATATTTGTATAAAATGGATTAAAACAGAACCAGTTCACTAGCGTATCTAGCGGATCCAAAGCTAGTGGTATATGTATCAATACAATCTTTGTTCTGACTCATAATATCTCAGAAAAATGAAGAGCAAGTGAGACGTTTGGGTTTTTTCAGTGTGTAATTATTAAAATTTTTACTGTGACAATAACAATATATGGTTATTGAGAGGCCTAAATGGCAACTCTCCAATTTAATGGTTTCTACAGCCTTCCAACAGGTCGGCCATGTCAACTTGCTTCTAATTTCCTGTGTATGTGCGTCTTAATTTCAATCACACACCATTTTTCTTGAGCAGAGATTTCATGTTGCCATGCTTAAGGGAAAATTTCAACAGTATAAAAGTCTGTGTAGGTGGTTTATAAACTTAACCATAATATATGTGGTGTATGTTAGAGTAAAAAGGTCAGCAGGGAAGTGCAAGACAGAGAATCAAGGGCAAGTCAAGAGAAGATAAGGCAAGAGTTTGCACAGGGACGCAGTGAATGTTTAAATGTGTTTGTAATTTTCTTTGTGTGCATACTTGTTTGTGCATGAAAAAAAATCTATGTACGTCTTGAGTTTACTGAATGGTAGCCTCTTCTGACATCAGGCAGAGGAGTGGGTTAATGGGTGAGGGCTGGAGAAAATAGGATATTTTTTCCTCTTTCTTTATATGTTGTGTCTATGTGGTCGGGGTAAATCTCCTTACTCAGGGGTTTTGTGTGCAAGGGGGCTTTAACGTCCCCACTCTCCTTGATGAGACATCTTTCTTGTTTGTTCAAACCATTCATTACATTGTGGCTGTTGGACGAGACGCACTACTGGCCAACGTATTTATCACCAAGCTAGTGCTCGCTCTGGCTGACAGTTTGCGATTGATGGCCAGGTCTAGGCCTAAGAAGCTGAGGAAGCCTTAATACAATGTAAATGACCCACTCCCATTTCCAATCTAGGATGTTCTTATCCCTACCACACCATCCTTACCCAAGAGTCTTGTAAGCGTTTGTTCACATGTGTGTAGGTCTCTGCAGGCTGAGCATATTAAAAAAAGAGTAGGAGGGTCTGTTTACTCTAGTATATTTGTAAATGTGTGTAGATGATGAAGGTCAAGAGAAAACATAAAAAATAGGAAGATCAAAAAGTGTCAAGAGAAAGTGAACAAATACAACAAACATAAATGTGTAGTTGTATATTTTATTTTGAATTCGAGTATGCCATACCTACTCAAACATCTTTACACATACTTTGATTTTTGCATGCACCCCTCAGAAACTCTGTCTGTGCTAGCCAAGGAAATGTCAGCACCTGGCAATCAAAAACTGTATGAAACCATTATCATTGTTTCCTCGTTAAAGGTTTTAGCATATTAAATGGGACTGTGTACTCAAGTACGAATCAGATTAATCCTCCTCTGCAGCGGGGACTCATTACTTGTCCAATCTTAGCCTTGTTTGTTATTAATTGTGCACATTCCTAAAGTAATTTTTTCCATCTATCATTTAATTAAAACATTGAAGCAGGCATGGCTACCTGAAGGTGGAAATCCTCCTGTCTGCTTACATAAATTCTCACTTTCATCAGTTATTTTAGCGGTAAATGAGAAAATGCTTCTTGAGCAACTGTTATCATTTCATGTTAAAATTGGATTCAATTAGTACAAGCCAATGGAGCATTGCTGGTTACGGATTTTGCTCTCTTGATGAGTAAGGAGAGCTGAAATGACAAAGTTTTGATGCATGTAGAGAGGAATGTGTGTCAATGGCGCTTGAAACCATCTTAAAATGGAAAAAGATTTTAAACGCCACCAATAAGAAATGAATTTTTGTGTGCGTTTTGATTTGCAGGTGTCAAGCCTGTCACTGTTTTTATACCTCTGTGTGTATTTCTGTTTGCACATGCTTTTGTCTGTGCGTAAATCTGTGTGCATGCTCCCTGTTTAGAGCAGCTGAATGAAATACATAGTGTCTCATTTGCTTCGTTTGCTTTCGGCCCGACTCCTAATCTGGCCCTTAAAGACATCTGTCACCAGCGATCACTGTTGTTTTGTCATGCTTCATAGCAGGCCCAGAGGGAGCGAGGCAGCCCATGGTCTGCCATTTATATCAACCAATGTTTTTTAGATTGGACCTGACACAAATAGTTTCATTGCAGCCCCGTGTTGGAGAATTCCATTTTCAGGTAAAAATCTTGGCAAAGCCACAGAGGAGATTTCACAGTGTTCTGTTCTTTTGGCGTTAGCTTGTATTCAGCTTCTCTCTATGAAAGAGCCACCACCACGATACATGTCAGACATTCAAAAAAAAAAAGATAAATGCGTTCACTGCAAATCTGCACCCACTCATTTTGTTCCCTAGCATTGTAAAAGGATTCTCAGACACCACCATATCTATGTTAGGCCTCCTGGAAAGTCTTGTCAATGTGTGTGTGTTCCGAAGTGTCTTTTTGTTAGTTTTCTTTGGGTGATTACACTTGATCGGTATGTACGCTATATGTTTTTTCAAGTGTAGGCGGTTATCGCGGTTGCCAGTTTTGACAAACTTGTTTGTCCACCTCTGAAAGGTTTAGCACAAATTTTTCTGCAATAAGAATGTGTGTATGTGTGTGTGTGTGTGTGGAAGGGAGTGGCAAGGTTGGGAAGAGTTCACAAATAGGTGCAGCCTTGAGTTACACAATGCAACAAACACAGGAACGTATTGAATACATAGTGCAATTCATCTATGTGTTTTGTGAATATTTCTGTTAATCTCTCCATCAAAGAGACTCACATCTGTGTGTTTTCTTTTTTTGTTTGCTCCTGCAGCACCCCTACCCCTCTGAAGAGCAGAAGAAGCAGCTAGCTCAAGACACAGGCCTCACCATCTTACAAGTAAACAACTGGTGAGTCAAGATTTCTGCTCTCCCTATCTCCACCAGCAGCATCTCACTGCCTTTTATTTTCAAAAGCCTTTGCCTCCCTGCCCACCAGCCATGACGGCTAATACTCCTAAGGTGTGAAAACCGTTTATGTACATCCCTGCCCGTCATGTACAGACACACGGATGCACGCATGGACGAACACACACACAACCTTTGTAATATTATTTTTAAGCTAGCGGGATGTTCTGGTGTTATCGGTACAGTGTTCGGCAGCTAAGTCAGTGATCTTTATGGTTTGATGCATATGTATTCAGTAGGATATATTTGAGGAAGCTGACAAAGATCATAAGCTACCCCTACATCCCCCCTACCCAACCCAAACCCTTCATCCAAAACCTTACCTAGCCCTACCACCAGTGCCCCCACAACAGGCAAAACTGCCTTCCTCCCCCTCCCTGTTTTACACCAGCTATATGGTGGATTAAGGTTTTGGTGGCCTGGCCAGCAGGGCCTTTGTAGATGGCTTAGCACATAACTGGGGGTGGTGGATTAAATAAAATGATCACAGAAGCAAAGAAATGATACAGGAATCACTTATCAAAATACTAGCCCAGGTTTTATCTGGGGCTTAATTTTGTTCAGTACATTCTCAGGGTGATGTTCAGATTAATTGAACTGACAGCTTCCTTTCAAAATTCCAGGAAGGTATTTGCACGGATTTCAGGTCTTACACAAACTTAATTATACGGAGCCCCATTTTATCATTCTAATTCCATGTAGCGGGGGTTCTATTTACAAATGACAAGTCTGTGCCTTTTATTCACAGCTTTCCTTAATATATTTATCAAAGGGGGTTCATTTACAAAGTGCTCTATCTGTTGGATACAGGCAGGCTGACATTAACGAAGCTTTTAGGTTTATCAGACTCGCAGCCTGACAAGCCACCCGAGGGTCAATTGATTTTTTGGTTCTGTGATTCATTTTTTTTCTCATTTTTTCCAGGCTCACAATGAGAAACATGCCTGGAGAATTAGTCGGGTTTGTCTGGCTTATCTATCAGTCCCCTCTTTCACCCCCCCCAACCCAAAATGCTCTGTCTCTCCAACACACCCTTTGCTTTATTTCCTTATAGCCAAGAGAACTCAAGCTACTTAAATTGGCCACAGGAACCGTTGTTATCAGACTTTAATGCACCCTACAGTGTGGATAGCATTTCAATTACACCAGTAACCAAAGATTAGCCCCCGCTTGCCTGTTTCATGCCTCATGCCACGTTGTGCCCCTTACCTACAGGAGCAGAAAATTGAGTTGCCTTGCCTGTGTCATGGTGATTAATGCAAAAATACTCAGCTAACCTGGGAGGGGAGAGAAAGAGTAACAGATAGAGACATAGACAGATATAGCAGGATTCTCTGCCTTATTGCTGGTCATGAAATCCAAGTCTCCGATTCATTTGGACCAAAAGCAACTTGGAGTGCATCATGTCCTCATGAAATATGTCTCTATATACACATACACATAAAAATAGATGGTCACTGAGCCGAGTATTAATGTAATACCAGCTGTGTTAATAAAAACACAACGGGAATCAAATTTCACAGATAAATTAAAGAGGAGGCTGAAGAGGCTTAGACTCTGCAAGTCTATCTGTGCTAATCTATGAGTGTTGTCAACACAGGATGCTTCCACATTGCTGGCTGTGTTACAGTAAGGGGGAGATGAGAAGATACTTTTCCATTTTTTGCTCTCCAGGCTACAAAGTTACAGTGAAATTGTCTTTTTTTTACATTTCATTTCTGACTCTAATGTTCCATGATTTGTTCCAGAGGAATGTGACAAAACACGAACAAATAAAATTCAGTTTTTTAAAAAACATGAAAATGTACAACTCTTCACATTCAAGGCTGGCCCCTTGCATTGTTCTGTGGTTCCCTTTGATGCATGGTTGCCGTAATATTACCGGCCAAAAAGGGGCAGAGAGAGACAGAGACGGATGAAGGGAGAGATAATAGAAGAGGATGAGCGTGGGGGGAGGAAAGGGAGGGGACGGCCACCGTCTTCGGTTTCCAGAGCTCTCCCTCGGGGAAAGGATGTGCTGAATCAGGGCTTTGTCCGCCGGCACAATCGCATCCCAGCGAGGGCACAACGGTGCTCTGTGTGATAGTCAATAGACAGTACATCTCACTCTTTCCCCCTTTGCCCCATCAAACCTCCTTCAGAACCATACCCGCCCTTTACCTGTGGCTCACCTGTACACACAGAAAACAAAACCTGGATGTTTGATTGTCTGAGTACCACAGACACACTTCACCTGCTTCTATATCTACTGCATATCATTAGCTAACAGCCTCACCTGCTTGCAGCCCACACCCCATTATTGTCTAATGTTAATAAAGAGGAATGGAAAAGGTTAAAGTCCACAGTTTGACTGTGCTGGTGCTAAGCAGATGATGAGGGGGGCTTGATTATTCTGTTAATAGTGACCTAAGTGTGTTTGTGTATGTGCATGTGCACGCACATGATCACTATCTTCTCTTGCATTTCAGACCATGCTAACATAACTGGGGCGTGGTCTGATATGTTACTGCATGTGTTTAAGATTGCAGGAAAAATTCAAAGGCCTTGTCACCCATGGCATTGTGGGATAGAGGAGTAGGTGAAACTTCAGGCTCAGGTGTCTGCGCTCTAAAGCGTTTACAGTATCTTGCTGTATATTTGGCTGCCTCAGCAGCTCCCAGTGTCTCGCTATCAGTCTGAACTAAATGGAGCCTGACCGAATACTTTCATGTCTCAGTGTCAGGCCCAGCACGATGTGCCCTCACTAACCGCCATAAACCCACACACCAAATATCCTGCTGTTATTTACCACCGCAGCAATGCTAACGTGCACAATAGATACACACATGGATGAGTTTCACATGAGCCTGAGAGATGACGCCAATGAAATATGACTGAGAGAAACAGCATCTAAAAAAAGGGAAGGAAATCGCCCCGTCCTTATTCTCTCATCTCACAGGCAGTGATTTCCATGGAAGAGGGAGAAGCAGAGTAAGTCACAGAGCGAATATGTCATTTCATGGCATCTATGATGACTGACTGCTGTGCCACTGGAGCACTAATAACAATAAAGAGGGCACTAAGCCACACTCTGTTTTTACTTCTCTGCCTCATCTCCACAGCCCAAGGGGGACTACACACTCTTATACTCACACACACAGACAGACACACACACACACACACAGATGCACAAGGGAGAGGCTCTAATTAGCGGCAGAAAGGAATACAATGAGTGAGTTATTAAGACATAGGGGCGGATCGCAGCCAACCTTTGGCCCCTGTCGGAGCACAGGTCACATGATAAGGGAAGGATATCCGCCAGACGACGGCGCCAAGCAGCCTGTGCCCATTGAGGGGATGAAATAAGCTAAATCTCAGAAACCATTCAGGGCAGGGCATGGTGCACTGATTACTTTTGCCTCTTGCTCTGTGTCTTTTACATATTTATCAGCAGAAACTTAAGCAACACTCAACATCTAAACATTCACATGCTTTATAAATGTCCAATTAATGACCAGAGTTTTTTATTGTAAATAACTAAATAAAGCAACAGTAATGTGGACAGAATAACAGTCATTTATGTAGTATCCAGATTTTCTCCATATTGTCTGTATGCTGTGACACAGCTTGTATATTAACAGTGTTTTGATAGCTCTAAACTCCCTCCTCTTTACTGTCTTCTCAGCAGGTTGCCCATCACCATTCAGATCTTCCTCTTTCCTTTCTAATCTGTTTCACGTAGATCCCTTCAGATTTCTCAGTTTAAATCTCCTCACAGAGGTTCATGGAAGCTGTGCTGCAAGTTCACACTCAAAATTTTAATGGTTGAGCGTATTTGTTTGTAGTATGTGAGAACAAGACAGGGTTTAAAAAAAAGACAGAGTTGTTCTTGCTTTTTAAAAAAGCATTTCCCACCCCTTTCTGTGTCCAATAAGCCTCTTAGGAGCACTTGCTTTTATGATTTTTTTATGATTCTCCGGTTTGGCAGTCAACTGCTTTATGAAATGCAAAATAATAACTAATATTTTCCAAATGAAACATAAAGTTATGAAACTGGCCAAGCTGCCTGTTTTTTTCCACCCACATTCTTTCTAAGTATTTAAGAATCATGATTTTCACACAGAGGCGTTTGAGGTCCTTTTTTCCCCTTTTGATTTCTGCATCTCTGCCTGTTACTCAGTTTTTCATCCTTTTCCTTCAGTCATGTTGGTGGGCAACTTGACTGAAGTTGCTGGTTATCTCTCTAACTTTGACCCAGATGGAAATGTCATGCCTTTTTTTGGCTCCAATCAGGGACTCCCAGAAGCGGCCATCTCATGCCCCTGGCTTTCTAAATATACAGCTGGAGTGAGGTTGTGGCTGTGTGTATCTCTCTAGTGTGTCTAAGTGTGCTAGAACGAGTGTATATCTAACTAAAAGAAGAGACTATCAGAGCACTGCCAACTTAGGCATCATGATCCCTTTCATTTATGGGCTGCTAATTGGCAGTTAATTAGCAGAATTGACTCTGTTGTCAGATCCCAAGTGCTAGCCCCCCTACCAACACCCATAACCCGCTAACTTCATTTCATCTGGCTCTTTTTCTTGATGTTGCAATAATAATCCCATTTTATCAGTTTTGGATCAGGGAACTCGTTTAGAAAAAAACATATTCTCATTATTGGCAGAATGGAACATAACAGGCTCCCTGTTGAAGCAGGTTTCATTTTGTTTTTTCATTTTGTTCAGCAGTTGTCCAAATAAACGCTCACAGCAGAATCCAGACACATGCTTTACTCACAGGGTAAGCCATGGGAGCCTTAAACAGCTGATGCTAATGTGCAACACTGTGTTTATGTCTGCTCTGAGTATACAGCATGTGTTGAGTACAGGAGCCTTGTTGAAATTTTCAGTGTAATTAACAGGACCCACTCTCACTTTATCGGGCACTGGGGGCACATTGGGTCATGCGTTGCATGGACACCCACCGAGGCTACAGTGCAGCCGAATGCCCACCTCTGTCTAAGCATATGAAAAACAGGTGTTGCTTTAATAAAACTGGCAATGTTGGGCAATCATGCACAAAAAAAATGAACGGCCTCTTATTTCTTTACTTGTTTTCCCATTACAAGTTCAAGACTCTCCAAAGCTGAGGAATTCTCCAAGCTAAGGCGGTATGCAAGGAGAACGAAGCCAGACGAGCCAAGAAAGAGAGGCAAGGAGCTAAAAGAGGCATTACAGAGAGAGAGACGGAGCAATATGGGAGGAGGGAGGTCTTTGTACTTCTCTGCTCCTTTTGGCTCTTTTATTCCTCAATGGCTTGGTTTTATTGGTGGGTCGTTTAATAACAAGGGCTCCACGTTTGAAATGAAGTCGAGCTGCGTTTGCGTGGGCAGGCCTGCTCTTTTCTTTTTATTTATTTATTTTTTTTATTTTAAGATGGTAATTTCTGTACTCAGGGTGAGAACTGGAGAAAGATCGAGAGAATACACCAGAGAGAGCGAGGAGAGCAAGAGAGTGAGAATGTGGGAGAGGGAGAATTCAAAGAGAATACAAGGAGGGAAAGTAGGTTAATTTATTTCATTTGTAAGAGGAGGGAGAGAAAAAAAAAAACTTAAAAAGAAGAAAAAAAGTTAGTGATAGTGAGAAGTGTTGGGATTTTATTTTCATGAACAAGCAGCTTAATGCACACGGGCAGCCTCAGTAAGCCTGCTAGAGTCTCCCTGTGCCTCAGGCCATCTGTGAGCAGAATAGCAATTTTATTACTTTGTCATTAAACCAATTTCACAGCAGTATTGTTTGTTAATGAGCAGCCGCAAACGAGCGAAGATGTCACGTACTAGAATAGCAGCAAGATTTGTGACCCCGGCACTCCTCTATCTCATTCTCTCAACCTGTGCCTCATTCTTATTCCTCCGCTCTTTCTGCCATCACCTTATTTCTTAACATCCTCACTGTCATCCTCTTCGCGCCTCCCCCCCCCATAGAGGTCCTTTGCTCATAAAGGGGGAAACTGCTGAAAGATAAAATGTAAAGTCTATACAGTCAAGTCTGTGTTTATGAGCTTCCATTTGCCTTTAGAGTTCATTCATATGGATGGATTCTCTGCAGGTTTTCAGGATGTACAGTTTGAAATCCTGGCACATTGTCCTATTGGTTTTAGGCACTAAAATTTTATATGAAACCCAGCATCAGAGAAACTAGATGGATGCATTCTAGTAAGCTTGATCTCTGCCTTTTTAGTGTATTTGATTGGTGAAGGTGTACATTAAAAAAAAGTCCCAGCATTTGATAAAAGATGTCTGTTTTCACAACAACGGTACTGCACTTCAATTGCTCTGAAGCTTTGCGTGACTTTATGACTCCTCACGTTGTTTTTGTTGTTACTCTGGAGGTCTTTTGGCACAGGTTCATGTTCTTTTTTGTGGTTTATGACCAAGAGAGGAGCTGTGACAAAGAGACAGAAAGAGAGAATTAAACCGGGGCCCCAGATGATCAGACAACCTGACAGAGTAGATTTGGAATAATTAGTTTTATCTGCTGAGAGAGATAGCCAGAGGATTTGTGTGTTATCCACATGCTGCTGCTGTGTGTGTGTGTGTGTCAGCAGTGATGTGAATTGGATGCCTGGATGCTGTGTATGTGTTTGTTAGGAGAGCAGGGGTTGGGAGGACTAACAGGGATAAAGGTGACCAGGTGTAACAGAATGGCCTTGAGGGGGTATGTGTGTGTTTGTGTGTGCTGGAGTCAAGGAGGACAGGAGCTCCTTTTTTTGGCTGAGCCCTTTAAACTCTGTGAACCTCCATGAGGTATTTTCTCTGTCCTGGCATGCTCATTCTCTCACTCATTCTACTTCTCTGTTTTCCTTTACCTTCTTCTTAAATACTTCACATTCCCCTCATCAGTGTATTCTAATGCTATAATGGCACTTTTTCTCTTTGCTTTGTTTGCGTGGTACTTTTCAGACTAACCTCCAGGTGAGCTTGCTCCGCCTTCCTCTAAGTGAAAAGGAGTGTTTTGGAGTATAAAATGCTAGAATTGTAATCACATCCTTAACAACACTACAGTGTGTTATCAGTACCTGTTGTGTGTAAATGTATGTGTTTTCTGGAGTTGTGATTCATGGCCTCATGTTCTCTGTGGCTTTGAAGCTTAGGCCAATAAGCCTATCATGGAAGACTCTATAAATCAACAGAGCTCTTTGTCAGTTCAGACCCTTTATGGAAGAGGTTATTCAAGGAAACAGTTGTGCTGATGGGAGCTATGATCGTTTTTTTTTGCACTTTTCAATATGAACATTTTACAGTCTAAAGCTAAACTGTGAGATGACACAAAATTCTGATAAAAGTACGTTGCTTTTCTAAGTGTTCTACGAGTCAGTGGTTTCTGAAGAGCAGAAAAAATGGAGGAAGAATGAACTAAATTGGAAGTTTCCTTCTTTTTTTAGCCTCAAGAATATTTATTCCTCTTGTTATAAGTGAAGTTTCAAAATGTCTTTTTTAATTCAGTTTATTTTAATTATTATTTTCAGGCTGTTTTTACACCCTTAACACAGAAAATCATACATGACAGTTGACAGTCAAGAGCCATACGCCACAGCGTAAGCTGAACTGACTGTCTTTGGTGTGTTTGTTTAAGACTGTCACATATGAAGGAGGCCAGTCAAAGCTGTGCACAGTCAGTGGTGGAGCTGATCTGAGAGGCAGTGGGCTCGCTTCAGGCCACCAGGCGCATCAGAGTCCCTGTGGTCTGCTCCACAGTGTCACTGCCATTTCTGCCAGCAGTCCCTTCCACAAACAACAGCTATTTATATCACTGGCCTGCCGCTGGGCTTTTTAGCCCTAAAACTCTGCTTCTGATCGTGCCTTTACATGAGTGTGTGTTGCTGTGTGGTGAAACGTATGTATGTCAGTGATGTTACGTGCAATTGAAACTTGGATAAATAATTCAGTGGGAAAGTCAGAGGCTAGCTGACAACGTTTAACCGATGGCTCTCGTGGTCACAAATATGTGCTAAATGCACAGTAGTTTAATTTCAGAATCTGAAATTAGGCGTCAATATCACATTTAAACATCTCTAACCACTGTTCATTTTCATTGATCTAAATTTGTGACTAATAGCGTGTGATTGCAATGAGGAAAAAAGTAAACACTGGACAGAATGAGCATGTTTATTTGTAAAAAACTTAAAATGCATGTTCCTCTGGTTCAGCTTCTGATTCACTCTTATATCCGAGAGAATAAACTATCTCCAAGAACACGAGCAGTCCATGCATGGTAACAAATGTATCTAAACATGCTGCACAAGGATATAACTGTTGCTCTTGGCAGGTCCTTTCTTCTTCTCTTTGAGCTGAATCCATTATAGTCATAAAGGAGGGAGAAGAGAGACATTTGATATCAAGTAAAGGAAAGAGATTGCCCTTATTTCCTGCCTGGCTGCTGGAAACGCAGACACTTGTGTTGCCTAGACGATGCTGGCAATTGACACTCAATTTTGTTTGAAATATCACGCCTCTATCATGTCATTATCAGCTTCCCCTGGTAATCCACAAAGCCATGCTGTTTGATATCTGACAATAAGGGGGGAGTCACAGAGTCACAGAATCTCTCCCTCGATTACCAGGCAGAGGGAGGAAAAAGAGTTGAGAATAAAATGGAGCATAAGATGACAGAGCAAGAGACAAAGAAAGGGTGAAGGAAATAAGAGATGGAAAGATAATGCAAGAGAGATGGAGAGGATTAAGAAAAAAAAACACATTTGTGGGACAGCAGTGAAAAGTGGATGAAAACTGAGAATATTCTCACCTCCCATAGAGAGACATACAAAAGTGCCGCTGTGGGGTAAAGAGGAAAATCTGGGCAAATGGGGTGGCACACTTCACAACTGAGAAATTGAGGTGATCGCATAAGAACACTCACTTATCAGAGGAAGGCTAGAATAATGACAGAGCTGGACTCTTTCTTTCCCTCTACTTAACTCCAGACTCTTCTGTGTGTTGCTTGAGAACATATATGTGTGTGATAAATCCATCTTGCTGGTTTTGAATGAAACCAGGAAGCTCTCATTCACACACAAGTTGGGAGAACTGACTCATGGGGATAGCCACCGACAACCTCTGTCATGCGTTATGTGCTGGAACTTTTGATGGGGGCCAACATTGATGCAATTGTTTTCAAGCAACAGGAAAACACAGTTGGTCTCTCAGCTCCTGAGCACCTATGCACGTTAATAATGTGCTGTCTTAAGGGAGGGGTTGCAAGAATAAAAGACACAAGCTTTGCCAACAAGTGAGACGTGGATCACTGTCTGCCTAATGTACTCATCAATAATAATTCTACAAGTATTCCAGTGCGGAGGTGGCAGCCTCTGAGGAGTGAGAAGGTATTTAGGGTAAATATCCAAGGCTGTTTCTTGTAAAAAAAAAAAAGGAAAAAAAAGTCCTTCCCCACATCAGAAAAGTGGTAAAGCTAGAGCAGCTTAGCTGTGCTGGGTTTCTACAATGAGACTTCTTTCATACAGGTGTGTTGATGCCTGGGGCAGACTTGGCCTCAGTCCATTCCATTCACCTTGGCTGATTTAAACAATAACTATCATATCTCTTAAAGGAGAATAGAGGGTAAAGCGTCAGGCAGGAGATGCCTGAGAGCTGTGTCGGGGCCAAGAAAAACCCCGCTGACATTGTCAGAGCTTGTTGCTGCTGTAGTGAGGAAAAAATGTTTTTTTTTAAACCACCCCCCAACACACTTTTTTTTTTCCCTCCTTCTCTGTCTTACCCTCCACTTCTGCACTGGATTCAGTGTTTTTGTGCCGTAGGACAGAGTGTGGTGAGGAGACAGAGGAACAAAGTGCTGCTGTGTGGAGCAGCAGCTGCTGCTTGCCGGATCAAAGGGGCAACAAGCGCGGTCTTCCTGGCCCGACGCATCTCTGGAGGTGTTTGACGGACAGTCAGCAGCTGGGGCCACACAGCCCGCCCTGTAGGGGTCAGGCTGCTGGACTGCAGGGCCCAGAGCTGACATCCCCTTGCTGGACATGAGGGAAAGGAAGGAAGGTGTTAGATGGAGAGGGTACAAAGCACTGGCAATGTCTATGTTTGTAAAATATATAAATGTCTATGGTTGTAAAATATAGCCACCTACAGGATGTTTTTAGTTGATATTTTGATCCCCTCTTCATCATAATACAAAGTTAAAGACACATCTTAGGACTTAACCAATTGTAGTCCAGCACTGCAGTACTCCATATCTGTAGCACAGAGGATCAGAGCAAGAAAAGAGAGATAGTGTGAAAGCATGCTGCAGTGCTATTGATTTATTTTAATTAGCTCCTCGTTAAATCTTGTCAGTTAGCAACACAAATATATAATTCTTTGTCTGATTTTCCACTGGAGTCTTAATGACTCGCACTCCCTGGGTTTCAGAGAGAAATGACTTGTGCAGCTAGACTGACGGAGCAATGCAAATGTTAGTCGTATAGGGCTGGGGTATGGGGGGGTATGGGGGGGGGATGCCACAAATGGGCAATGAATGGTGTAATAAAAAGGGAAAGAAAAACAGGTCAGTGAAAGTCCATGGAGGAGAGGTGAAACAGTCCCCCTTTCAGAAGCAGACAAAAGAGTGTGTGTGGGGGGGTGGGGGGGATGTGTGTGTGTGTGGAGGCTCTGTGGATGAGAGAAAAAGGGAGAGATAGATGGAGGTAAAACTATGTAAACACAGTGGTTGCCCTAAACTTGGGCCCTCTCTGACGTTCTTAAAAAACATTCCTGCCCTGCTCTGTTTCACATCTGCACTAAATCAAACATGGGGGTGAGGTAATCTTTACCCGACCTACGTCTCCTGACTCCTGTTTTAAGTTAAAGTACAAAAATTGGATTTTAAAAAGGAAAACTCTCTCTGTTGTAGGATGAGAATGCTTCCTCATTCTTTGAACATTTCTATATCCGGTATCTCCATCCTGGCAGAATGGAGTCGGTGAAGCTCCAACGTTATGATAAATTCACAGATACTGTAGGTTCAAAGCTGGTGCCAAACTACTGTATATAAACTGTTATGTGGGCCTCGTTGGACCACGTGAGCTGATTAAATCGCTGTTGTTGATATTACAATAGATCAGTGTGGGAGATTCAGTAGCCCCAGACTGCCCTGCCGTCTGACCAGACCATAATTAGTGTTTGCTTATACTAAACACACCCTCCTCATGGGGTTAATTTGCATCCACTTCCTGGTCAAAGGACAAATTGTTTTTGATGCTTTCTCTCTTTTTTTGAACAGAGTTTCAAACTAAAACATTCCTTCTTTTGATTTCAGTGAGTTGTGACTCAGTTGCTTGGGGTTTGGAATCTTTGTTTCTGTCTGAAGCGGAAGTATGGAAGCAATGAGCTTTAATCGGAACCAGAGTACAGTTGTATTTGGAAGCAGCGATCGTGAATTGAGCTCAGCAAATTCTTCTTCAAACCATGTTGCATGTAATCGTCCTATAAGGCAGACAGACAGACAGACAGACAGACAGACAGACAGACAGACATGGGCCTGGAAATTTGACTGACGAATGGAAACTTGTCCCGCTCTCTTTTACTTATGAGCTTTTGAAACGGCCGTGTTCTGGACCGCCGTGCAGGTAATAAAAATGTCAACAATCTCTACATTGCAATTTCAAAGCCACATCTTTTCTTTGAACGTTCCATGTTTTGGGCAATGCAGAGCTCATTTCTTTTCCTCTCACTTCACTCTGCCTCACTTCACATATGACTATGCTTCTTTCTTTCATCATAAACTCGTCAAACAAGTGACCCCGCTCCTGATTTGCAGAGTTTTCTCCAATCTCTGCAGCAATTGGCCAACCAAGCGGCGAGGCTCTTTCTCTCTCTTTCTGTTTCATCTCCCTCCCTCATGTACTCTCTCTTGGCTGTGCTCCAGGGTAGAGTGGTTTGGCATGACAATTTAAAAAGGAAGGAATGCTGACAAGAGGGCCAACTTACCAGGTGTGGCTGCAAGTCAGTTAACCAGAAACAAGGCCTCTCTGACAGATCAGGATGAGGAAGTAAGAAAAAAAGAATAAAATTAGGCCTTAAGACAGACAGGCTAGTTTGTGATGATTATACTTGTAGACTCAGTAACCTTTCACAGAATGTGTCATCGGATGAAGACAATGAAATGTGGTTACAGCATTAAAAAGGATTTTAAGAGTTCTGTTCCATACAAGAATTTAATCCTTTCACATAAACTCACATCACATTGTGTGCTTGACAACGTAGTCAACACTTAAAGAGGCTTTTTTTGAAGCTCCTTCCTTGTGTGAGAACAGATATTATTAACCAGGGATTGCGTGTTGATCCAGCCCTGTGCAGACCTTGTGTCAAGCGGACTCCTGCTGACCTGGCTCCATCATTCATATCTGTCTGCTATTTTCCTCTGTGACCCACAAAGCCACAACAGTCAGAGCAGCAGTAAACCTTGCACTTTATATAATGGAGGAGCGGGGTCTTCCATCGTGGAATGAAGGTGCACGTGTGTTTGTGCCTCCTTTACATTGTTTCATGGTGTGTTAGCTAGAAGTGCTACTGTGAGCTCGTTGGCAATAGTGTGTGAAGAATTTGCTGACATGCACAATACCCACACGCAATGACATAAGCGTGCAAACACGTTCACATGCACGCTCCAACGTGCACTTTGCACCGCAAGTTTGGTTTTTGATATGCAACATGAAAATGTGTTAATGGCTCATTTTCTGGACGATATTTGCAGCTTACATTAAACAGCGGTAAACCCCCCCCCCCCCCCCCCCCCCCCCCCCCCCCCCCCCCCCCCCCCCCCCCCCCCCCCCCCACCGTCACCCTTCCTCCCCTCTCAGCCAACTTGCTCCTGGGGTATTGTACACATTCTGCGCTGTGTCCCGATGAATGACCTCCACATGACCCCTAACCCTGGTTTTAATTATTTGTTTGAAGACAGCATGGAGTTCCCATGCTGAGACGTACTGTGTGTACTGTGTGTGCATGTGTGTGTTGGTGTTTCTGTGCGCTAACACTGAGCAGAGGCAGGTCGTTATAAGCTAGACCACCAGATGTAGATAATAAAACATGAGCTTTGGGGCTGGAGGTTTTAAGCCAGCGTCCCCTGTGAGTCTCCTGCGTTCTGGTTAGCCTTCGGACACTCTAGTGGTAGTTGTGGTCGTGTTCACGGTGGCGATGTGTGGATTTACAGCACATATGTATGTTTTAGCAAGTGGTTTAGGAATTCTCAGTCCCTGTGGTCAACCTCTGTGCCTCTCTTAGGGCTTTGAGTCCATCCATCTGACTGTCCGTCCAAGCTGACAAGCCTTCCATCTCTGGAGGATTCATGCTTGTGTTGTTCTAAGCACACTCCATTAGCAGCTCACGGGTTGAGGGAAAACATTGTTATCAAGCCTAGCTCTGATAATCTCAATTGGCTTTACTCAGACTGATAAAAGGTGCTTTAGGGCCACGAAAGGAGCCCTCTGGTCAGCCCCCCTCCAACACACACACACACTCACTCACATGCTTGTTACTGTGGCAACTTGTTTAGCTTCCAAAAGTTCTGCTTTAGAAACTTGTGATAGGATATTAGTTCTTGAAAAGAATGAGTAGCAGCCTTTTGGGTAATATCTATGTATCCATATGTTTGTCTACACAACGTTATAAGGGATTTACTTAATAAACATTGCCTTTTCATTAAAAACAAACCTGCTAAATATCTTCTTGTTGTGAATTAGGTCAAACACTTCCTGTAAGAGGTTAGAAAAACAAATATTGTGTGTTGAGACGAACAAGCAAATCTAAAGTAAAGTAATTTTGTTTACTTGCTCAGCTGGTTTTCACAAGCTGGAACAATTTTTCTTCTTTAAACTCTGCAGGCATTTCTGACAGATGAGCAATCTGACAATAATTTGTCCCATTGTTCTTCAAAAAAAGAAAAAAAAATCTTTCTCATTTAATAATAAAAAGATTACCCTCAGTGCCCCCACTCCCCTAAAAAAAAACAAAAAAAACTAAAGAGCCACAAAATCACAAATCATGCATTACAGTTGTGTGATTTTCAATCCAATTCTTACTTTTCCCATCCATCTTTTTCATTTTCTTCTAATCTCATGTGAATGTGTTTCATCTCTTTCTCTCTGAGGCCCACAGCAGCCCTGCGTACCTGCACTCTGGATGCCCCCTGGCAAATGAGTGCCGCGTCTCTCTTTTCTCAGCCGTGCATTTTGTACGTTTAACCATGTCACTGTGAGCTGGGCAGATTACAGCCGTTTAAGTTCATTGGAGAAGGTAAGGGCAGGTATCAAGGCTTCATGGGGGATTAGGAGCCTAAATTGGTTCCAGCTCTCCCTTCCTTCTAATGACCAGGTCTTTGGCCATATTGATGGTGCCGTGGGCCTGTATGTTAGAGGAGGGAGGTGAAGCTTTTTTTTTTAAATTTTCTTCCTCTCTTCTGGAACGAGCATGCTGGACAGCTCAAACGTGATTTGAAACCTTCATTTAATGTCAACCACATGGTGATACCTGCAAAGCAAGTTTTTAAAAGTGAACAAAAGAAAGACCAAATGAGAAAAGGAGCAAAACTATGGGGGGAAAAAGTGGAGTTCCAGCGCTGTTTGAGTGGCCAGCTTGCGTTTGACACAGCCCAAGGCATGCTATTCGAAGTTAAAAAGGTTGCCCCTGGCTGGCATTCACCTCCCGATGACCTCCGGCTCCTCACTGGAAAAGCCACAGGAGTGAGCCTTGCTGGGGAGGCTTTGTGGAGCTGTGCTCATTCGCTGCTGTGGCGGTGATAAAACTTCAGACAGCCTAATTGATGGGCTCACTGACATAACAATACCTCGTGAAAGCACGGAGTGGCCCATGCCTGGTCCTCATTTCTGGACAGCTGGAAGGGGAGCAGAACCCCCTACAATGCAACCAAAGTGGGGGTCCCAGTGAGGGGGACGTGGAGGTGGGGCAGAAGTGGTAGAATGGAATGAAAGGAACCATTTGTATCCTGGATTTTTTTTTTGTAACATAAATCTCACTTTGAAACTGTGATAGATGATAACAGTGCAAAAATAATGTTTCAGAGAGAGCTGCATGTGTATAAAGTTGCTGTGTGTTATATACAACTGGCTGCAGGATTGACTGAGAAAAGAAGAGAGAATAAGGGACGTGCCCAAGCTTCTGTGCCCAAGCTGCACTTAATACTTGAGGAATGTCTCCCTGGTGCCCATAGCAACCAAACGTAATCAAAAGCTTTATTAAAAGAGCGGGGAATAGATCATATGGAACATTAAAAGTATCCCTCACTGGGTTCTCAAGTCAGCACACAAGTGCCCTTTTGTTTGTTTCTGTTTTGTTGTGAACGCCTGTCTCAAAGACTTTGTGACCAATGTTGCCATTAAGACATGCAAAACTGTTTGTCTTTGTGGAAACGTGAGATGAATCTTTTTATGTGTGAATACAGAATGATTTAACATTTATTTCTTCTTTTTCTTCTCTTCTAGGTTTATTAACGCCAGGAGAAGAATAGTACAGCCCATGATTGACCAGTCAAATCGAGCAGGTAAAAAAAAAAAAAAAGCAGCGCTATCCAGCCAATCTAGATTAAACTTTTATTTCTGTCCTTCTTTTTTTGATCCACTTCATGAAAACCTTTCCAAATCCTTTTATACTTGTCATGCCTGGAGCCCAGATTATTCAACCCAGCACATGCACACCCCAAAAACTGCTTCTGCTCCCTCCTCTTTTCTTTCCTTTCTTGTTTTTACCAGTGTGATGTTCTGCAGTCTTGCAAGCTGTTTGCTGATCAACTCTAATTGGAGATTTCCCAGTCTAAGTGGAGAGAGTGGTATATTAGTGCTCTCTGTGAATTACTAATTGGACACAAGGGGAGCCCTGGAGATGCTCGCAGCAATTTATGAGTTATCTCCTTTTTTAGGCTGTTTTGTTTTTACAGTTTTTTCAGCTAGAGGTTGGGGGGGCTCTTACTCTGTTTTTTTTTTTTTTTATGCTGCATTTGTATTCCATTCTCTTGAGTATCACTCCACTGACTTATTATCTAAAGTGGGTATTCAGCAAATTTCACGTATCAAGAAATCTACAATGTTACTCAATCAGCAGTCTTAACAATAGTCATTTTTAGCGATGAATACAGTGTTTAAAATGGCATAAAGCAGATATTGAGTAGTAAACACACGGCTCTGTCATAATGTGGAATGATTTAGCAGCCGTTAGCTTTATTGGCAATGACAAAAAAAAAACAAGCAACGTATTTTGTCTTTTAAGGAAAAAGCTGCTTTTGTTGATTAGTGAGCTTATACCATCTTTTAACGTTCCTGACTCACTGGGGTGGAGACTGTTCAAAGGAACATCAGCTGTGAATAAGCTGAGATGCTGCAACAAATGTCAGCATCTCTTTGCAACGAATGCACATTTTTTTGTGAAATATTTGACAGCAAACGCCGAGTGTGTGCCAATCAACAATCTCTGCAAACTCATCATGACTAACATCTCTCCGAAAGACGTAAAGATTATCCATCACAATATTCCCGCATTCCTAGAATGCTCTTGTTTTTTATGCCCTCCAACACGCTTTGGTGCAGTAAGGCTAATAATAAGCCAACGCAGATATGACTGAGGGAACTGACGGTTTCTGAGCCCTGTGTATCATGACAGATCACATAAATCACTCGTATTAGGAAATAATTTTGACATTTTTGGAGATTAACAACAATAATGGAGTCAGATCTTTTGTTTTTCTGAGGAGAGTGTGCAGCTTCCTATTTGAATGAATTGCTTTCTATATGGCAGAAACTCCTCTCATCCTGTCAAACTGCATGTTTTCTTTGCTTGGTTAGAGAATTAGAGAACAATGTATCTCCTGTGCGCATGGTTTTGAATGACACTGGCTGTGCGTATGTACATGTGTGTGTATGTGTGCGCGTGTGTGTGCTTGCATGCATAAGGACCTACTGTATGCGTGTTTGCATGTCACGCGTCAGTCAGTGCGGTCCACAAACACAAGCACAATGTCTTACAGTATGTTTGGGCTGGAGCTGAGACAATTGCTGATTGTCTGGTGTGTTCTCTTTTTCTTCTCCACCCCCCCCCATCCCTTTTTCATGTCCACGTTTTGACTACAATCAGGTTTTCTTCTTGATCCTTCAGTGAGCCAAGGAGCAGCGTACAGTCCAGAGGGCCAGCCAATGGGCAGCTTCGTGCTGGATGGTCAGCAACACATGGGGATCCGACCAGCTGGTAAACTCATCCACCTGCTTTCTTGTTTCATCCGTTCTCCTCCTCCTTCCATCAGTTTAGCTTTAACTCTAGTTTCACCTCTGGTTATCCCAGAATTCATCAGCACTCTTTAGTCACCTCAGCATGGAGAAGATCCCCCAAGTCAAAAACTGCAAAATTAACCTTGCACCATGAAGCATTCTCACCATTTAACTGTTTTAAATCTTATATGATCTAACATAAAAAACTAATCTTTGACGTTTTAATAAAAGCAGAATTTTTCTCCAAACACTGGAACCACTTCTGCACAGCTTCCTCTTTTCCATCATCATTCTCAGTCTTAAGCTAACCATCCCATCATCTCCACCTGGGGGTCTTCTACAACCTCTCTGTTTCCATCTCCTGTTGACTCTTTTTTTCTGGCATTTATCTTCTGTTTCTAGGGCCTATGAGTGGAATGGGGATGAATATGGGCATGGATGGGCAATGGCACTACATGTAACCTCCATCTTGTAACTCAAAGAAAAGGGGGAAGTAAGTACTGGGAATTTTTTTTCAATGTTTTTTTAAACATGTTTTGTTTAAGAGTTGAAAAGGTTCGATTTTACAGCCCCCCTACCCTTGTTTTAGCATTAAGTTTTAAGGGTCGAGGTGGGAGGGCAGGGGATGAATTGGAGACTTGTGAAAAATTGGGAACCATCCTGGGACAGAGAGGACCTGACTTGTGGCGCCAGACAACAAGAACAACAACCGAGGGAAAAACGAGGGAGAAGAAACCACTTGGCATGGCATGCAGAAATTTATTTATCACAACAGCGCCATCACTCTCCCCATCGTGGACAGCCAATGCAAATGTTGGACATTTAGGGAAAAAATAACATCTCCTGGGGAAGGGGCTGACAGGGGGAAATTAAGCAGGCTCCAGTGAAGCGATAAAGAAGGAGAAGTGAAACTGTCCTCCGAGTGACATAAATCTGTCTGGGGAAGGATTGATGCCCAAATTATCTTATATGCAAAGACGGGAGCAGCGCAGTACATTACAGTCCCTGAGCTAGATATACGGGCCGAGAGTGACATGGTCGATCCTTCAATGGGGATTTGGTTCGAGATGGGTATTGGTCGCAATGAGTGTATGTGTGTTTGGTGTGGGTGGGGGTGTTTTGATTATTTTTTACTGGAGGGAAATGATTTAAGGGAGGCCAGTGGCATCTCTGACCTGGGACTCAAAGACAAGAGACACTGGGACACGTTTATAAGGTAATGGACACAAGTGTCTCATTCTGTGTCCAAAAACAAGGGGATCTCTTTCACACATACAGACACACTCTTTCTGTGTCACTGTTTTGCTTTCGCTCAGATACACATTAACAGACCCTTCTATGGAGTTAAATGCCTGCACACTGATTAAGCCGGCCATTTTGCCACGGTGCTGACATTTGAAAAATCGAGAGATATCCAATCCCAGAGGTAGCAAGCAGACGAGATTTTATTTAACACCTAAACTCCCTTGCCCAATGAGGCACAATATAATAACACTTACCTTGATTAAAAGAACCCTTTATATGTAAATGGAGGCTGGATTTGTGGAAGGGTCACAGCAGCAATTCTTCCGATAGAGATCATTTCACCCTTCTGGTCCATGCTCGCCTTCTGTCTCCCAAACGTTTGGTCTCATCCTCTCTTGTCTCCGCTAATGGCCACAGAGAAAAAAAAAAAAGAAGGGAAAATCAGGAAGCAATGTTCCCTAAAACAGCCACACAGAGACAACATTTGCTCAGGTTGGCTAATTCTTAGTACAGGCCTATATAATTTTAGACTATTTAATTACGTAACATACGTTATGCTTCATGACCAATTACATTAATAGCATAATATAGTGGAATATTATCCTCTCTTGATTTGATTACACAGACACACAATATGGTATATTTGGCACTTAATTATAGCAAACCATTGAGCAGGACTACTGTGCCATAACTGAAATGCAGAGCCTTATGGGGAGTCAGGCATGAGATGGCAAGAGAGGGGCTCAGTTTGTCTTTAGATGGTTTTTACTGCTGTTGTTAATAAAGCATGGGGGGGGGGTCCTGCAGACCTTGTTAATGGAATGACTGCAGCTTCCTAGAGATCATCAGTTTACAGTGTCAAAATGCATCTGTGTGATGTGTAAAACCCTAAAAATTCTTATTGTTTTAATGAACCTGTGGTGGGTTTTAAGAGACCTGCTCTGACAATTAGCATTTCAAACAAACTGATATGGAAAAGGAGAATTAGAAAATGACAGTTTTCAGTGACTTAAATTGGTCATTAATCTTGGCCTTTTCTGTCCCTTTCCCCTGCCTGCGCCTCCCTTTTTACCTTCACCGTGGCCCTCCGGTGTAATTTCTTAATTGCAGTGTACCAAGGTGAAGGAATGCAGAGAGTGAGCATGCCCAGTGACCTAGCAGTGACCTCTCCCCTCCTATTACAGCTTCTAATCCCCCTGGGGTTCACATTACAAAGCAGGCCAGTCCAGACCCAATCCCAGACCAAGCCCCCCTGGCTTCAACAGGACCTCCTGCTCACTTGTTTCTCCCCAAGGTCCAGGCCTTCAGACCAGTCATGTTCTCATACTCAGGTCCCAGGCTCCAGGAACAACCCCCCACCACCACATCTCCCTCTCTTATGTCTGATTACAACAAACAGTGATGTGAAAAGCCAAACAGTGGCACTGCTGAGCCTGCTCTGTGTCCTGGGTCCTGTCACAGTGTGAGAGATGCCAGCATGCTGAGGTCTCCACACATATGAAGTGGAGTCCACCTTGAGGGACATCACCATATCCCACCTCCTTTTTTCTTCCTATTCTCTCCTCACTTCCTTTTTATTTTTGTTGTTGCTGTTTCCTGCTCTTTAAAAAAAAAAACACACTCCATCTACGAGTGGGCTCCAAATTCTTCCATTCAGCAAAGCAAACAAGGCCTTAATGTATTCTGCTGATATAACCGAGTCTTAAATTATTTAACAACTTCTTTAAGAAATTCTACATCAAATATATTCACAGAGACATATCCTCAGGAGAAAATGCTTGTTCGGTTTGTCACTAAATTCAGCTGGGGAATTGACTGTTCCACTTGTAAAAGTATTAGCACTTTTCTGTATCAATATCCCTGCTTGGTTTTCCCTCACATCCTCCAGGACTCCACTGTCTGTGGATGACTGAGGATCATTTTCCAACCTGAGACCTGACCACAATGCCATTGGGCATTGTAAACCACTCACCATGGCCTAAAATAGCCCAGCGCAATAATGTCTCGCTTTACTTGCAGAAGCTAAAAGCTCTATAGTCACACACGCAATGTCATAAAGTCTGCTAAGCTCTCTGTTGTTGGAGTTGAGTTTAAATTGAATTAAGGGCCTGTTAATGGAGAGGGAGCATGTCAAAGCTGCTGTTTTATTGACTTTGTGAATACGTTTCTCTCCCTCTGTCTCTCTCACAGGTCTGTCAGTCATGCCGGTGGAGTTTGTACCTCAGAGCAGTCCTATGGGCATGAGCATGGGCCCACCCACATACACCAACCCACATCAGATGACTTCTCATCACCCCCACCACAGACACGGACCCCCACTCTACCTACCGGATCATCCCCACTCGCCCCACCCTCACCACACCATGCTGATGCACAGAGGACCCTCGTTGCACCCAGGAATGACCACGACTGCACAGAAACCCCCTTTGCTGACTCCTACAGATCCCAGTACTGGAGGACAGGGCCTGGACATCCATGCCCAATAGAGGGAACTTTGCTACCACAACAACAGCAGCTACAACAAGAAACAGTTCATACAATAAAAAAAAACACAAAAAAAACAGCCCATAATAAATCCTATTTTGAGACTATTTTTAGGAATAAAAAAAAAAACCTTTTGACCCAAATTTGACACTAAAAAAACAGAATTCCAGATGAGCTGTGATTCTTCTTCTTTTTTTTAACTTGTCAATTTTCGTACTTTAATCCAAGCAGAGGACCAAGCTGACAAGAACACTTTGTAAAGTCTTGGGCTTTTGGTAAAGATCAACAGAGGCTGTTTCCATACAAACGTGTGCAAAGACTGGACAAACGCACACACTCAAACACACACACACACACTTCTCGCACTCAACATCATGAACATGTTCCGTACACTTTCATGTGACATGCTCTTTTAAATAATATCACTCTGGAAGATTAAAAAAAAAAAAAGAAAAAACATAAAGACTCCAAGAGTTATAACTACTGTAGTATAAAAAGTATAGATAAATAAGTTAAAACTTGTGCATTTTCTTTTTGTTTTTTGATCACATGTTTTATGTTTCCTGAGCTAGTTTTAGAATTAAAGGTTAACCTTTTCTCTCTCACACTGTGTGTGCTCCTTCCTGGAGAAGAAACTGTCTCGCAGCACAACACTAAAAAAAGAAAAAAAAAGAAAAGAACAATAAGAAGATGGAACATCTCAAAAAGGCTTCAAACCACAGAGGGCAATCAGGTCCTGTCCCACGTCAGAGCAGGGCATGATGGGCTTAGGCTGCTAAAGGACACCAGATTGCTCCAGAAGATTCAGTGTGAACATTTTTCACGCCCCTCCTTTTTTTTCAGTTCATGGATGAATGTTCGCCCCGTAACTTTTAAGGAAAAAAGTTTAATTTGCCCAAGCACTGGATTGTGTTGGTTTTATACTTTCATTTTTTTTTTTTTATTATTATTTGGTTACCCTGGACTCTCATTGATAAGAGCCTGTCGAAGGAAGCTTAACAGTAGAAAAGGCAACGTCCTGCGGCACTTCTTCACCTGCAGATCAACACGCTTGCCATGAGGACAGTTACTGACACAAGCGTTGATTCTGGGATGCTGGAGAAGCATTTGATGGTTGATGCACCAAAAACCTAAAATGGGGGGGAAAAAAGGAAAAAAGAAAAAAAAAAAAAACTTAAATTATGAACTCAATGCTTTTGGGAGGAAAAAAAAAGCAGAGAGAATATTGTAACAAACTTCGTACAGAGTTCAGTCTATTAATTGTTTCATGTTAGATATTCTATGTGTTTACCTCAATTGAAAAAGAATGTTTTTTGCTAGTTTCAGATCTGCTGTGGCATTGATATTGTATGTCCATGAATTCCTTCCTTTTTCAGCACGTGTTCCTCACTAGATGATAAGATGCCGTCTCCCTTAAGCTTTGTCAAAATTACATTAAATACTTGTATGAGGACTGTGACGTAATGTTTAAAAAGTGTTCAGTCACAAATGCTGTAATAAATATTTCATTTTTGGATTTTTGTTAGATTTTTGTGTGATTAACTGTGTTAAGTCGTAACTCACTTTCCCCATTTTTAACAGAATTCATTTAATTGGTTAATTATTGTTGGGGTATGTTGTTGCATGTTAAATTTATTTTTGCACATGGTTATAAAAATACATCACTTCTCACTTTGTTCCTGAGCTCTTTTTGCAGCAGATTTTTATTGCAATTTATTTATTTATCTATTCCTCATTTAGCCAGACTGCCCATTTAAACAGCAAGTGCCCTGTTAAAATGACTAAAACAAATTGTGGTGGAAACCTGTCTTGCCATGGCAATTTATTTAAGGCCCACAAATGTGCCTTTCAAATGATAAATAACTTTCAGATGCAAATTAGGAGTGCAAATTTAAGAGCAAGAAATGTAAAACATTTAAAGTCATTTTAGTTTTATACCAACATAAAAAAACAAAAAACAAACACCAGAAGTGACATGAATGTGAATTAATAAAAAAGAAAATGTTATAATAATGACAGAAACAGCTGTATGAACACTGTAAAATAATTAATCAAAATAATTATATTAGTATAAAAAATATCCACAAACTTAAGTAAATATGTACAAATAGGCTGAAGGATAGTTTTACTTTTGTTTAAAAAAAAAGAGGCAGCTTTTGTTTTTATTTTGAAATAAGCTTGAACATGTTTAAAGAGTTTTACCTCCAGCTTCCCTGCTCGTTCAAACAACAAACCAAGTATTTGCTCTCTGAATAATTGTCTCCACGGTGAGAGACGCACGGCTGGCCTCCGTGCAGCGTGCTCTGCTCGTTTCTGCCGTTTTGCAGCGCCGCCTGTCGATCAGCTTTGGTACTGCGGTCCAGGAGTCCACAGAGGAGCTCTGACAGAGTTTCTCCTCTCTTCTCTCGTCTCCTCTCTCTATCTCCTCTGCGTGTTCGCCCGCAGCCATCCAAACGATGGTATTACTCTGTCTGATTTTGGATTTTCTTTTGTCTTTGTCCTTTACAGAGGAATTCAAACTTTTACTGAGTGAAAATCAAAGCGTCAATTGTTTTTGTTTTAAACATACAAAATAAATTCACTTAAATATACGTATTATTATCAATTTAGGGGTTGGACTTTTACTCTTAATTATACAATTTAGGGATAGGCCTACCCTCTGCATTTAAAAAAATAAATAAATACAACGGTATTTAATAATAATAATAATAATAATAATAATAATAATAATAATAATAATAATAATAATAATAATAATAGAAGAAGGAAAATCTATAGGGTTTGTTTTAATTTTTTATATTTTAATAATTATCTCGTTTGTTATTTTTTTTTAAACGTGATTTCATTCATTTAAATCTGTTTACGCTTTTATTTACCCACTTTTTATTCACTGTTGTACTTCTGTAATATTTTTTAAACAAATATATATTTTTAGTAAAAACAGCTTCAGGTCCCTTTACGTGCTTTTGGTGAGCGTTTCCTTTCAAAAAGGTTTATAAACCTCTTGTAATCACACATTTAAACGCAATAAAACGCTCCAACTGGAAGGCCGAGTTCTAAAAAAGAACATTTAGATTTAGATTAGAATGTTAATATTTTTTATCTAATTCTGACATTTTTGGTTCATTTGTTTACTTTTTCTTTTTTAATATGTACAGTTTATCCTATAAATGTACTGTGGGATTAAAAAAGTATTGAGCTTTAGGACATTTTTACATGTGAATTATAGCGACACACGGATGTTGGGCCTCAGTCTGCAGGAAAAAACAAACAAAAAGTTATTTATTGGTTTTTACACCGGGTTTCAGTTAACTAAGTATCCTTTTATTCATCCAATTCAAACTTTAAATACTCCTTTGTTTTTATTTTAGTGCTGCTTTATTCAGCGCGTAAAACGGAAGAAGAAATTCTCCGTTTTACGCGCAGATTATCAGATGAAAACGCGAGTGTTACTGTGGATGGAGAGGATTTTAATATTAATAGTTTTTTTTTTTCTTTTTCTTTTCCTCTCAGCCACCACCCCCCTCCTCTCTCGTCTCTCCCTCCTTCTCCTCTTCCTCCCCACCTCCTCCCCGATGAGACAGAAGGTAGATTGCCTCTGCTGCTTTCCTTTTGCCGATTCGGTGTGACAGGGATGATGGATGATCCAGCCGAGCTAAACAACTCCTCCCCTTCATCTCCTCCCTGTCAAAGCCAGTCCGGGCTGCTGCTGCAGGAATAAAATAAGGAATATATTCCCTCTGCTCTGCTGCACAATGCAGCCCGCTCCTCTCTGCAAGACCCTCTTCTCCCCGCGCAACAATATTAAAAGTCCACACACAGTTTGCGCGCTGTGAACACAATGCGCAAGTGTGTGTGTGTGTGTGTTTAACAGAGGCAACATGTTAATAACGCTTATTTTATTGTATCTCTGTATTTTCATGTGTTTATTTATTTCTCGTGAAGCATCTGGACGGGGGATGGGGAGATGGGAGGCAGAGACAGTATTTTTAGAAGTGCGTTTGCGAAGACATCAAACTTTTTGTCTGTGTTTCGGTTTTGGATTTGCTGATTTGTTTGTCTTAAAAAAGGAAGGAAAAGAAAAGGAGAGGAAGAGCGCTGAGTGTCCTACGCTGTGCAGCTGGCTCTCCCTGAAATGGCTTGCTGAAGGGGACAGTTTTTACTTTTTGTGTATGTGTGTTGCCCTCGTTTTTTTTTTTTTCAAGCGTTTCAGCAGTTTCGCTCCTCTTACCATAAGGTGTTTCTATGACTACGTTATAGGCCTGTGTGTGAGTGGGTCAAAGGCGGGGGTCCCTGGGAGAAAAGGGCCACATTTGGCTGATCATTTATCAATGTCAACCACATAATGATTCTCCCTGCAGTCCCCCTATTGATGAGGATAATTACATTAGCTCAGAGTGACTGATCAATAAAGCCCAGGGAAAATGGTTTATTATAGCACCACCGAAAAGCCTTTCTGGAAAAAGGACTTTTTTTGTAACAGCAGGCAGGGTTGATCTGTGCAATCCAAAAACAATCACGTGAGAGGATTCAGAACTTTGTTTGGGCTGTCTGTCTGCTTCCATGTTGTCACTCTAACGCAACTTTGTCTCAGGATAGTTTCAGTTTCAAAAGACGAAACATTGTTTATAAAATTATTTATCACTGCAGAAGGATTTAAAATGTATTTTTCTTTCTTTCGTTTTGATCCAGAAGATCCCAAAGTCTTTAATAAATTGCATCAACTAAATCCACGTGACTGCAACACAGAAATTCACTTCTCTGTGGATGTTTATAGAAAAAATCAACACATAAAAATATTTGTATCTTGATGAGAAAAAAATGGAATTGAAAAAGCAACTAATGAAGTTTAAAAATCTCTAAGAAACTCCAACAAATAAAGAGAAAGAAAACAAGGGCGAGAAGTGACTGTATTTTGACCTCTTTCCTTCCTTATGAAGACTCTCTCTCTGCCTCGCTCCTTCTGTGTGTGTCTGTGTATATGTGTGTGTGTGTGTTCTTTAATTGTCAACAACTTATTCCCTGCAGGAATGTTGCAAACTCTTTTGCCTTAATTCTCCGCGGTGCTCCGCGCCAGCTCCCATTTCCCGCTGATGAACGCGTCTGCAGGAGACAGCTCCATTATCTATTTATCATTTCTGATAGGATTTCCTCAGACAATGGAGGCAGCGAGCGCGCCAGCGCGCGGCCTCGCTGATGACTCTTCTGGCCTTTTGCAAATTAATTCGATGGCCGTTTGATAAATAGGAAGCTATAGACTTCTGTTTTTAATATCAGGGTTAATATTAAATCTGACAATTAATTGGAGATATTATCGTTAAACTAACATAAATTAGATAAAAATAGATAAATAAAGCATAATTTAATATATATGTATATATTATAAGATTTACAGTGACAGATGATTTTTTGTGTGTTCACACTTTGGTGATATTCTCCTCTTTTTTTTTTTTAAAGGGAGAAATGAGTGACTGTCATCCACGCGACCCCTCCCACGCGCATACTCACGCCACAAAAAATAATTCTTAACGATGTTAAAATTCTAATTAGTGAAATAACACAGCTACAGGCCTTTTGGGAATTAGCAGAAGCTGAGAATGGCAGTGGCCAGTCCTGCAGTGGAGATGCAGGGAAAAAAGAGAGAGTGCACGTGAGTCCATAATAAATAAAGCGCAATAAAAAGGGAAATAGCCGGAGTTTAGTCAAGCCTTGAGGTATTCAAACCGTTATTTCAATCAGTTAAGATTTAATTAGGCGAGCCCCAGGCCCACTTTTTCTCATTACGTCTCCCTTTTTTTTTTTTTTTTTTTTTTG